>JABFEB020000092.1:19495487-19517236 GCA_019775895.2 Stomatorhinus ivindoensis
AAAATATTGAAATTTGAAACTTCCACTTCATTGCATTCTGTTTTTATTCACAATCTGTACAGTGTCCCAACTTTTTTTAAATCGGTTTTGTACATGGATAATTATTGTTTTTCACATTGTTTGCTCTATTGTTTTGAGACTCTATAGTTATAACATCTGCCATAGTGCATAAAAGAAAAAAACTATGTTTGCTCGCTGTTTGGCCCTAAATGCACTTTATTTACCCATTTAAATGGTAACTAAATGCTATACAGTTATTACAGGTTGTAGTCCAGTCACCCTTCATTACAATCAGAACATTAGCATCATCAATGGAATGAAAATGATCATTGTCTAACAGGTGGCCTGTCACCAGTGGGTTACATGGGAAGTGGTATTTGCAGGTGCGTCAATCCAATTAGTGTGGTACACACGCGTGTATATTTAAAATATAGATTTAAATGTATGATTACGAGCATCATATGAAGTATATTTCTGCTTTGATATTGCATTTTAATCATAATCATAATTTTAATGGGGAATTCAATACATTTTGATGAGGTCAGTTATATGCAGAAAACATGTCTTGAATGTGTCCCTTGCCAAATTTGTATTTGTTTGAATTTAACATTTTATTATTCAGTATTGGGTTTATTGTAAATGCATATATTGATATAAATTACTACAGTAGACATTCCAGCTCAATCAGACATAATGTTTTTATTTTTAAATTTATCTATGCCGAACAACCATATAAACAGTGCATTCTGGAAGATGGCATAATTAATCAGTTTAAGAGACAAATATGAAAGGTTTTTCTACTACTTGTCATTAAGCAGCTAAATGAATATGTTTGTGTGAATTAAATATGTGATTTGTAAAAATATATTTTTTATAAATGAAATGAAGTGTCACGTGCGGGTTGCGCAGCGTGCCTGGATGTCGGCAGCGTGAGGCAAACAAGAAGTCAGGAAGCCGGTAATCCAGGGAAAACGGGGTTTAATGGGCAGACGGACAGGGTAAACGCTACAGAATATCACAATGACGGATCTGGGGTAACTAACTCAGACGCGGACTAAATACACAAGACTGACAGTAAACTAATCAGGACACAGAGGAATACACTCAAACGGATGGACCACAGCTGATTTCAATTGGGATTTGCACACAAGGAGCAAGGGGGGCGTGGCACACACGAGGCTGGAACGGACGGAGCGTGACATGAAGTTGCTTATTAAAAAATATATTAACAGTTCTGGCTCTGTGCATCTCCTTTTCTCCAAATTTATCTAAACTATTAAAAAACTGCTAATATGAAATGGAATTAAGTAGACTTCACCACAAGGTGGAGCTGTCCACAATGTTTTTACATGGTTGTTCTCTGTCGTGTCTCCCTAAATATTATAATATTATTCTGTGTAGAGATCAAACGGAATGAACCATTCAAAAGCTATTTGTACTCTGCTGTTCGTATTTTCAGGTGTCAGTTTTTGGACGGGCAAGTTAGGTGGATTAGCAGTAAAATGTTAGGCAAGTAATATAATATAATCAATATTTATTTAGCAACTGAATATTTAATTAAATTGTTGAGCATATTATATGGAGTAAATTTTTTGCCAAAAGTTTCAATCAAAATTTTGAAAACAAGCAAATTAAGTATCAGAATGAAAAAATGTATTCCAAATATCAAAAAATCATTTTCTCTAATTTGTTTTGCTTCTGGAATATTTTTCTTTGCTTTTGAATTTTTATTTAAAATTTTTTTTGCCTCTGGATTTTTATTTTTTTTTTGCTCTTAGAATGCTTTTTTTTGTTTGTTTGTTTTTAAGAGAGAAAGTTATTCTATAAATGTAAGGGATGTGATTTGTCCCCCAGGATCCCATGATCAATGCACACTTCATAGGATATGGCTGTCCTATTTTGTTTCAGAGCTATTAACCCTTTAGTGCTTTGCCCCAATAGCATGTAATATGGATACAGTATACTAATTAATAACTGTTAGAAAGTTAGCTATTAACACGATTTTGCACAAACCACTAAATATTTTGAAGCGCAAAAATAATCGGTGTGCATCGTTGTCTGTGTACTGGACATCACAATTCTGTCATTTAAAAAAGCCCCACCTTACTTCCGTTAAATGTTATTAAAGCCAGAAGACTAAATCAAATATGAGGCTAACTTAATCGCAGTGCCTCAGGTAAACTTGACTTAGCCACTCATCTTTCAATAGCTAGAAACTTCCCTGGTCAGCGCTCTGGTGGAATAGTGAAAGTTACTGAACTGGATGGGTTGGTGACATATTATGAACGCGAAATATGTGTTGCATACACTGATTCCTAATAAAAATACACTCTTATAGAACTACAAAGATGCAATTCCATGCTGTAAACTGGCTCCGCAGCTTCCCGCCATGTTGTGATGTTCTGAAGCGTCATGAAGTGGACGTGCTCAGATGGTTAAAGCCGTGTTTGCTCCAAATTCCAGCTGACCAATAGACATGTAAGCTGCTAAGGTCCGCCCACCCGTTAAAACAGTGCCAGAAGTCAGAAGCAAAATATACGGAAGAGGATTAGGTGTAATGACTGGCGTGCGGCGAGCAAGGAAGCGGGTGAGAGAGCCATGAATTATATCAAAACAGTTCATTTAAAGTGGAGAGGACAAAGGGGAGCACACGGCAAACTACGTGAATGACAGACCTAAGGAAACAGACGAACGCGGATACCACAGACTTGAACAGGTGATACTAATCAGGAACTAACACGAGGTAATAAGGGGGGCGTGGCACACAGGAGGATTGAAGGAGCAGATCATGACAGAACCCACCCCCCCAAAGGCACGCACTCAGGGGAGGCAACAGAGGAGACGAAACTGGGGACACAGGACCTGAAAAACAAGAGCAAAACATCAACGAGAGACGGGGAACAGAACAGAAACACAGAACAAGCACAGGGGCAGAAACCAAGACAGAATCTGACAAAGGACAGGAAACACAGACAGACAAACCAAGAAGGGAGACACAGAGGGAACTGAAAATGGAGGAACAGGGCGAGGAGTGAAAACGGGAGACGAGGAGCAAAGACTGGACGGACAAAGGGACCAGGAGGGAACGAAGGAGACACAAAGGGGCGAGGAGCAGAGAAAGGAGGCAGAAAGGCAAAAGGAGGAGGAATAAGTGGAGCCCGAGGAAATCCCAGCGGGCGAAAGGTGGCAGCCGGAGGAACCGTGGGTGACCAAGCGGCCGATCCCGGATGGCCCCCTGGTGACCGCGAGGCAGGAGCCAGAGGGGACAACGATGGGGCAGAGGAGGAAGCAGAAGGGGGCACCAGCGAAGGCGAGGAGGGAGCAGAAGGGGACCATGGCAAAGGCAAGCTGCAGCAGGCATTGGCGCAGCCACAGTGGGCGGAGGCACCATCCACCAACGAGCTGGAGTGGGGTGACCCACAGGTGAGCGACGAGTCAGAGTGGGGAAACCGCAGGCGGGCGTTCTCCCTTTAAAAGCCCACGGGACCCTTGGGATAATGTCCCTTACCACGCTGGCCCCTTTATGGGCCGGACAGGCTAGCTGGAAATGATAAGCCACTAGGGGCGGCGTCTTCTTGTCGGCGGGGCTGGCCAGGGGTACCTGCAGGCTGGAAGCGGTCGTGATTTCCTGGGTGATCGGGGATCCCCCTCGATCATTGGCAGGGAACGAAGCTGGGGAGAGAGAGGCGGCTCCCAGGAGGACAGTTGGCTCCTCCGCTGGTCTCTTCTCCCTTTGTTTCTTTTTCCTCTGGCTTTGGCTGGTCGGTCGAGGCCGGGCTGTTTCGGAGAGGGTGAGCGGCTGGAGCCGCCTTTCTGTTAAGCTCTCGAAGAGCTGCAGGAGGTTTTCGCGCGCATCTGCAATGATGTGCACTTCCGTGAGTGGTGTAATCTCCTGGAGGAGGGTCCCGCTCCAGCTGGCTAGATCCAGTGCTTCGGGGTCCTCCTGAACCTCCACCTGGTTAAGTCAATAGATCACCTTTTGCAGCAGACCGATATGCATATCCCTGCGCTGATTCCTTGTTGAGGACTGTCATTCTGTAATAACCGGCATGCGGCGAACGGGGAAGCGGGTGAGAGAGCCTTGAATTATATCAAACGGGGTTTATTTAAAGTGGACAGGACAAAGGGGAGCACAAGGCAAACTACGTCAAAGACAAGCAGAGAATAACAGGCAACAGGTCATGACAATCGGGAACTAACACGAGGTAACGAGGGGGGCGTTGCACACAGGAGGATTGGACGAGCAGGTCATGACAATAGGGCCACCATGAAAATATTATCTGAATTCTGACTTTAATGTCAAAATTCTGACTTTTCTCAAAATTCTGAGTTTAGAAAAAAAGTCAGAATTCTGAGATTAAAGTCAGAATTCAAATAATATTTTCATGGTGGGCCTAATCCTCTTCTGTAAAAAAAGCAAAAAAAAAAAAAATTCAAAAGCAAAGAAAAATATTCCAGAAGCAAAAAAAAATAAAAAATCCCCCCACCTTACTGGCTATGGAAGTATGAGAGGTGACTGAAAATTATTTAAACACATGTCATGAACCGTCTGTCACATTTTGAACAATAATGGGCTCCATGGAAGAAGACCCAGGAGGGCTCCACTACTGACAGAAAAACAAATTTGCCAAAATGCATGTTAACAAGCCTCAAAGTTTCTGGGAGAAATGTCCTATGGACTAACGAGACAGAACTGGAGCTTTTTGGCCAGACACATCAACTCTATGATTACAGAAGGAAAAATGAAGCTTTAAAAGAAAAGAACACCAAACCTACCGTGAAACATGGTGGGAGCTCAGTTTTGCTTTGCGGCTGCTTTGCTGTTTCTGACACGAGGAAACTTAATTGAATCTGTGCAGGACACTATGAAGTCTCAAGATTACCAAGGCATCCTGGAGCGAAATGAACTGCCCAGAAAGTTCAGCCTCATTCGCTAGTCATGGGTCCGCCTACAGGATAATGACCCAAAAGACACTCAAGAATGGCTGAGAAAAAAAAATGGACGATTCTTAAATGGCCCTCTATAAGCCCAGATCTTAATCTTATTGAACATCTATGAAAAGATCTAAAAATTGGTGTGTGGAGACGCCACCCTTCAGACCTGAGAGACCTTAAGCAGTTTGCTCAGGAAGAGTGGGCCAAACTACTTGTTGGCAAATGCAGACATCTCATTGTGAAGGACAGTGGTACTTCGACCCACAAACAGTCCTGTTCATGAACAATTCAGGTTACGAACCAGATGTTCAAAATTTTTTGTACCAGTTTCAGACTGCTAACACAAACATCCCCCAAAAGGCTCCATTGAAAATGCCCCAAAGAACCACCTCGAATATCTGAATTAAAAAAAAATAATAAACTGAGAGAGAACGTTCTGTTATAGCGGTACCTTTCAGTGATTGATAAACATGTCATGTGATGGTTTTATGTAGTTATACATAAAAGTACAGTACTTCATTAATTACAAAATTATTATGTAACTCCTATTTAAGTGTTATATTCTCCATTCACACATAGTGGCAATTGTGTATTGTTTGTTTAGCATTATTTGTGTATAATTAAGGTTATTTTTATTTAAGTCTATATTCTTGATCACAGAAAAACATTAAAAATATATAATTCAGTGTTTCTGAGGTTTGAGTGAATTATTTGTATTTACATTATTTTAAATGGGAAAAATTGATTCAGGTTGTGAACTTTTCGGATCGTAAACTGAGTCCTTGAACCAATTAAATTTGTGAGCTGAGGAATAACTATACAGAGATCACTTATTGGCAGTGATTGGTGGTGCCACAAAGTATCAAGGTAGCACCTCCTTTGTCTGTGCCATTTTCATGTGTTTAATTATATAAAACATTCAGCTGACACAATAATCATAAGCAAAGTCTGATTTGTGTTAAATATGGAATAAACAATCTGGGATGCCATTAAACTTTGGTCACTTTTAAGTTATTTCATAGATAGTTGTGTGTTGTGTTTTTTGTGGAAGGGTACCCGCAAACTTGTCCATGTGTGAGTGTGTGTGTATGTATGTATGTATATATGTATGTATATATGGTATATTATTTAACTGCTTGGTACACCCCCCAGCGGTTCAATACTCACATGTGAACCCCGGTATTAAGATATGCCTGTCATTGTCCTATACTGTAAGTATTGAGGCGAATTTAAGATGATGTTTTTTCCCCAAAAAAATCTTCTTTTCTGGGTTGCCATAGCAGATCGTCTTTCCATCTCCTCTGCTTCTTCCTCCTTCACACCAACCACCTGCATGTTCTCTCTCCCCCCGCTTAGGCCTTCTTGTTTCATACCAACCATCTGCATGTCCTCTCTCCCCATGTCCATAAACCTCCTCTAAGACCTTCCTGTTTCACACCAACCACCTGCATGTCCTCTCTCCCCATGTCCATAAACCTCCTCTAAGACCTTCCTGTTTCACACCAACCACCTGCATGTCCTCTCTCCCCATGTCCATAAACCTCCTCTAAGACCTTCCTGTTTCACACCAACCACCTCTGTCACCTCCAGCTCTGCCTCTAGGCTTTTTTTTAGTGCTACCATCTCCAACCCACATAAAATAGCTGGTCTCTCTACTATCTTGTAGACCTTCCCTTTCACTCTTACTGATACCTGTCTCTCACAAATCGCTCCTGCCACTCCTCTCCACCCACCCCACCCTGCATACACTCTCTTCTTCACCTCTCTTCCGCACTCCACAATACTCTGAACTGTTGATCCTAAGTATTTATACTCCTCCAGCTTCGCCAACTCCCTGCCTCCTCCCCCTTCTGCTGTCTGTCTTCTCATTCGCACACATGTATTCTGTCTAATCCTACTGACCTTCATTCCTGTCCTCTCTAGAACATACCTCCACCTCTCCAGGGTCTCCTCAACCTGCACCCTACTCTCACTGCAGATTACATCGTCATCTGCAAACCTTAATGTCCACGGGGACTCCTGTCTGATCTCGTCTGTCAACCTGTCCATCACCATAGCAAACAGGAAAGGGCTCAGAGCTGACCCGTGATGTTATCCCATAAAACACATCTGAAAAAATTGGGGTCGTCAAAAGCTATAATTTAAATGTCATTATACAACAGCAGATGGCGTAAATTTTCCACCTCCTGGCTAAAAATAGCCGCATTCAAACTTAATCAACGACATTGTATGAGCGCTGATTCCTCCCGCCGTCGACAATTGGCTGACATTATGTGACGCCTTGGGGTTGGTCAGCATGCCGTATAACCCCGCACTTATCATTAAATGGTATAAATTAATATGTGTATTGTTGTATTCATGTTAATTATAACTGCAATAACTGTGTAATATTTGCCATGGAATACGTGCATTTCACTACTGTGAGTGTCATGTAAACTGTTGGTTTCCTGTGTCTCTCGGTCTTCTTGGTCTGTGTTGCTGCTAGTATTAAACCGTCAGTGGCTGTTAATAAGAGCATAAGAAATTTACAAATGAGAGGGGGTCATTTGACCCATCAAGCTCGTTTGGGTAGAACTTAACTAATACCTCAGAGTTGTTCAAATCTTATCTAGCTCTGATTTAAAGGAACCCAGGAACAATAAAGAATAAATAAAGAGAGTATTTTAAAAGTGCTGTCATCTTCTTTATTAAAATGACAGGACCAGTCACCACAATGTTTTTTTTTTCCTTTTTCCATGTGGGTCTGCTGCATCAAAAACATTGCGCTCTTTTGGATTGTGGAGTTTGTAATACAGTATTTGTTTATCTACACTTACTGTGCTACGGTTGTTTTTTAACAGTGACATGCTTAACCTCGAATATGTTGTTGTCAAGTAAAATTACTTTCTGTATAAAGAATAGCAAATCTTTTCTTTAAAAGTAATTTAATGTTAGCTTTACAGTCACTGTACATACTATATACACTGTTAATTTAATGTAGCATGGACAAAGCACCTACAAGTTATCGAAGTTAAAGAAGAATCACTTTAAATTGTAATGCTTCTCTCTCCTTGATTTCATACAGCAGAGACATAATTAAAGTAGGCCAAGTTAGTCATGCTGCCATTTTCCTGAATGGAGGGTTGTTAGGCTATATGGAAAAATAAAGAGTTCATTGTTTAAAGGGTGATATGTTTCTATTTTCTTAAATACAAAGATATTGAACCACTGTTATTGTGGTCCAAACAGGGTAACACGTACCAAACCATGGGAAAACTGTACCGTTATACCATTAATATATACTATAGTGACAAAAGTATTGGGACACCCAAATCAGTGAATTCAGGCATTCCAGTCACTTCCATAGTTACTGGTGTGTAAAATCAAGCACCTAGGCATGCAGACTCCTTCTACAAACATTTACAAAAGAATGGGTCACTCTCAGGAGCTGTGAATGAATTCATGAAATTTCCTGGCTACTAAATATTAGACGGTCAACTGATAGTGATATTGTAACATACTGGAAGCAATTGGGAACAATTGGGAACTTCAGCAACTCGGCTGCGAAGTTGTAGGCCATGTAAAATCACAGAATAGGAACAACGCATGCTGCCGAATGTGCAGAAGTCGCCAACTGTCTGCAGTCAGTAGCTACAGACCTCAAAACTTCGTGTGGCCATCAGATTAGCTCAAGAACAGCGCATAGAGAACTTCATGTTCCATGGCCAAGCAGCTGTATCCAAGACTTACATCACCAAGTGCAATGCAAAGTGTCGGATGCATTGGTGTAAAGCACGCAGCCAGTGGACTCTAGAGCAGTGGAGACGTGTTCTGTGGAGTGACAAATCATGCTTCTCTGTCTGGCAATCTGATGGATGAGTCTGGGTTTGGCGGTTGGCAGGAGAATGGTACTTGCCCGACTGCATTGTGCCAAGAGTAAAGTTTGGTGGAGGGGGGATTATGGTGTGGGGTAGTTTTTCAGGGGTTGGGCTTGGTCCCTTAGTTCTACTGAAAGGAACATTTAATTCTGCAGCATTCAAAGCTATTTTGGACAATTTCATGCTCCCAGCTTTGTGGGAGCAATTTGGTGACGGCCCCTTCCTGTACCAACATGACTGCGCACCAGTGCACAAAGCAAGGTCCATAGGGACATGGGTGAGCGAGTCTGGTGTGGAGGAACTTGACTGGCCTCCACAGAGCCCTGACCTGAACCCAATGGAACACCTTTGGGGTGAATTAGAGTGGAGACTGAACTCACAACTGTTCTTCTTGAAAAATGGTCAAAAAATTCCATAAATAGGTGTTCCAATACTTTTAGCAATATAGTGTATATATATGGCAGGATGGTTAACCCTGGTTACCGCTGTTGCCTCACACATCTGGGACCAGGGTTCGAGACTTCACCATGGCTCCATGTGTGTGGAGTTTGCATCTTCTCCTGTATGGTTTTGGGGTTTTCTCCAGGTACTCCGGTTTCCCCTCACAGTCCTCAAACATGCTGAGATTAATTGGAGTTACCAAATTGCCTGTAGCTGTGCATGTGTGAGTGAATTCTATGTGAGTGTACCCTGTGATGGGTTGGCACCCCATCCTGGTCCTGGGTTGTTCCCTGCCATGAGCCTGTAGTGTGTGTGTGTGTGTGTGTGTGTGTCTCTATCTCACTCTCCTTCTGGACACATATCCTCCATGGTGTCTTAGTCAAAGAAAGTGCTGAATTTATCTTGTGTGTGCTGTACTCATTGCTTTAAGGGTAAATGATCACTTCTCTAACACCATGGTTTGTCCCAATTTACTTTATTTGCGCTTTTTTGTGTTTTGGGTTCCTCCTTCATATGTTGACAACAGTATTACTAAAAAAAAGGAATGTACATATTTTTATATGTACAGGGATTTTTCCACATATACATATATGTCTATTTATACATTTGTTAAATTATACATCTGATATATAATCGTATAGTTTTCTTTTTCAGCGTCACATGAAAACATAAACCAAACAAAACAAAAACACATACCAGAATGATTGTGTTTTGCTTTGATATTGAAGGATATTGTGCTTATTCATGACATGGCTGTGCCCAAGTGTCAGAGGCTGGTTCTGTCCGTGCTTCTCTCCAGCATCAAATCCACAGCACGTGTCATTGTGCCAGTTCTCTCGTCTTGGAGAGCTACCTTAAGGACTGATAAGAATCCATTTGATTAATTAAATACATAATCCTGTCTCAGTTTAGGACTTAGGATTCTTAGGATTTAGGAAGGTAGCAAAATGGATTTTACACAGAACAGTGGAGGAGAGCTGATGAAGAAAATTTTTGCATGTTAAGTGAATAGGAATATGTGATGGACGTGAAGGTCTTTACTCCATACAGTCTTTGTAGAACACCTTAGCTGGTCAGTGCAGCAGGGATATGTGATGGACGTGACGGTCTTTACTCTATACAGTCTTTGTAGAACACCTTAGCTGGTCAGTGCTGCAAGGATATGTGATAGAGGTGAAGGTCTTTATTCCATACAGTCTTTGTAGAACACCTTAGCTGGTCAGTGCAGCAGGGATATGTGATGGAAGTGAAGGTCTTTACTCTATACAGTCTTTGTAGAACACCTTAGTTGGTCAGTGCTGCAAGGATATGTGATAGAGGTGAAGGTCTTTACTCCATACAGTCTTTGTAGAACACCATAGCTGGTCAGTGCAGCTGGGATATGTGACGGAAGTGAAGGTCTTTACTCCATACAGTCTTTGTAGAACATCTTAGCTGATCAGTGCATCGGGGATATCTGATGGAAATGAAGGTCTTTACAGTCTTTGTAGAACACCATAGCTGGTCAGTGCAGTGGGGAAATGTGATGAAAGTGAAGGTTTTTACTCTATACAGTCTTTGTAGAACACCTTAGCTGGTCAATGCAGCGGGGATATGTGATGGAAGTGAAGGTCTTTACTCTATACAGTCTTTGTAGAACACCTTAGCTGGTCAGTGCTGCAGTGACCCCAAACAGCTTTAGCATCTCTGATTAGCTCAGTCACAACAGCAGAAGTTTCTGCATGAAAGCTGTTTGAACCAACAGCTCATCAAACGTTGATGATGAGTCAAACTGTCAGAGCAGCTTGTAGAACTTCAAGACTGCCTTTATTGCTAAAGTTATAAGTAAATATACCAATGTGTGTCCTCTTATTGCATTACCAATACTATTTACATTCAAACAAAAGTATAGCTCAGATTCTTTGTCCAGTTCCACAGTTTCCACAAATACTATTTATAACATTTTTCTTAGTGAATCCTTAGGACTAAACCCTGTACTATTAATCTAATAATCTGATATTAAGATTTGTCAAGTCAAGTTAATTGAAAACATAATGTGAATAACCTAAGCTCCCCTGCCCCCCCTCCCCCCACTTTGGCAAAGGGAATACACCTCTAGGTGACTTCTAAATGAAAGAAATACAACACTCAAGTCTGGCTATGAGAAAATCAAAGTGTTCTCCTGCAGGCAGACACTGCTTATTTCTGCTGCTTCCTGTAAATATGTTCAGTTGGCAGCAAATGATTGTAGTGATAACATTACAATAGGAGAATATTGCAGTGCTATTGGAGAAAAATTATTTGTTGGTTTGTTTTCAGTTGTATCAGTATGTCTTAGTTTTATATTTCAGTTATTTTTTTGGTTAATACCTCTTAATATCTAGAACTCCTTTAAACAGAAATTCCATTCAAAATAACATTAACTTCATGAATGATTTCATACACTGTTCATTATTGTGTAATATTTTCTTAGACAATATGAATCACTGAACTTGCACAAGTGTGTCACTTCCTGTTTTAGGAAACCAGTGTCCTACTTGGCAGATTGTGGGTTCAAATCTTGTAGATGGGAACACTAATGCAGCACATTTTATCTCTTTAGGCAACTGATAAACTACATTATCCTCTGAGACATTAACTATTTTTGCGTAGGAATGAAGGTCTACAATCTGCACATCCAAAGATCAAAAAATGGGTAAACCTGACACTTAAATGTGTGCTCTCTGTGCTTGTTTTATAAGTATTTTCAGTACAGTTGTGGTTCATCACAAAGGTCTTGCTGCTATGAACGATAACAAGGCTTTTCTTTTGTTTGCATTGGAAAAATAAACACTGTTTACATGAATGTTTGCAATACTTTAAGAAAAATTACACTGGCTCCTTAATGTCAAGATGCTTAACACTGAATAAATGATTATTTGGTAGCGAAATGTTGTACTAGAGTTGCCTGTCTTTCTAACTGATTCATTTTTTCATTTATATTTCATTTAATAAACAAACCTAGAGTAGAAATACAATGCAGAGCCAGCCTTAAGTATGAGACAGGGTCCAATCAAAATCTATAACAAATGGGCTTGGAATGACAGATAAAAAAACTGCAAGGAGTGGAAGAATCCAGGCTCTGTTACCCAGAAATGCTCCTGCGCCTGCACTCTCATATATGCATGAACATGGTCCAAATCAAACTGAAACACCTGCAAACACACAAACACACGCCCACAAATGCACATGACATAGGAAGTGTCACAAACAGGCCACAGGCCAAACCTGCTTGTTTGGGTGTTTGGTCTTCATCTGCATGACTTCTTCTTTTCTGTTTTCTGAACTCTTCTTTGGTCATCCTTTCTTTGACGAAGCCATTTAGTCAGCATAGCGCCCCCTACTGCTGCCCCAATCTCTTTCTCTAATGTATCAGTCTTCTCGCTCATACCCTGTACTAATCTACATCCATCTCATAGTGACTGTTTCATCCCCTTATCCCTTCCCCTGTTATCTTCATCTGTACTCTGGCTTCCACATTCCAGTCACAGCACTCCGCTATGGTAGCGCTCTCTCTTCCTCTCTGCCATACAGGTAGCTGTTGGACCCTGCTGGCTGCACATACTCCTCAGTCTTGTTCCAGTCGGTGGCCCATCCTCCGCCTCCTCCATTTGCGTTCATGCTGGGCTGGTTCATCGCTCCATACTGCCCCCCTCCGCCGGTATGGTACAACTCCTCCGTTTCATTAGCTAGCTCGTCTTCGTCAAGGATCCCACATTTCTCCTCGCTGGTGGTCTCTGGCTCTGCCCAAGGCTGCTTCTCTCCAGAGGCAAAGATGCCTGGAACAATGGCAAAAAAGCTATCAACATTTGAGCTGGATTAAGCTGATGACATAACGAGCATTATAACATAAAGAACGGGAATGATGGAAATCATGTCTCAGGTTAGCAGGAAACATTTCATACTTTAAAGTGACAGCAACAAATGAGACATCTGATTTTTAAAAAAAATCAACTTCATCGTAAAGATATTTAGCTAAGCTGATGTGTTCGCTGATATTTCTGTGCTGCTTATCAAGAGAGATTACTCAGAATATGACATTCTGGGATGATGATGACATCGCAGCATAAAGAGTGAAGAAGAGAGAAATACACACCATAGAAGATAACGCCTCCATAATGAACAAGAGAGGCTATGAGAAACACATACTGCCACTCCTCCCGTGTCTGAGACATCGACAGGAAAAAGAAAGAAGACGGAGATGGACAGACACGCATAATGAAGAAGAGGCAAACCATTATGCTGGTCAATTCATCACAATTTACCATCACAAAGCCAGAAGACAAAAATGACAAACACATGAACAAAATCCTCAATTTTTGGCTACTCAGGCCTAAGGCAATCAATCAATCAACTAATAAAAGCAAATAGAAAATACTGTTTTATTCCTTTAAAATTACAGTGGTACCTCAGAACTCGGGTTTGAATACTAAGAAGTTCGAGTTCTGATCAAATTTTCCCCATAAGAAATTATGGAAAACCAATTAATTGGTTCCCGGCCCCCAAAAATTACACTGAAATATGTTTTTTAGCATTTAAACACTTAATGAACAGGATAAAACAAGAAGAGCATATACTAAACACATTTTTGCAATTTCTCGCAAACACTGCACCAACACTGTACACCATGCTTAACATTTTTTCTTAATGGCTTCCAAAACGATAAAGAATGCACCCCAACACTACCCCAAGCCATGCCCCAACACTGTGCCAGCACTAGACTATGCCATGCGGTACATTATTTATTTTTATTATTACTCCGTATTCGTTAATTTGTTCATAAATCACAAACTTTTCGGTTGTAAAATTTGTGAACAATGGCTACCAAAATGATATAAAGTACAGTGTATTGCCAGATATTTCCAATAAAAAAGCACTATCACCAACAAACAATGCTATCACAGCGAATGCAAGGCTGAGACTGAGGCGTTACCCTTTGTTTCAGCTGAGAGACGTGCTGCGTGACTCATTTCCGCGCGCGTACAAGTTATCTTAGGTCAGCGTTCACGGTTCAACTTATGAGATTCAGCTCGAATTCTAAGTTATTTTTTTAAAATGGTTGGTTCGACTTTTAAGAAAAGAGGTACCACTGTATTGTGTTTTGTTTTAGCCTTCATGGTCATTTTATATTAATTTCATGAATGGGTATCGCATTGAATGGTATGTGTATTTTATTGAATGGCATGCATATTGTATTAAACAGTATGTGTGTTACATGAAGGACATGTGTATTGTACTGAATGGCATGTATATTGCATTAAACGATGTGTGTGTTACATTGAATGGCATGTGTATTGTACTGAATGGCATGCATATTGCATTAAACGATATGTGCATTATATTGAATGGCATGTGTATTGCATTAAACAGTATGTGCATTACATTGAATGGCATGTGTATTGTACTGAATGGCATGCATATTGCATTAAACGGTATATGTATTGCATTACAACTGATTATTTACCTTGTGTTTCGTCATAGCACCCACTATCAGTGGGCACACCATGCCTGACAGAGTTCCGACTCCATTGGAGATGCCCATGAGAATGCTAGCATAGCGTGGAGCAATGTCTAAGTGATTCACATTAAACCCTGTGAAAAAGAAATGGAAAACTGGAATTGACAAAAATACGCTTAGCAGACTGTTATATATGGTAGTGAAGAGTTCATTTACCCTGACTGCCAAAAACTGAGAAGAGACCAGAGGAAATACACATCTGTTCCAGTAGCTATGTGAAAGCACCCATTTTAGACTGCTGTTTGTCAAAGGCAAAGATGATAGCAAATCAGCATCTGGTTTTGAAAGTATAGGGTGTCAGGTAGGGCTAATTGGAATATGACAGGCTGCTACTACTACTGAAATGCAAGTCTTTAAACTGCAGAAGACCATGCATAAACACCTGTATATGGAAACAGAGCCATGGTTGGAAAGAGTAAACAGGCTACAGGCTGAGCCACTGTGCCGAGCCTTTATTTGTCTGCAATGAATAATAAGTGTCTTGTGTTTAAATCATAGTCCAAAGCAAATGCAATCTAAGGGATAGCCAGCTGAGATAAAAGCTATCAGTGATATCACAATCATTCAAAAACTTATCACATCAACTAAGGTCCTGAGAGTGACTTTTGTTTGTGGTCTTTTGACATGTAAAAAAGACATAGTAGCAGTTACTTTATTCAGGCTTTTGCAGACTCCAGGTTTAAATTTGTAGTGCTTGGGAGAATCAGTAAGTTTCTTGGTCATCTGAAATTTTCCAGAGACACCCAAACTGACCTGAGATAGCAAATCCACTAAAGCCGACAGCAAGGACCAGAAAGGTTATGGCCACTCCCTTCGTGTGAGAAAAGCCAACCACTAGCAATAGAGTGGCTTCCATCCCAAATCCTAGGCGACAGGATGAAGACATGAACAGGCTAGCAGAGCAGAAATCGAGCAGCACAAACCAGTGACACGTAAGATGGAGGAACAGAGTCAGTGGAATAACCAGAGGAGAGGAGAGCAACAGCAGAAACTGCTGATACAGTAAATAAAAATGCCAGTGTAAGACATTTCAAAAACAAGTGATTGTGACATCAGTAAAGTGGAATATACTTCTATTTAATTCAACTTATTTGCAACCCTGGCCAGGATAAGTGGTTGGAAAATGGATGGATGGAATTTGATTTATATGGTGCTTTTTATTCCACAAATGCATTTCATTGATAGTTAGTTGGGAAACTCATCCCAAATTTGTAGCACCAATGTTAGCAAGTTGAAATAGCATTGTAACAATTATTAATGTGCTGAGTGATGACTGTGTTACCTTGGTGCTTATATTATATATTTTTTACTGAAGGATTTTGGCATCTTGGGCATTAAATATTTATTTTGACCCTAAATAAGTGGATAATTACCCTTATAAAATGCATTGTTATTGTTATAGACTAGGTGTGTCAAATTGCAGTCCTGGGGGCCCGGAGCCCTGTGTAGCTTAGTTCATTCTCTGTTCCAGCACAAATGACTCAGCTTAAAAGTTGTGTGGTAATTACCACAACTATTTGAATCTGGTGTGTTAAATGAGTGGAAACCCAAAAATGTGCAGGGCTCTGGCCCTCCAGGACTGGAGTCTGACACCCATGTTATAGACCATAAACATTTCGAAGCCTTTAGAAGATGCCCTTGCTTAAATGTCAAGAAATTCACTATAATTTGGGAGCTTAGAATACTGAAAGAGTATAAATACATTTTCCTACTTTCTGAACATTATTAAACTATAACACAAAATATCAAACAGATTGTTACTTTTCAAGTGCCATTCGTTATGCTTCTGACTCTGCCTTTCCCTTTATACCTAACCACACTCTCACTGCTCTGAATCAGTGGGACCTGGTCTCCTCCTTCTCCTCCCTGTTCTGATCTTACCTCCACAGTTCATGAGCTTCCTAACGTTGGTGGTGGTCATGATCTGTTGTGAGCGTAGGTAGTCAGCCAGCTGGCCCCCGAGGGGCACGATGATGGTCATCACCAGATGGGGGAGTGCCGACAGCATGCCGACCTGAAAGAACACAGAAAAACATTGAAAAAATCCTGACCTCTGCTTTACTCACAAACACTGTCTGTAACTATAACACCAAGAGATGTGAAACACCAGATATGTCCTTTGGTAAGAAGGTAAGCTCTTAATTTTTCACTGCTGAGTAACATATAAGTAAATATATTCCATTATGATGAAATGTGTTAACTGAATTAGCACGTGATCCAGATGCTACACATACAATGTAACCTGGTTAGTTATAATGATGCAAAATTTGCATATATTGAACTGTTGTCATGTCGATAAGTACAATAACAATGTTAAAATGGCCATATCAATTAAGAGCTTCTCATTCATTTAGTGACTGGTTTTCACTTCCTAGTACTTCTTATATCGTGCTGATAATAGCAAAACCATAAACAATGGCACATTTTAACACAAAAGGAATAACATTAGTAAGTATAACAGCTAAGCCGTTAGCTAACGGAGTGTGACTTCTTTAAATTTCAGTGGAAAAGTTTGCAAATTAGTCATAGAAAGTCAAATAATCCAGCTTTTATTTAACAAAAAAAAACATGAACATTTTGTTGTTTTCATTACCTTACTGATCTCAAACCCAAAGACTTCCTCAAAATATGCTGGTTGACTGATGAGGAGCAAATAGAAAGTCCAGCTGCGGCAGAAATTAGCAACAATAATGGCATACACTGGCATTGACGTGAAGAATTTTCTCCAGGGAGTCTTGAACTTCTGCAAGGACACAAAAGAGAGAGTGTCTCTGAATGCATAGGTGAGATGAGGTGAATTATAAAATATTTATAAAATATTTATAACAAAATATTTATAAAAATAATCACACACAAACAGCGAATGAAAGAAACACATAACAATATATAAATGTCAAAGACCTACAACACATTAGGGCTTCTTGCACATCCTGAATTTCCCAAGTTCAACGTGTTCCTGGGTCTACAAGGGAGGGGGGTGGCTTGCGTTACATATCTTTAACCAATCATAGTCTTCATTGTATGACTTCTCCCCATTGGTCCATTTACTTCAATTTCAAATTCAAGGCTTCCAGCCCTCAGGAAGGGTGTGGCGTGTGGCTCAGGGACCTAAGACTTTGTGTCTGTGATCACAATGATCACCAGTTCAACCCTCATTGTTATGATGATGATGATGATGATCATCATCATCATCTTCATCATCATGAACAGGAACAGACGCGCCTTTACACTGTTCCGTACAACCTTTGCTGCTAAGCATATTCCTGTTTTGTTCTATGAATACACAATAAAATGGATACTTTACCAATCTGTGCACCTTGCCACTTAACAGAAAACACTAGTTTTAATTAATGTGACGATGTTGTACAATGTGATTAGCTAAAGAAGTGAGCTGCAATTCAGGATGTCTGGCTTCCTTTTGACTTCAGAAGATCTTGAATCCTTGCGGAATATTGGGCCATGCTTCAAGAAGAAAAGCCTCCTGATGTCAGAGGTGGGAAGCCAGTGGAAGTCTGTTTTGCCCTTTGCACCTCTGCAATTCCCATTAAGGCTAAACAATGTTTAGATCTGGTGAATGACTTCTTGCTGCTCCTGAAACCACTGATTAATGTGTCTTGCTGTGAGGGCATCACGATCTTGGAAAATAGGGACGTCATAAGAGAACAGTGCTTAATAGGGTGCATCTGGCCTAGTGCCATGGCCTCATGTTCCTTAACCTTTATGCAATCATGCAGAGGAATCATTGCACCTGACGAGTCCCACGTGATGGCTGCCTATTTCAACAGACATTATAGGTTGAAGGCATATGTTGGTCTTCTCCAAATATAACCCTGTCCAGAAATAAGATAGAAGAAGAGTGAAAGATGACTCATACCATATTATGTTTCACCACTGCTAAGGGGTCCAGGTTTTGTACTCATTGTGCATTGTCCTTGGATGCAAGACATTTTCAAATGGCCACCCTGCCATAAATTCACAATTTCTGTAAGTCTTTTTACTTTGATGATGATTCAGGTATGTGGTCATTTTTCAGGCGGTGCTTTTGAGGTGTTTAACAACAGTCCTGCAAAAGCGTCAGTCTATTTCTGTCTATGAGCTTTTGCCGCTTTTCCACTACCGCCAAGAACTGAGCCGTACCTGAGCCATACCACGAAGAGACAGTTTCCCATTGTAAATTATGTGAGTCATACCCCACCTGTACCTGTGCACAGACCTGCTCACCATCAGAGTGGAAGCGTAACTAAACCGAGCTGGATGCATCTCCACCATCCGATTGATCAAAATGCAAAGAGATACAGGTGATCTGTGCTGAAAAGTATGGATTAAAGTAAAAAAGGGCATTTTCGATATATTATTCATTATTATGCCACATAATATCATAGTATTGAACATTGCGATGTATTTATGCATTCCCAACAACTTGAAACTTGGAAATTTCCCCTCTGCTACTTAAAAAGTACTAGAGAACGGCTGAACGGAATGGATTCGTAATGCAAATCTACGCAAGCTAATTTAGGTAGCATTTCATGCTAATATAAGATGGCAATTCTCACAGATCTGCTATCAGAAATTAGCACATGATAGCACATGATATACATCATGTAAACAAGCATCTCTTTAGACACTGTCACTCTCCAAGTTTGGTAACGCCTTTAGCCAGCCGGCCCTTCTGCAGTGGAAAATCGAGGTGAGCTGGAACTGTGCTGTTACTACTGTCTCTTGGTAACTCAGTTGGGTATAGCCTCACTTACCATACGCAATATTTGGTGTTTTTGAATTCTGCTAGTTGGCTCATATTCCTTGGAAAAATCCGACATAAAAGTACTGTTTGTCAGACCTCTTCTGTAGCTGACACATCCTTCTAGTTGGCATGCAACTTAATCTAATTAATGTAACATCCATCCATTATCTATACCTGCTTATCCTGCTGGGTCGCGGGGGGTTCAGAGCCTACCCGGAAACAATGGGCACGAGGCAGGGAACAACCCTGGACGGGGGCCAGCCCATCGCAGGGCACACCCACACACACCATTCACACCTACGGGCAATTTAGTAACTCCAATTAGCCTCAGCATGTCTTTGGACTGTGGAGGGAAACCGGAGTTCATGCAAACTCCACACGCATGGAGACTCGAAGGCGGAGACTCGAACCCAGGTCCCAGAGGTGTGAGGCAACAGTGCTAACCACTGCACCACAAAGCCCCCCCCATTAATGTAACAGTTTTTAAAAATTTATTTTAACTTAATTTTAATTGATTTATTTCAAAGTTAAAGCCATGTTGTGTTTCCCCAGGCAGGTTCGGCCAATTCAATAGGCAACACAGACGGCTGCCTAGGGTACCATCTGCAATGAGGCGGTAATTTAGCAATTTAATTTTGTATTGTATACCAGTATTTTCTTTTCATCAAAGAAGAGCTATCTCAGCATCATAAACATCACCAAGCTTTGTAGTGGTGAGAAATGCTAATGGTGAGGCTAGCCTTGGGCAGGCCATAAGGGCTTTGAGTGGCCAGGTCCCCCTATATGCATGAACTAAATCAATTTGAAATTCATAAAATACACATGTTCTATACAGGTAACTCAACCACCACATATCGGTTGGGTGGTGGGGGTTTGGGGGGGTCCTAAAATAAATTATAGGTGCTCTCTCCTTGCTGGTCCAAAGATCAGTATAGACTGGGAGTTTTCAGGATCTGGTATTAGTCTGTTAACACTAGAAAGACTGACTGGGTCAATTGACCCAGTCAGTCTTTCTAGTGTTAATATCACCTGGTCTTTTATGGTCCACCTGGTCACATATCGCTGAGTTTAAAAAGCTTAAAATAACATATCATAGTGCAGTTCTTTTATTATCAATAATAGAAAAAGCATTTTTCTGTGTTTTAATAATTGTTATTGATGGGTTGAGTCCATTTATTGCAATCGGTTTATTTGACAGAAACATTGTCTGAGCAGAAAAGTCGTCTCTTGTTTGTTTACACCCACAAAACTGGAATAGTGCTGCATTGTCTTTACACAGCAAAAACATAAACAGTGTGACCAAGTGCATGTATAATACTCACTGTATAGAATGAACAAGAACAAGAGCTTTTGTGTGGTGTTCTTGTATGCTTGGTGCCCACATTGGCTGTCCGGTTGAGCATCTCTATCTGACATCACACAGGAGTGACCCAAGGTGGAGACTTTATGTTGGTTTGCTAACCTTCTATATTTCTCTGCAATTTTGTGGTATTTAATTATCCTCTTTTGCATCCATTGTTTCTTGCAACATTGTCCCGTGCAATGGATTACCAATGCATATTCAGAACCAACACCATTGATTGATACATTTAAAACAAGATTGAAAACATCGTTTTAGTCGTTAGCGTTTGTAAAGGTAAGGTACCCAATGGATAAAATATTATTGTTTTATTTTTATTGACTAATTTATTTGTTTGTTTTTATTTTTGTGTTTTATTGTGTTTATCAGCATTCTGTACAGGACTTTGGCTGAAAGTGGTGCACTTAAATGTGCTTTATAAATAAAGTGATTGATTGTTTCTGTATTCCTTCTGTGGTACAATTGCCAATTAATGCAATTAACACTGATGCCACCCATCTCTTACATGTGCTCTGCCTCATGTATATGCATTAGGCAGCCTGCTAATTAGCATTTACGGCATTTGGCAGACGCCCTGACTTACAAAATATGACCCAAAATACCAAATCAGTGCAAATAAATGCCTTTACTGCTTCATTATTTTACTTTTATGCCTGCCTACCTTTAATTTGTCTGATGAGGCATTGTGTCCAGCACATCCAGCGTGGACAGAGAGCCTGGGACAGACAAATGCTGTACCTGCAAAGGGTTAACGAGTCCCGCTGACTCCCCGATGCTCTCCTCTATGTACTTCCTCTCCTCGGGTGAGATGGTGGGGTGGGCTGCCGGGCTCTCATATGACACCATGATCCAGAAGAGGTACCAACAAATCCCAAAACT
>JABFEB020000092.1:19528556-19539023 GCA_019775895.2 Stomatorhinus ivindoensis
ATTATAGGGCACAAGCTGGGGTACACTCTGGATGGGATGCCAGTCTATTATAGGGCACAAGCTGGGGTACACTCTGGATGGGATGCCAGTCTATTATAGGGCACAAGCTGGGGTACACTCTGGGTGGGATGCCAGTCTATTATAGGGCACAAGCTGGGGTACACTCTGGATGGGATGCCAGTGTATTATAGGGCACAAGGCTGGGGTACACCCTGTATGGGATGACAATCCGTAATAGGGCACAAGGCTGGGGTACACCCTGTATGGGATGACAATCCATAATAGGGCACAAGGCTGGGGTACACTTTGACCGGGATGCCAACCCATTGCAGGGCACATTTCCAATTATCTTAACTTAATGTGCTTAATTGTCTTAAGACTACCAATTATAATTAAACTTAAATGTTTAGAGCAAGAACAGAAAACACAGATGCATATGCAAACTTCACAGACAGAGGAGACATGGAATCCAAACCCACAACCCTGCAGATATGAAGTGACAATGCTGCCCTCAGAGTCACCGTGCGACCCTGCCCATAGCCACAGAACATGACAGCTCAGGATTTGTACAAGTGTAGCCAGTGATTTTACAATTTAAAAAATCATGCACTGATTTTATTATATTAAAACACTCTTTCAAAGAATTTTAAGATGTTTAAGTTGTAATTATAATGTAAGTTATATGTTGTCTTATTTTAACAATATCTGAAAATGCATCTGGGATTCCTGCTGCAAGCAGCAGCATAGTACTTCCACAGAACAATATCCAGTGCGATGTGATGCAAACAGAAAGAGTCCAACATACTTCTGCTCATTCCATTCTGGGAGCATGGATATAAATGGCAATCAATATGGAAGAGTATACAGCAGTATGGTCACATTTCAATATGGAAGAGTAAACAGCAGTATGGTCACATTTCATAGTACAAAAATTTAGTCCAGGCACTGAGATTTTTGTGAGAGCTGCGAAGAACAGAAATCAGAGAAGACTGCGTTGGCTGGAAATGGAAAAAAGGGGAACTAAGAACTAAGGTTTCATGTTATCCTTTTAAGTTAATAAATAATGAAAAATAAAACTGGCTGCTTTGCTGTCCTTCGGTATTTGGTAGTCATTTTTAAATTATTTGTATTGCGAGGTATTTAATGACATCACCTTAACTGTGACCTTCACAGCTGACCTTGGGACTCCAACCGCATAGATCTGCGGGTCTGTGGGTGTCACTGGTAATTTTGTCCTGTCTTCTGTTCCACAACTTCAAAAAAAAACAACCCACAGACTATAATCTGTCAACTTCTTTCTTGTGCAGAAGAGAAACCAAGACTTGACCATTAGACAAAGATGGTTATCTTAAGAAAGCCTGCTCAGATATTGCTAGCCAATACAGAGAGGGGGTTCACAACCGTGCCTTCATGCATTTTCACATTAGAACATTCACAGGCAGTAAAATGTTAGGGGATCCCAAAGTCAGTGTTGACCTAGAAGTAGCAATTGCTGAATTGACCTTGCTGTGTTTATTATAGAAACACTCAGAGCTTTCTGGTGGAGGTAATATGTAAATAATAGATGAACTGCTGACTGCACTCTGCCTGCGAGATCAGATCGCTGTCAGCTGAGTAACACATTGCACACCCCACAGGTAGCGAAACTCTCAGAATCGGGTGGAAGACTTCAAAAAGACCATCTAAAAAATCTTTTTGAGTAATATTTACGATAACCCTCCCCCCGCCCCTCCCCAGCCCAGAGCAGCCACCAATATACATAAATATCACATCAAGTCAAATAAGTAAATATTTAGTACTAACCATAAAGCTGCCCTTGTTACTTAGTTGCTTAAACCTGATTTATCTAATTGCTAAACCAAACTGGGTACAGCATGGTGGTGCAGTGTTTAGTCCTATTGACCCACACCTCTGGACCCCGGTTTGAGTCTCCATCTTGGCTGCATGTGTGTTATGTGTGTGGAGTTTGCATGCTCTCTGCGTCGTTGTGGGGTTTTCTCCAGATTTCTCTCCACAGTTCAAAAACACGCAAGGGTGAATTGGAGTTACCAAACTGCCTGTAGGTGTGTGCAGTGATGGGATGGAACTGCATCCTAGATTATTCCCTGCCTTGCCCCCATAGCTTCTGGATAGGTCAAGCAGGTATGGAAAATGGATAGATGAATCAAACCCATTATCATCAAGTGGTGCATGTGTATATGAATTATTAATTGAAGCGTGAGTGATAAATCTGTAGAGACTGCAAAAGATTCAGGTCACTCACTCCTAGAATAAAGCGAACCTGAAATTTGGAACAAATAAAGCAACTTTATGCCTATTTGTTGAACTATTTTTGTAGATTGTCAGTCATTTGCGTACATCAACGCAGTGCTAGATTAATAATAATCTTAATAGCCAATTTTTCAAAGAGCCTCTTGCTAATTCCATGACACACCTGAGCTCGCGACGGTGGGACAGGAAGGGGGTCTGGGCTTCTGTGCCACCGCCTTTACTGTATGAGACTTCCAGGACTGAGTGTCCGCGGGACAGGTGAGATAGCAGGCGTTCGGTGCGGCATGAGCTTCCCGGGGGGACACAGAGAGGACTGGGTTACATTGGGATTTGCGTGCACCAGCAGCAAGGAAGCAGGCTATTTCGGGAGGGGATTTATGCCTTTAGTCGCTTCTTAAATCCGAAATCCGAGCGCAGTGCCGAAGACCGCGCGTTGATTACCCGTCAATGAACTGTATGCTGCATGTAAACCTTACGGTTGCAAGTTCACCTGTTATTTACATTACAGTTACATAAAACATAATATTACAATGTCGACAAAATATTTAAAATTACATGCATTTTTCATAAACACTTATCTAGGCTATTTTTTCTATTTATAATTTCTATTACTTGACCACATAATATATCCTGTTTTAGACTTGGTGGGAAAATACGTTGAAGAACACTTTCATTTACATTAGAAATCCATTTGTAGAAAATATAACTGCAGTAAAGTAGGCCAATAGCGTAATATTCTATTTCTAATTAAGCATGTCGAATTTACTGTGTTTATTTCTATAGTTTATCAAAATAGGCTAATTGTACTTTAACTATAGCCTGCTTTAAATTAAATGTATTTAAATACACGCCCTTTTTAGTGAATGGTGAAAGATTATGCAAAGCTGAGAACAGTAGTTAAAACCAAGACTATGGCCAAGTACTGTGCACTAAATACATTATTCAGCTTGTTATTTTTAACCTATCTAGACCCTTTCGTCGGCAAATTATCGTAGCCTAGATATGAAGACCTGTTTTAATTTGTCAGTTTTGCTGGGCATTGGTCTGAATACAAACCTCTTAGCCGATCCCTGGTTAAAGGTGTACTGGTTCGTGGATGGATAGACATAAATGAACGACTTTCGATACAATAATCATCATTGATAATTACATGTATATCGTTATTACTTAGGCCTATATACGGTTTTTAAAAGTAGGCCTATATTTACTTTCTTCTGCTAAAATGAACTAGGATTTTTTAACATATACTTTAGCAAATATTTGTAATAATGAAAACACCCCCCGTCCCCGCGCTAGCTCTGTTATCTTAACTTGAATATCTCAACATGCAGGTAGGCTACCTATTATTAGTACTAATAAAACAAGTAGACCTATTATGAAGAACTGTGCCGTTGCCAGTAAAGATTATGACGAGGGCAGATTTAAGATGATTAATTTAACCCAAAGAGTATGTCAGTCTATCATTTGTATCAATTGTATCAAATAACAATTATGATCGTTCTTTTATTAAAGGTATTCCATGTATACAGGGTACTGTATGCGTTATTTTACTTCCAAATGATTAAGAGTGCGGCCGAAATAAGGTTGTGGATTATAGTAACTTCGTAACTTGCCAAAACCTTGGGATAATTCAGCAGTTAATATTTATTGAAATGAACAACTTGTACTTTGCATCCATACACCGAAAACGGAAATAGGCCGAGCTTTGCGATCGAAAGAACAATTCGGTGATGACTGTTCATCCGAGTTCTCGACATTTATAGTGACTAATCTAGTTAGTACTGGCTAACTGTCTGACACTACAGCCCTAAATGACATCTCAAATCAAAATATAGTTAGGCTAATCGGAACGAAAAATGCACTCTGGTTTTTTCAATTAATATTCATCACAGTATAAAGTCAGCAAGAAAAATTGTTACTATTACCAGTCTACCAACAGTCATATGCCCAATACATTCTGAAAACTCTTGAACAATTATCCAGTCATCTCATGTTACTTGAACATTATGTCCTTAAACTTGTAACTTTCCATTTGGATTTGACAAATAACGGAAATATATAGGTCTATTACTACTTAAACTACAGGCAAAATTGCTGAGAGATATAAAGTCGGCAGTGATTTTGTGGAGTCGGCAGCATAACAACTTGAAGTATAGCAGCCAGTTATATCTGCACCTGGTTAAGTAAGATATAAGTACCTGTGTATTTTCCCAAGGGTCCTTCCCGCAGCAGCCTTTAACCTGTCTGGTCGGATCTCCATCCTTAAGACTCCCCGAACCGACCGAAATGCTACTGTCCCATGCGCGCTCCAGCTCCGGTGCGCTTCCTGTGACTACAGTACCTCTGTCTCTCTATCCCTCCCCTTCCACCCTCCCACAAATATACGTTGAAATCTCTCATCACATCCCTAGCAAATAGCGTATAGCTAGCAGTTTGTCTTCATACTCTTGTGGATTCTTTTTTTCTTTAAAAAACTATGCATCATCTTCCATATGAAGCACACTCAATCTTATTTGACGAACGTTATCTCTCTTACTGATTTGCTTTGCAAACTGCGATATATTCCGGTTAAGGGTCGTTGTAATATCAAGCCGATCGTCCGTTAGGCCTATTATCATAATTCAAAACAAGAAGGTGTAATTCTTCTTTAAAAGTACTTCTTATGCTAAATATGTTCCGAAGGTGTTACATTTTAATGGCCAAAGACAACTGGGATTTGTCTACTCTGGCCACATATACATATGCAATGTAATTATCAGCTGCGTTCACCAAATTGATCTGTCTCTGTATCTACAGGGGATGGCACTGTCAATGCTGCCGGGAACGGATCACAGACATACTTACAGACTGCCCGGAAAAGCATTGTATAACAACAGAGATGTATCACTTCTTGTCTCATCAAAACTGCTGACTTTAGTATATGTGTTCTGGGATCTACTTTTCCACAACTCAAAATGTCAATCAGTTTATTTATACCTCCACCACACCTCCTAGTATCACAAGATAGATAAACGGCCAGTGAGAGCCAGCGATTATTCAGTGGACAGTGTACGTATTCACTCAAACACATAAACATCAAATACATATATGAACTTTCTCCGATTATTTAAGTTGTGCGCGTTATAATTTATAATTTAAAACTATTAATATTGTGATTATGTTTATAACAACGTTAATGACGAGTATTATCAGTCTATGGTTATTATTGTTGTTATTGCTGCTGCTTTTGTTATTCATGTTGTTGTTAATTAACAAAAACAAATAAGTACTGCATAAGTTGACTGTGATGAAAGCTTAGTATGACTTAACGGCATGTGAACAACAGACACTTCCACCTTGTGATCGATTTCTGCCACTGCATCGGTTGTATTTATTGACAGATTTAATTACCGGTACTAGCAATGATGGTTTTGTGAAAAGAATCACTAAGAGTTTAAGGTGAGAAACACAGAAACATGCATCATCTGATGAAATAATTTTACAGTTATTAGTTACATGTTCATACCCTGTATACAATTACACAGATCTACCCAGGCAAATAGGAAGTATGTCCTTGTAGAAATCAAAAGTTTTTGCTAAACATATTTCATGTCCTATAATCACTCTTAAAACCTATGGACACATTTAAAGTATCAAATAATCACTACAGTGTGTATAATGTATACAACAATTGATTCTGTATGACAATTTATAGCAATTAGCACTCAGCTGTTACAAAAGTTGTTATGCAGTTTCTCTTACTGCATATAGCTGGATGGGTCTGCATGACATGTGTCAGATGAAGCTTTTCTCCAAATCCTGAGCAGAGATGGTCTGCAGGGGGGAAGGGTGAGAGACGGAGAGGGGGGGGAAGGGAACCGCTGGCAGCAGATGGGACTGAGGAGTGGGCAGGGCGATGATGGAGGGGGCGTGGGAGGTGGAGCCGTACCCAGCCCTCCACATCCCCTTCTCACTATCCATCGCCACGGCATAGCCAGGGAAGAAGGAGGCAGAGGACTCTGCAAGGTCAAGCGTCATCTCTGGGGAGGAGAGGGAGGTCAGCGGCAACGCAGCCCGCATATCGCATTTCGGCATCCGCATATCGCATTTCGGCATTCTCTGAGGACACTCTGCAGCTCGTGCAACAACGAGCCAATGATACGCCGTATTTGCCGGCACATTGCTGTTGTTTTCATATTGCATCAAATGCAAGTGCACTTAACTGGCATCCCATCCAGGGGGAGCCCCAGCCTTTGTCCTGTGCTACCTGGGAGGTGCTCCAAGCCAAGACTTAGTCCTGACAAGGACAAGTGGTTGGAAGATGGATGGATGGATGGATGGAAGTAAATGAATTACTTTGATGTTGCTTTTGGAGTGATGATCATCTCTGATAATGAAACAGTTACTAGTAATACTGATATATGTTTTGAAATTACACTAATAACCTGTTGTCAAGCATCATTAGGATATTTACACATATCCTGTAGTGAGCTTTCTAGTGTGTGAATTGCTGTTTGTCTCCGTTTTACCAAACATTTTAGTCATAGATAATCCAAAACATCACACACACAACCAGGTTAGGATGTAATACTGGTATACCTGTGTCATCCTGCAGCTGAGTGTGTGAGTACGGGTTCTTGTTGTAGAACTGGCTGTAGATGCAGTAGACCATTGCCATCAGAGTTAAGGTTCCCAAAGCGGCGGCTAAGAAGATGCCCAGCTTGCTGTCTTTACCCAGGTGAGCATCTGCCCAGGAAGAGCAGAGCAACACCAGTGAGTGAGCATTCCTCAGCGTCCGCCAAGCAGTGGCCACTTCTGCACTACACATGTGAGTCAGGCGCCCCTCAGTACAGCGATGGGGCTCATGGGATCCGAGGGCTCAGCAGATGGACTGTGCAGCTGATATTCTTTGAAATATTTTATCTGTGATTAGAATCGTTCATTATACATCCACATTAACATGCATGAGCCCATAATCCCTTTGTCTTCATTTTAAATGTTACAAAGCAAATAAGAACTTTGTCACCACCATCTCTCCCTCTGTAAGAGGTGACCCCCAGTCCTCGGGGACCCCCAGACAATCCATGTTTTTGCTCCAGGAGGACTGGGTTGAGAAACTGCATTACATTTCATTATACATTATTGTAATTTTCAGTTTTGCCGTAATTATACTACCCAGTACAGTAACTAAAAATGCACATTAACTCATGTGTGAATTATATGATAAATACATGCTGGCTCCTATTACCGTCGCTGAGCTATGCTCGTCGCTGCATTTCAATGGGCGGCATCGCCTTACAGTGTTTTTCCTGTGTGATGTGCGTCTCCTCCTCTTCTTCATAGCGGCCTTCCGCAGGGATGGAGGCCAGCGGCCTGGCTCCTGGATCTGCTTGAACCAGAGGGGCCGGGGCATGGTCCAGCTGCTCAGAGCTCGAGCTCTGAGACTGGCAGGAGTGGACAGCCAGGCACACACTGAGGACCAGGAGGTAGGCCATTGCCGTGTCCTACTGTACAGCAAGGGGAGAAAACAAGAATATTACCAGTGATGGCTGTCAATGTCCTTAGTCCATTAAGTTACAGGTACAGGTTAATACACACTACATGCTCAGTGTGGCTCAGTGGATTACGACTTTGTGCCTTTGACTGGATGGTTGCTGGTTCAAAACCCATAAGGGATAGAGTGATGTCACTGTTGAGACCTTGAGCAAGGCCTTTAACCCAAACTGCTCCTAAATCTGGCTGATTCTGCTTTCGGAAGTATAATTTGCTTTGGATTATAGTATCTGCTACATAAATGGACTTTTTTATGTGCACAAATGTGAGGTTTTAAGTTGCAGTATCACACATTTATATTTCAATTATGTTTTAACTTATTATTATAGAAATCTTTGTAACCAGATAACCCATGTCCACAAACTACTTTAAAACTGAAAGGGTTCTGTGCTTGGCTGAATAGTTCAGTTCTTCTTGTGCTTTGATTGGTTTGTTTCCTTGATTGAAAAACTCCAGGTGTTTGACCTTAACATTAGTGACTTACCAATCAGCACACAGCAAGTGAAATCCAGTGCATTTTAAATTAAATGGCAGGTTGTAAATCTTCTCCTAGTTCAAAGTGTCTTCCCTAACGTGGATTATCTCACCCAACGTTGTGAGCATGAAAAGCTGAATGAGCGATCGGTCATTTGCATGTGTGTGGGAGTATTGCAGGGGGTAAGCAAATCAGTCCAGAAACACATACTCTCTATGGAAAACAACAGCGACAGTACGACTGCTTTCTAATTACTAAACAGGGACGGATTAAAAACACAAGCATCAATGGCCGTTTTTGTATCTGTCATCGAGGCCAATATAGCTCCCCCCGTCACCCAATTGTCATAAAGAAAGTGACGCCCTTGACGGCGTGGGATGTGAAGTCAGTCAGGTGAGTGAGAGCAGGCTGCAGCACCGGGAGTTGACACGGCTGCTGCTGTGCTTCACTCCTCAGTAGTTCCTGCCTTTGCTATCAAGCTGAGCTTATTTCCTGTACTGCAAAAGCTCTGGTCTAATGAAGTCAACCTGCCAAATCTCTGATTCATACCGAACATCCCAAATAAGGATGAAAGCAACAAGTCTTCAGTGTAACATTTTTTTCAAATAAGAAATGATGTATCTATGTGCTGCAACCGTTTGCCTTTATTGTCCAGGTAAACCTTAAGAAGCACCTAAAACATTTTTCTCAATATATTTTAATCTTATTTCACACTCTTTCAGCAATTAATATCTATCAAGCAGCTTAAACACTGAAAGTGCACTTTCTTTGAAGATAACCACCAGTTTTCATTGTCTGTATTTTGGTCACATTGCAGCTGAGATCCTCAGATCATCTTCATCTCTGCTTTGTTTTTTCACCTTTGATTTTTATCACCCCTCCCTCTACAGTTATGGACCCTCTGTTACAACATTTTACCCATTTTCCTCATTATAACTCCGGTTATAGCCGTACTCACGGATCTCCTCCTTCGTCTTTAGCTTCGTGATCTCCTGCTCTCTGCGCCGTTTAGCACCTGGGTCTACGCCTGCTTCCTGGTACCCTGCAGTCACCGTCACCAACATGCCTGTTGCTGTCTCTCAGTCCCAGGGTGGAAACGCTACCAAGACAACATCTCCCTGGGCATTAATCTATGCAAACAATGCGAGAACATTCTACGTGAAGCCCATATTGCAAGAAAGACATTGTATATATTTATATTAAATTAAGCATTTTAATACTATGTTCATGAATTGTATAACGAATACATTTTTAGCAAGTATCCATAACTGCCTATCCAGCACAGGGGAATAGCAAATCTGGAGCCTATTCCACGATGGAGAGGGAACAAGGAAAGGAAATACCCCCACAAAGCAGGCACAGAACCAGCGCCAGAACTGGGTCCCACGTGTGTGAGGCTGCAGTCCTGCCCACTGAACTACCACACAGTACACATATGAATTTTATTCTTCCATCCATCTTGTAGAGTCTGTATATATGTAAACTGTATGATTTCACCTGTGCCTGGTGCACACCACCTAAGACAGAGTAAAACCGGCTTGCTGGTGCCCCTAGTACTTCCACCCTCTTTCAGTTCTAGCTCAAAACAACTATGTGATGCAGGGTGCTGCCAGAATTATGGTGCCGTCCCTGAGTATTAATGACTATATAAACCAGATGCATTTTACCAAAGCTACCAGTAAGTACATGATTTCAGATTTACCGTGACATCCATATGCAGGCCTGCAGAAATCCTGGAGCCTCTCTTAAGCAGCAAAGGCCACTAGTGGAGGTAGACAGTTCAGGTACAGAAAGTACAAATCCGGACCAAGATTTTGTTTCAACCAACCAGTTCAGTACAGCATACTTGGTTGAAACAAAATCTTGGTCCAGATTTTTACTCTCTGGATCTTAACTATCCCCCTCTGGTTACACTGTAGAGGTATACCTGGGGCGGGATCCCACTGCATCACAGGCAACATACACATTCACCCACCCAACCACACACTACAGACCATACAGAGATGCTCCTTTGGTAAATACACGTCTTTGGAATGCAGGAGGAACCCAGGGAACCTAAAGGAAACCCATAACTTAGGAGGAACTTGCATATTCCACACACACACACACACATGTAGGGTAAACATATCTTTATGGGGACCGCTCATTCATTTCTATCTGAAAAATGCTAATGCTAACTATGACAACCT
>JABFEB020000092.1:19547564-19559258 GCA_019775895.2 Stomatorhinus ivindoensis
GACAGTCTGCAGTTAAAGCACATCTTGTTCATTTCATTTGATATCCATTGTGGTGGTGTATAGAGCCAAAAATGTTACCATCGTGTCGATGTCCCAATATTTATGGACCTGACTGTAGATAGTAGTATCAGCTGTAGTTATAGTGATTTACAATGAAAAAGAGTTACGTAGCCAGGCGTGCATATGCAGTTCGCCGTCAGTATGTAGTTGTTTGACTTGTTAATAATAGCCCACATTAGGGTGGGGTGAAAAAAATAAAATTTCCAATAGTCACTGGACCTCGTTATTAAACGTGCAAAATATCTTTGAAATAGGTTAATATTTTCAGTTACCGCAACGCGATCGAAGTTTTCACCTGTCACATCAATGTGCAGATTGCCCACATCTTGTGTAGTTGGGTTTTATATCCTTGCATCTATGCAGTACATCAGTCCATAATATACAACAAATCATTAGAGAAATGTTTAAATAGATTTTCTTTCATATAGACACCAGGTTTTCTACATGATACACCGAAGGTGTCTGGTCACTAACTCTGGCCATGAATTTGGATCCTTGACCCACTGACCTGACAGGGAGTACCAGTCAGGAAACCTCACCCTATTGCGAAGTGTTCACTTATTAGTGTAAGATAAGCTGTATTCTACTGCTAAACCATTAAAATAATTAGAGAAGGCATTTTGATTATCTCTTTTCCTATGTTGTAAATTTGATTTTGGTGCTCACGCCTGACACCATTACTGCAGAACTGTCACTTTCTTCCATCAGATAAGCTCCAAAAACAAAACACATCATCGCTAATTTCAAACACAAAAAAGGTGTATTCTGCATCCCGAACATGAGTTGCCAGATGGTTTCATAATATAGGGACCCCATAGCTGAAGGCTACAGTGCCAACTGTTATTTGTTACTGTACTGCCTGCACTTACGTTGTGCAGCTCCTCCTCCAGTACTGCTTAAGCACATTGGAGGCTCTGCCAAGTCACACATACGACTAGTCAACTCCACAACAGCATTGAATTTCACTAAGACAAAAGTCTCTGCTAAATGTAAGAGAATGTAAATATACTTTAAACTGGCATGCAAAAGTATTCAACTCCCATAAAGTTAGCAAATTTGCCTGAATTACAAATAATACATGCACATACTCTTCCTATCAAATTCATAGTCATTCACAGTCATTTTTCATTATTTATAGTTATTTGTTGGGAAATATTTTCTAGAAAATCAACAACTGAAAAACTGATTCAAAATGGGACACAGGATTTTTCTTTTCAGGAAAAGAACAGGATAGGTGTACCCCAACCTCGTTCCCTGTGAAGGACTGGCATCCCATACAGGGTGTACCCCAGCCTCATGCCCTGTGAAGGACTGGCATCCCATACAGGGTGTACCCCAGCCTCGTGCCCTGTGAAGGACTGGCATCCCATCCAGTGTGTACCCCAACCTCGTTCCCTTTGAAGGACTGGCATCCCATACAGGGTGTACCCCTGCCTCATGCCCTGCGATGGACTGGCATCCCATACAGGGTGTACCCCAGCCTCGTGCCCTGTGAAGGACTGGCATCCCATACAGGGTGTACCCCAACCTCGTTCCCTGTGAAGGACTGGCATCCCATACAGGGTGTACCCCAGCCTCACACCCTGTGATGGACTGGCATCCCATACAGGGTGTACCCCTGCCTCATGCCCTGCGATGGACTGGCATCCCATACAGGGTGTACCCCAGCCTCGTGCCCTGCGATGGACTGGCATCCCATCCAGGGTGTACCCCTGCCTCGTACCCTGCGATGGACTGGCATCCCATCCAGGGTGTACCCCAGCCTCGTGCCCTGTGTGGCTTTGGATAGGCCTAAATGCCACCCTGACCAGCAAAAGTCGTTAGAAGATAGTTGGATGGATATATATATATACAAACAAACAAATAAATGCATATAAAGCTACTGTTTGTAGATTATAGTTTTATATTTCACAATGAGATTCCCTTCAAAACTTGTGGGTGGGAAACAATGGCCTTGCACCCTTATCCTAAGCACAATCTCTGCATTGGCCAGTGTACTGAGCCCCTTGCTATATTGTCAACTCACACATGTGTGGTTAGACACATCTCCAGTTATATGATCAAGCCTGGTGATGATACCACCGTGCTGCATTAGACCACCAGTAATGATGAGTCAGATAGAGGGAGGAAGTTCTGCTCCAGGCAGTGTGGCGGCAGTCCAACAGCTTCTCCCTTAAGATCAGTAAGACCAAGGGGCTTGTCTTCAGTTTCAGAAGCACACCTTGTTCCCACATATATCAGCAAGGAATCTCTGCAGAAGAGCAGCAGCTGACAGTTCCTGGCAGCATATGCTTGCTGTAATCAAGAAGGCACCTCAGGTCTGAGCAAGATGCAGATGTTACCAGCAACTGTCACAAATTTACACAGATACACAATGGAATCAGTCCTTTCTGAATGTATGATGACGTGTTTTGGGCTGAGGCCTGGAGAGTGAAGCTGAAGGTAATGAATACTGGTCTGGCCGTCACCAGGAGATATCTGCCTTCATTTCTTCTACTATCTACCATTTGTGTCATCATAGCCCTTCTGTTGGTTTCTATCACATGGAGTAGCCTTTGTTCGCAACTCGCATCAATAAGTTTTAGTTGCCCAACACCCAGTTACTCACTACAGCTGAGCATGTGGAACCCACAGGCTCTGCCTTTTCAGAGATGCTCAGACACAGTCATCTGACCATAATGATTTGGCCTTTGTCAAAGTCACCCAGGTCTTCATCCCTGCCCAATTCTTCTACATTCAACATGTCAAGTTCAAAATGTTTGCTTACTGCCTAATTCATCCCAGACCTTGACACCCACCGTTGTTCTCAATCTGCCACCCAACACTGGCTGGCATGGAAAACCGACTCATTGATAAGCCTTTGACTTTGCCCTTGATCACAGTCTACACCTTGCTTTTAGACAGCGAGCCCACTCTTGCCTGGGGGGTTTGGGCGTTCAGTTGACCGCCAGAAGTTATTTTTCCTCCCTGCTTGGGAGTTTTTTGTTCCTCTCCTCCATTGTAATCTGGCTTTCCTTCTTTCATTTCATTGTCCCCCCTTTTCCCGGTTTTGAATTATTCTGGATAAATGTTGTATGAATGTATCGTAACACACCCAGGTAAAGCGTCTGTATACAAATAAATTGAATTTCACAAGATAGTCAACATTATTCTGTTCACATGGGGGTGGTCATAAGGCTTTATAGTCAGTGTTTTTGGACGGTTTAGGATTAACTGCTGGCCATCTGCATTCTGTCATCATCACTCTCATTTGGAGTTTGTTTTTGTAATAACACGTGTGTCTCTAGTGATCAAGTCTCTTTTAGGCTGCACAAATGCCATCAAATTGGTATGTGACAGCTGGATATAAATGTGAGTGGAGACGCTGCATCTGGATCCTCTCCAACTACAAGCTGTCAGGTGAAATGTGGCAGGAAACTACGGGAAATAATGTCTGAGAGAGTGGCTCTGAAAGCCGTATTCAGCAACAAACAATTTCATGCTGACAAGTGCAAAGGCAAAAAAATATTGGATACCTGTTAGATCATTTAGCTGTAACAATTCCATAACAGTATTTGAATGTCAGTATTTTTGTACATGTTAAAAGCCATTTCATTTTTTATTGTGCGCATGTTCTTTTTGATAGGTCAAGGCAGGCCTATTTGGAGTTATCTAAAGAAGTACCATTTTGTAAACGTTGAGTCATAAATTATCTAAACCTGTGTACTAGGCAATTGTCTCATGTCCCAAAACCAGACAGCTTAACATCAGAGGTAGAATGTTTATGATGCCTTTAACAAGTTCCTAATAAATCTAAACCATTTTGGGTCATTCTGTTTTATCTTTTTAACCCATCAAACATAGGGAGTATCCTGTGTGGGTCGCGGTTACTGTCAATGGTAACAAGTTCAATATAATGCATCTTCAACAGCTAGATTGTCTTCAGCACGTTATTTGCCGTTAAAAACACTGATGTTTACAAATTTAGGTTTTTCATCATGCTTTACAATATTTCAACCAATGGAATATGGGTATGAGATTAAAAAAAATGCAATTGTTCTAATACGATTCCAAATTCCAATACAAACTTGTAAGCAGGTATAAAAGCCTTAATAAAAACAAACAATATATATATATATATAGCACAATAAAGGGCATTTTTTGGAGAAATTGTTTAAATCAAATCACGCAATTAGTACCAATGACCTCATTAGGGATATTTTTAGGAAACTGAAGATGGAAAAGTATTTAATACATAAAACATTGGCACCCAAGACACCTGGAATTGAAACAAAACATACAAATACTCAAAATCAATTTTGTTTTTTATTCTCGGTCTGTAGTTTGTACTTTGTTTCAAAGTTACTCTGCTAATTAAGTGCAATAAAAACATTATGTTCTATTTTTTAAGACACTTTTCCCTCCTTTTTGATCTGAAACACCGAAAGTATTCAGAAAATGAAATGTGGCACTTTCGTGATACACAAACAGCACAAATACAGAGTCTATCAAATCATAACATATTTACACTCAAGCAAAACAAAGAATTTTTGGGGGGGAGAAGGGGTGCACATGTGTTTTGCTGTGCAAAAGACTATTTGGCAACACATACTTAACATCATATGCAACAGCTCCTACTTCTATGCAAAGTAAACACACTTTATACACAACAGGAATGTAAGGACTAGGCACTTAGAACTTTTAATTATAGGACCAAAATATCCTTACTGGGCTACAGCTGTGCTTATTAAATAAAAAAAAAATACAAGGTTTCTTACAAAAGCTGCTTATCTTAAACAGGGGCCTGGATCCTTTGCAAGACAGCACAGGCGGGGGGCACTGGATGGACTGGCAATGGGCAAACACACATAAAAAGGCAGTTTATATACACCAGCGACCATAACTGCACGTCTCCCCAGAAGAGGGGAACTGCACAAATTAGCATGGGCAAAGGTAGCGATCCAGCTAATTAATACATGGTATTTCTATTTTATCCAACCAGTCATGCTTACAGTTCTCAATCACCATCGACCACGGGGTCTATGGCACCAATTCTTGGCTCTAAGCCAATATTGTTCAATATATCGCTAAGCTAATGTCGTTCAAAATACAGCTATCGAAAAAATGAAACAAAGCGATTCTATCATTTTTCCAGTTTCAAAATTTAAATAACGTGTTAAAATCTCTATGGCACACATCACAAAAACTACTTTACAAAGTTCCATCGTGTTGCGCTTTAGGAGACACACAGTCGGACTCATTTCGCGTGTCTCTTGTGCTGAGAAGCTACATCAATGGAAGATGGAAACCGCTGTTGCCCACTGCCCGCCTCTAGTTTATAAACAGGGCAGCATAAGTGAGATATTGTGTTATTTTGATTTTATACCAAATTAAAAGGGTGAACTCACAGCCGACAGCATACAAACGGTGCTACAAAGAGGCAACACTTCTAACCTGCGGAAACAGCGTCTAGAATCTATGAATTGAATTGAGTTTAATTAATAAATAGGCTATTACTGTTGATTTAACATAAATGGGCCTATTTATTTAAAGCAATATAATATTTAAATGGGAATGTTTTACAGTATCGAATCAGTATTGATACTGAGGTACCATGACAGTGTCAGTATAGAAGTCGTAATCATGGTACCGTTCAAGCTCTAGTCCAGGGTCCATGTTCATTGTGACCTTATACTGGATCAGCAGCACAGAAGATGAACAGATGATTTCATAGTAACAACAGTTTGGCAAACAAATAAACCCTCTTAAATTATTTTTTCTGCTTAAATGTGATCATAAAATTAATAAATCAATACAGTCACTGTATTTAGGATTACAAAACAAGATTAGAAACAAAATGCAATAAATAAACAAGAAAAACTCTTTGTATTTGACAATTACTCTTTCCTCATAATTCATCCCCCTGCCCAACTCTGCAAAATTTAGCACAACACACCAGAAAAACAGGAACAGGCACTGGATCAAATGTAACATGACCACATGATTCAATCGGCTGGAGGGCGGGGCGCATTTCACATTCCAGACACACAATGAAGGAAGGTGAACAAGCAGATAAAAACCATCTCTGCTTTCCAAAGCATCTGAAAAAATATAGACTTCACAAAGATATTCACAGTTTTTAAAAAATCATTCCATTCATTACAAATTCAACAATTAGTGAAATGAAAATTGTGTCGAGTCATTTTGAAATGGTGGGCATGTTCTATGTACCCAAAGAAGGTGTTTAAACCCCTGCCCCGAGGGAGGGAAATAATCTCGGTCCTTAGTTTTTCCAGAACGGTTTCCAAAAAAGGAAAATCTATTTATTAATTCATCCCCAAAGCATCTGTAGGTAATGTGTATTTGTAAGTCTACCAACATGATTGCCAAAGGGTTTCAAATGTATAAAATAATGTGTAAACCCCCCTGGTGTGGTTAACAATACACTCGGTTCATTGTTTTTCAAGGTTTTTTCTCCTCCCAAGGAGAAACACTGATTGCTGCCTTTATACCTGCTGTGCAGTGACTGAGTACTCAGAAAGGATCATTCAAGAGTATTACATGTGTAAACATCCCTCGTTCACATATTTGTGTGAAACTCCCCCTTTGTCATGTTCCCCATGGAGGTACTGGCAAGTCTGAGCACGGCTTTTGATCCCAGCCTCTGTCTGTATGTTTCTACTCCTTCACATGCCAGTAGTCTGCTCTCCATCTTCCGTTTCCTCCGTCTGGGGAAGCAGCTTGTACTGTTCCGAGCCCAAAGCCCGGAAGGAATTCCGACGAGGCTCCTTCCCTACCTCTTCATCCAGTGGCTTGAGTGTAGGGGCGGAGTCAGGTTCCATCGTGTTGCATTTCATGTAATCCTCTCTCTCGACGTCTGTCTTGCGCCTGCATCCCGTCTCCGGCCCTTTGAGTTTGTTTTTCAGCAGTGTATGTAGGTAAGACAGAGGGACAGGGAGGGAGGCAAATATGATCAACAGCGAGAGGACGGCTAGTGCCCACTCTGGGTAGTCCAGCCTTCCTTTCGAAGCCTGAAAAGGGAAGGAATGGAAAACCATGAGACGGAGGCAGAGAGGGATTATGTCACTTAGGCACTTGGGGGTTACGTCACTTAAGCACATCATTTCTATAATTAGTTTGTCGTCGACATGATCAACATACACTCGCCCATGTCACACAACAAAGAAACAAGCAAATCTGTTAAGGGAAATTCCACTTGAGGTGCCAAATTTATTGAACAATGAAACCTCAACATTTGGCACATTCCTGACTTAGCAATAAGTCAGGATATAAACGAACAAGGAAAATGGTCCTATGGGTATTTTATGAATTTACAGCAAACAAACTTTGAGGGTTTCAAAAAACGACAAAAACCATCTTGCAAAATTTCAAGCTGAAAATTCTTTTAACTTTTGACCCTTTCTTGAATTTGCAGGTTCTTCACAGACTTCATCGTCATAATTATACATCACGATCACCTCACTCCAAATATCTTCTGCAAACTGTACAGCAAGCCTGCAATGGCAACTGTGAACTGCCAAACTGCGTTGACTGTGTTTCAGCTTGCGATTCGCAAGCTGAAATACTAGTTCTGCCAGGCAGTTTACCAGCCTAAACAAAGCAAAACACTGCAACGCTCAACAAATCTGTTTTTCTTACACAACAGAAAGCTATCTTAAGTGCCAGTTCTGTTCAGTGCCCTACAATTGACTGGCACGCTGCCCAGGGTGTTACCCTGCCTTACTCACTGTCACGCCTTTATAGAAAAGAGATATCATAATAATTCAAAACAAAAAAAAACTACTTTCCTCTTCACACTATGCATTCATCATAGACTGTAAAAGAATACAAAAATAATGATCATGCAATGCAGGATTTTTTTTTATTCTTAATTTTCTAAAAAGCGGACAACTGGCTCATTTGAAATCTGGAGGATAAATGCAATATATAAAAGTTTTACTCCCACTAATTGAAATTCCGATGGTCCTCAGTTTACAATGGTCCAACTCTACAATGGCGTGACGACGATTTACATTCAGCAGTCATCAAACTTTGAATTTCGATCTGTATAAAATATTATACCGATACCAGGCAATAACAGCGTCCACCCAGACGCCGAATCCCTGCAGTAATTACGAGAGGAAACATCTCCTGCAGTGCTTTACAATGTATGGTACCGTGTTTATTTTCCTGTGTTTAATGAAATTGCCCCAAGCCCTACTAGACAATCAAGTGTATCACATCATATATTCATATTTGACTACAGCCTCAACTTGCAATACACACACAGATCTTTGTGGACCCTACTAAAGGTACATGGTATGTTCTGCACCACACAAAAATGCTTCCTGCTCAGAGTACAGATAGTTCTGGCAGCACATGCAAATGCTCCAGTAGTGCACACTTACCGTACTGTGGTTCCAGGCAGTGTACGTTGGCCGTTTGAGTATCATCTGCAATACACTCGCCCCCAACAGGCCAATCATGGCCAGCAGGCAGATGTACTTCCACAGGTACTTGTATACCACTGGAGGGCGCCATTGCAACATGGCTTCAATGTCATCCAGGAATCTGTGGCAAAAGGGAAAAATGAACATGACGAGTCCCACGACTGACAAACTTATAACTCCAGCTTTTAATCTGTTTAATCACTGTGAACTTTCTAGACATACGAGTACGTCGCTGTTTATCTGTGTCTATAATTCTCACCGATCAGCTCCGTAAACCCAGGAGACACTGATTGTTTCGAAAATGACCACGATGATCAGCGGCAGAGTTGCAGAGTAATCGTCGAACATGGTCACAAAGTAGTTGCCACAGCGCTGGGTGAACACGAGTCCGATGAGGAAGCCCACTACACAGCTGCAGACTGGGGGACACGCAGGAAGCACAGACACACACACTCAGCACTCCTTAGTAGTGTACACTCTACCAGTAAAGTGCACACATGTTAAAGTCAAACAAAGCATTAAAAAGAACTTCAAAGCCTACTTTTAAGCACATTTAACAATGTGTGAGTCACTCTGTGATCTTATTTGCTTACCTGAAAATCTCCTTCATGTCACCTTGCAGACATTGCATACACGTAAAAATTACGTAAATCATTATAGAAAATTTCAATTACAATGTTTTAAAACGTCGCAACATATGCAATGATTTACAAGTATAATGTCTAAATATTAATATCTCTGATTTATTTTCTGTCTAAGAAAAAATGATTAACATTTCAGGGAATCTGATAAATAAATTAAGACAATATCAATAAAATGGAGAAAAAATATGTTGAATATAAAATGATCACAATCTTAACACATATCTAATAACACATTGTGTACTCCCAATTTACTTTGAGAAATACCATTAGTATAACTAGTATAATCCAAGTATAACAGGTGAAATTTTGAAATCATCATTTAACCCAGATGATTCTAATGTGGCTTGATGTATAAACCCTGAAGCCATATGTAAAATGAGTAATTTGTAATTCAGCCCTGTAGGACACTGGAGTCCATAGGCTCAGTGGATAAAGGTTAGAGTAGAGAGGAATCTGTCTTATTTAACTAGGTTGAAGAGGGGGTGCATTAATGTGAACGTTTTTGCCCATACCATTAACCGAAACATTTCTATCTAATATTACAACCTGCATTTAACATTTACATTTAACTTTTGGGGGCCAACAATCTGCATTGACATTGACGTCAGTGCTGTTACTTCTTAAGATCTCCTGAATGTGTGTAGTAACCACATCATACAATTCAGGCAGTGAGACCTGGAAGACTGTAAGGTTCTAAATGGCCAACAAAATCCCTCATCCTTCCCTGCGGAAACGGCTAATCACCCAAAGCGATCTCCATTAATTTAGTAGCGACATCTTTAGCACTGCTGCTGCTAATCAAGTATCAGCTGGCAGTAGCAACCAAGACAGACATTCCAGACCAATACAGATATCTGAAATTTTAACGAATACTGGCTTAACTCGTTAATCAATATATCATACATCTCTAAATTGGAGAAAAGGTAAATCCTCAAGTAAGCATCTGACTTTAATCTGCGAAAAGGCAACTGTTTCTAAATGCTGTCGACCAGAGAATCTACCTACTGCGGCCCACTTGGGGAGAAGGTGCCAAGGGGGACATGTAAGAATATCAGACAAGAAAGTGAATGCCAATGAGGAGAGCCTGGAGAGCCAGCAGGGAGAAGAGCGCGGTCAATGCGACTCACCTGTGAAAGCCGTCTTGTGTCGCATCAGACGCTTGAAGTTGTCCGTGAGGGGGGTGAGGATGCCCTGCATGGTGCCGAGCATGGTGCTGAGACCCAGGTTGAGCAGCATGAGGAAGAAGAGTGCTGACCAGAAGGGACTGGCGGGGAAGAGCGACATGGCCTCCGTGAAGGTGATGAAGGCCAGCCCGGTCCCTTCCACACCCTTGGAATGAGCAGCGGGGGTTGCTGGTAAGAGGTCGCTTCACAAATAGACAACATGACATAACAAAGCAAGTTGGGGGGGGCACCTTGTTCATCTCCTCCTCCGGGTTGCAGTCTGTAACATTCACTGGAACGCTCGACCGGTGGTGCAAGAACCAGGTTCTGTACTCCTCCAGCGTCACAGAATCAGGTGTAGACGTGTTAGTCCGGTTCAACAACGGGTTCAGCTCAGACTCCCCAGAGGAAATCGCAGACAGGAGTGCTAAATTCCTGAGGTGGGAGACCAGGGGAAGCTCCAGCAAGCCGCGCAGCAAGGTCACACACATGCAGATACAATGAGGGGTAACGCTAGACAGGTCATGGTAAGGGCTCTGCGTCTGGGGGCTCTAAGTGAAATAACCTGGGGGCAGCCCAGTCTTCTCCCAAGGGGACCATTCTGGCTGCTTGTCTAAGGTGCCACATGGCTTCAACTGGCACTGCTGCTAATCAGTATGAAAACCAAGTCTATGCAGATCACTAAGAAAAACTGCACAGTAAAAAAGAAAGATCACCCTGGGGGGGGGGGGGATTAAATTATTAATTATTCTCCATCTCATTGGCCATCAGTGCGAGCACAGCTTAGCCAGTTTAGCATCCCAAGCCCCCAAGCCCCCCCTCCGGCATAAGGTCACCACACGACCCCCCCCCCCTCACCGGGCCACACACTCCATGGCTTTGGTCTTGGCACGGAAGCCCAGCATGGCAAACACCACGAGGGTCGCCAGAACGGACGTGAAGAAGTTGATGAAGGAGACCATGAGGGCGTCTCGGTGGCAGTTGTTCCTCGGGGGGTTGTAGGAGGAGTAGGCGATGACGGAGCCGAAGCCCAGCCCGAGAGCGAAGAAGACCTGGGTGGCCGCCTGCCGCCACACCTGCACGCTGCTCCAGATCTCCAGCTGGAGGGACAGGAGTTACCAAGCCGAAGGACACTTAACACATGCATCCTTTTGCGTCCGAGCTCAAATCGCCGAAAGTCACGACAAGCTGGAGGCTGGAGTGCAGCACTATTCGGCAGAAACCAGCGCGCGTCACGGCGGAAGCCGTACCTTAGGGTAGATCATATGGATGATGCCCTCAGATGCTCCATCCAACATTAACCCCCTGACAAGAAAGCACAGCAGCACGACGTAGGGGAAGATGGAGGAGAAATACAGAACCTTGAAAAAAAAGCGGGGGGGGGAGAGAGGAGGAGGG
>JABFEB020000092.1:19584551-19596016 GCA_019775895.2 Stomatorhinus ivindoensis
AATATGCCCCTCAAGCGGAGATCTGGCACATGTGCTAATCTTTCAGATCTCAAACACGGACCATACGCAATGACTTGTAAGTAAAGGTTTTTACCAAGAAAACACAGAGGTGGTCAGTCCACTGTTGATTCTCTCTCTTTAGTACTGTGAGCTGCTTGGGCGTGTTGACTGGCGCTCAGCTATTCTCCCTCAACAAAGAGGAGTTGCGTGCTGTTTTGCCAGATGAGGGCACTAGAGTCTACAGTCAGATCATGGTGCAAAAGGCTTTGCTGGAGGTAACTGATGATACTTTGTTTCTCCTGGTTTTTTTTAAAGTCATGTTTATGTGGAGTAAATGTGCTGCCAGTTTTTGCGTTTGGGAACCACAGTTAATTGCTCAGTATGGATTACTGGATCTCTGTAGTGGATTTAGGGTTGACATGTTTGTAAGAAGAGGTTTATTAAAGATTCCTGGCAGGAGAGGAATCTGTCCTTATTCCAGTATGTTTCTGCCTATTTCCTAATCTGACACAGCCAATGCATTACAGAGCTTTATTTACCCTTCACTCTCTGTGTCAGGATGCTCACAAGGTCTCGGAACTGGAGGCAGTAATGGAGAAGCAGAAGATGAAGGTGGACCACAATCTCGAAAGCACCACATTCTGAGGGACACCAAGACATCAGCAGCGCACAGGGTCCCACACAGAATTCCTTCTGAGAAAATTTCAACGGCTTCATTTCTGGACTCAGCTTGTCTGTAGGCACGCAAACACATCACCTTAATGCCACAATGATCTAAAGACAGATAAATCAATACATTCTCAAATTCGCCTTGTCCACTCAGCCTCTCTCCTCCTGCTGTGTCCTGCTTTAGCTCCATAGGGCCAGGGGTGCTGAAGATACACAACAAATGTATTTTGTATCAAAATGCAAGACATGCATGCTGAGGAAATATTGGAGTATATGAATCATCTGAAAAACTGAAAATGACTAAATGTGGATTTTTTTTTTTAAAGAAAGATTATCTGGAGGTTGCTTGCCAGTGTAAGATTTAAGTATATGACCGTTAACTGTGTATAAGATTGGACATAAATGGCAGTATTGTCACAAGTGAAGATGGATACCACTGTCCTGTATAACATTTAGGTTCTAGCTTTGCATAACCCCTTACCCTATCAATGAATAAAAGTGTTGTAAGGACAATTTCAAGAACTCGCCAATGCAGAATATAGGAAACTGCAAGCTGAATTTGACACCATGGATTCTAAATCCTGACTAGGTAAGTAATGCTTGTAACCGGAGCACAACATTTGACATGTTACCTTGATATATGACCATACTGTCAATCACTAAGCATGATAGTTGGGGACCATATAACGACAAAATGACAGAGTTGGGATTAAACTGTAAAACTGTTGCAACCAAATGCTTTGGAATTATAAACATTTTCCACTCCTAGGTGAAATTTATAATAAAACAGAAAAAAGCTACTAAAAGCATTGTGTCCCCCAAACAAATGAATACTAGCGATGTTTGTGAAATCCCAACATCATGAGATTCAAACAACTTAATATAGGGACATGGATAGTTTAAAAAACAAATGTGGCCAAACCCTCGATGACTGCTTGGCCTGACACAAGCTCTCTGCACATAGAGGAGACAGATAGCATTTCTAGCTAGTTCAGAATTTTTAATTGATATCAATGAATAAAACAGGGAATACAACTTTAGAAGACATCTTCATGAACAAATTGCAAGCAACCTAACAATCCAGCGATTCCAGGTATTACATTTAAATATAGCTTCATGTACATATTCTTCCGCTTAGCCTCAACATCAATTTCGCCATAGAAAAAAATTAACCAAATGCCCAAATAGTATTAATTAAAATGGAGAAAGTGGTCATTATTAGCATTCCCAATTAAAACCTCGAATATTTACAGCGTCGATGCCCCCAGCAAAACAAGAACAAAGCAAACCTTGGAGGGGCTTCTTGGACTTGCAGCAATAGAACTACAACGGCTAAGCTAAAGGTTATGGACACTGAGCAGGACAGAAAGGACGAAGTACTGACCCTTTCACGTCGTCTGGGAGACACCAAAACTGCCCGAGTCCCAAAGGCGTCCAGTTTTATGACACACGACTGAACTGAGCACAAGGAGAGCAGACCGTAAAGCTGTTGGGAACCATGTCGAGACACAGACTTCGTCGAAACTTGCCGTAATTACAACTACAGGGCAACGGAATGTCACAGTCTGTGACAAATAGGGAGGGGGTTTCAACAAAAGTAAAAAGCTACAAACTTCCCACGACAGGAATATCTGATAGAAATCAGTCATTCTCCATTTATTAAAGGCTACCATGGAAAAAGGAAACAAATACAGACCAAATGTTCTATTTAAATACAGAACGAAGAATGTAAAGGAATTGGAGTAGATGCCTTTGGAGAACAGGATAACTTTATACTTTGGAGTCCAAGTACAAACTTTGATGGAAGAGAGAGGCATAATGTTCGAGTCCAATATGAAAAAGACCCCCAAGTTTTATATAATTTGGGTGGGGTGCGGGGGGGGGAGAGGGCAAAAACAACAGTACAAGTGAACATAATCTGCAGTATCTTAGAGGGGGATATGCAGGAATTATCTAAAAAAGAAAAGCCAATTGTCAGTTGCATCAATACTTAAAAGGAAAACCAAACACTGAACACTTTCCAACTGGGCGAAGCTTTTCTTCATATAAACTCCATCTGGGCTGCAAAAAAGGTTTTGCTGCTTATTCACAAAAAAGCTGATCTTCAGTCATGCAGTACACTGCCTATAAGCACGCTCTTAAACCCTTTAAACAGCTCCTCTTAATGTTTGGGGTGGGGAGGAGGGCATAAGTACCCTTAAAGCAAAACTGATCTTCCCAGAAACAAAATCTATGCCCTACAGAAGCCATGATCCAGGAGAGAGGGGTGTGGCGAGCTATGGGTACAGAGGACAGGCGGGGCTGGTGTAGCTAAGGTGTAAGAGTGAGCTGAGAGTGGGGGGGGGGGGGCGCACTCAGATCTCTCCGGCCTCCCTGTCCTCCATCCTTCGCGAGTCCACCTTGCCGTTGACGCCATCCTGCCTCCGCTCTGACGACGCCTTTTTCCTATCCCTCTCGCGGGACTGGTCCCGGGAGGACCTGCGGCACAGGCAGCAGAAGGTCCCTGAGTATGGAGCAGCTCACAAGCTTAGCGAAGCTCGGGCTGCCCCGAATGCACTAGCTAAATGGTGAAGCTGACGTTATTCCTATCACTGTTCAATTTAAAAAAGGCTATAAACACACAGAGCGCCAAGCCTCTATGTAAGTGTGCCTGAGTGCGGCGCGTCCCGTACTTATGCCTGGGTGCACGCTCACGTTCCCGGTCCCTGCTGCGTTGCTGGCCCTTGCTGGGGGAGCGGCTACGGTGCCGCCGGCGCCTCTCGCGGTCCCGGGAGCGTGAGCGGGATCGCCGCTTCTCCCGCGACGACGAGCGGGACCGCCGCCGCCTGCGATCTCGGGAGCGAGACCTGAGGGGAGAGAGGAATAACACCAGACAGGTCAGCGTCTGTGTGTGCGCCACCAAAGCGAACGTCCGACGGAAACGCACACAGACACCCACCTCCGCTGCTCCCTGCTCCGTGACCGAGTCCTGTAGACAGCCACACATCAAATTAAGCAGCAATGCAGACCCTTGTGTCAGAGTGTCAGAACTGCACACCTGATGACTTCTAAAGCTAATCCAAACCCACAGGTCACAGCAGTGCACTTTTACTGTAGGTTCCCCGCTAGTTACCATTAACAGACTAGGATACACACAAAATATAGTACGTGGAGACCATGGAGTACACACAAGTTCCCCTTCAATTTTCATGACTCTCCTCCTACAAATACCGAGAATACGGTCTTGGCCTATCCCCGGGGGGTGGGGGTAGTGAAGCGTTGATGATGGTGGGTGAGTGAGTGAGTGAGTCAGAGAGGAGGTCTACTTACCCTGAGGCAGTCCCCCTATGCAGCTCTCCTGGGGTATCAGCCAGCACAGAATCCCCTCTGGAGCAGAAAGCGTAGTTAAAATCCAGCTGACTTATACCCATCAGCACTCACAGCACAGGAAACTGCCCAGGCAACAATCCACACAGCCCAGCATCCCGCCTGACAGAGCCACGCCCCTTAAGTCCCACCCACAGGAAACTGCCCAGGCAACACTCCACACAGCCCAGCATCCCGCCTGTCAGAGCCACGCCCCTTAAGCCCCACCCACAGGACAGAGACACCAACCTTTTTCTCATCCTCTCCTCACGCTCCCTCTCCTCCCTCCTCTTCAGACGCTCCTGGTTCCGCCTCTCCTGCTTGTCTGCGACTGTTTTCTGAAGGAAAGACCAAACTTTCAGGACTGAAGCAAACTCAAATATATCAGCTTCTATACAAGCAATGTGGGAAATTACCCTTTACACTTCAGCGATTGCTTTGGAGAATATCTCACATTAATATTTGCAAAACAAGTGTGATCCCCACACCACAATGTCACTTCTGCACAGCGGAACATCGACCATCATTGATTCACACAACTTTCCAAATGTCTTAGTACATACATGCAAATGGTTTTGTATAAACTGTCATTTGGTACAATTTTCAGTTGCTTTAATCTTGGTCAAAATAGATTATGCAGTTTCCAATTGTAATGATTTCATATCAAAACTGTATATGCAAGATCATCGCATTAGCCATCACATTTGATGCAGCACTTATATTTTGGTTCCCGCAGTACGACTGTTGCCCTTGTACTGCCTTTCTGCCATTTTGGTTACACAGTGCTTTGTGACTTCTGTTCGCTATTGCACATTCAATATCTGAAAAATACATACAAGTGCTTTCAACAGTGCACTATACATACTGAGATATGGAGCTTAGCAAAGTTGAAACTGATGTTGGACATGAATACGTGAGTTTTCCAATGAAGAACGAACGTCGGTAACGATGGGAAAGTTCGAACCAACTACCATCTAGAACTGTGGCACTCAGGATCATATTTACACTGACAATATATCTAAGCATTTTGGTATCTCATGGTTAAAACTATGCCGTTTGAATCTTTCATTTTGGTGGCACATACTGATTCCTTGGTGAAATTATCTGCTTAGCAGACATGAGTTAATTGCTTTGGGCAAGTCACAAGCATTTGCAGCTAAACCACGGGGTTGTGCTATATGCATAATCTGTTTTGAGAAATGAGAATGATGCACGTTTCATGAAATGTGCCAAAGTAATTGATGAAACCCTGAAACTCAAAGATGGCAGGCTTCTTCTGCATCTTTAAGAATGTCTTTGCCTAGTTCGTTTACTTTGTGAGGAGTGACTGAGAGCATCTGATCCACAAAAGACAACAGCACTTCGTATATTAAACAGGAAAGCTGCAGTGAAACCCCGCATCCAGCTCCCCCCCCCCCCCCCCGCAGTGAGGAGCCCAGCCTACCTTTAACTGCTCCAGCTTCTCGCGAATCTGGATGAAGCCGAGGTGCAGCTTCCCGCCGAAATGGTCAGCAAGGCGCCGGTCATTGTCATGCAGGCCCAGGTAGGCGGAGCATACCTCGCACACACGGAGCTTCTGCTGCTGGAAACTGGAGGCCGGCATTGAGTTCCTGTACTCCTCCTAACAGGCAGGGGGGAGAGGCGAATGAGGGGCACTTGTAAAGAAGTACAGTTCATGTTAATCAGATCTATATTTATACAACTATGCAGCTGAAACAACTTAAAATGTCCATTAAATATCACTGCATTCTGCTAGATTCTCTATGCTTCAAGAGCAACCAAGCTGAGCAACACTGATTCCAGGTCAGTGTTTTTGCGTGGCCCAGTGATAGGGCTTCCCTACCTCAGCATCCCTCTTCTTGCTTCGGACCTTCTCCACCTCCTGAAGGACCTTCTGGGCCTCGTCCACGTTGCCCTCAGCGCCGAGCTGCTCTGCCTTAGCCAGCAGTTTGCCGATCTCCTCGTTCAGCTCATGCACCTTCTCAGCCTGCATTCAGAGACACGGTGAGGTGAGCGTGACACGAGCGGCACCTTCATCACGCACCACCAGCCAAAAAGTCCCCAAGAACGTCACTAGGGCTCCCGTAGAGCATCTGGTTAATTGCTGAAATTAAGGCTGATTTCGAGCACCCCCTCACCTTGGCAGCAACCTCGGCACTGATCTCCTCCTGGGTCTCTGCAAGACGCTTCTTGGCCAGCTCCGTTCTTCTGTCACAGTCAGCGATGAAGGACTCCAGATGATCAACGGCCTAGATGATATGAAAACGGGGAGGGTGACAATCCGGCCATAACACCAAGCAAATGGCTGAACCACTCATGACCAGGAGCTGTGGCGTGACTTACATCCAGCTCAAAGAAGAGGTCTCTTTCCTTGGAAGCGATTTCGTAATCTGCCCGGAGCGCCAGGTCATGAATCTTTGAACACTCTCCAAGGTCCATGCGCTGTGGAGGAGAAAGACACACATTCTCACCAAAAGTCTGGAAAGCACACACAGCAAAAACATTCCAGCAGAGGCAAAGAAACACTCACCTAGTTAATTGAAAGGCACAACACATATTTCACCTCCTTTTACCGAAGTCTATGGCAGATCACTTGTATGAATTGAGATTAGCGATTACTAGCAACCATTCCCAATAAATGTCAATATTCATTTTACCTACAGGTCCTCAATATAACAGACTCTAGGGTGCTTTTCCACCGCACAAAGTACGGTACTTTCGCTTTTCCATTGACTTCCGGTCGAGTACCAGTACCGAAAGCTGGGGTACTACTTTGGTACTTTGGGGTGGGACAAAAGTATTTGCTATCGCTTAGTTATGCAAATAGCCTGCCGTTGCTGTTTTCATGTCCTTTACGAAGCTCTTGAGGTAAACAAGCCATATATTTTAAAACATCACACCCCCTTTCACTGTTTTTTTGTTTTTACAGATAATAAATGAAATTATTTAGTTCGCTTGATAGAGATATTTCTTGATGAAAATGATATAGTATTGCTTATAAGACTATATTATGCGTGACGCTTTACTGTATTCACATGTAATAATGTACCTGAGTGATTTTCACATACATCTTTGCTTTAAGATTAGGGGAAACATTATTTCCTGATAGACAGGAGAAACATAGGGAATCCGAATTGCCCGGAACACCGTAATACCAAGCGGCTTGGAAATGGGGCACATGCGAAACATCGAACAATGCCGCTTGAAGAAAAAAAATAATTAAATAATTTGTTTGCTTTCAAAAGACTGAATTAGCAGTAAGATAATTCTTACTTCTTTGACTGGCTTAGCCAAAGTGAGTGTACCTACGTAAACGTAAATGATGGCAGCATTCATGCAATCTGGATATTACCGAGTCTTATACTGTGATATAAGCCGACATAAACTGCATTTTCCAGCTTAAACTGTTCGTTTTAATTTTGGGCTGTTTTTTTAAATTATGATTTAAGCTGCGCTTTGTGACGATGTCAGTCAGGGGCGCTTACTGATGATGTAATTTGATGCCGGCACCATTTTTAATGCCAGCGGAAAACTGACGTACCATACTTTTGGCACTTTATGGAAGTACTGAAAGTACCGAAAGTACAGTACCTGGTGCGGTGGAAAAACGCCATAATATCCCTCACGGGGCTAATTTTTTTAAAAGATGTGAAAATGCAAGCAAAACTGACATTCCAGAAGTCTCCATCAAACACATGGGTATTCATATGTCACTTACAGTTCCAGAGAGGATGTCATGGGGGCAGCAGTTCAAGAGGTGACTTTTGCAGACTCGCTCGTCAGTGAACTTCACCCTCTGTCGAGTTTCGTCACCTGAAAAAGGTCGCAGCAGAACAGAGCAGAGAGTGAGACCACACGCATTTGGAAAACAAGCTGAGCAAAGAATAGGCTTGGGCTTGGTAGTAGGGTTCAATCCTAATGACCCCCCCTACAGCAGTATTGTGTGCTTTTCGTTCATTCTGAAAAGGCATCTTTCGTTTGAGTATCAAAGGATTAATTATGGATGAGCGAGTTATGCCTGAATTTTATTTTCCAAATATTTATTTGGAAATATATTTATTTTCCATAATTCCAAAAGGCGATTTAACTGAAATGCATTGCACCGGCAGGTGAAATCAGTGCGACCATCTCGTCCTGTCAAATGAAAGCCGTTTTACTGGTACCAGAGCTGCAAATTCTGCTTACCTCTTAATTTACCAAGAGGAACATGATCAGAAGTAAAAAAAATACTAAGGCTGCGTATATTTCACCAGTCAGGGCTTTAACTGTGTATCCATCGCTTGGGAAATGTGCTGAAGCAGGTTTCTGAAATAAAACCTTCAGACTCCCCAAACACACACAAGGGTGGGATTGGGTTAATTTGTAGTGCTGAGACCAGCAAGTCTGAGAAGATCAGTTGAACCCCCTCAAAGCAAGTATACATGAAGTGTTGCAAATGGATTGTCATGAGAGGACTTCTGCCGATGGCCTTCATTACAGGAAACAGGCAAAGAAATCTATTTCAGGTCCGACCAAACCCAGAATGATACACCCGACTGCCTGATGGGAAGGAGGACCTGCCGATGACTGACACAGGCAGGTGGTAGAGAACTACCTTTGTCTCATGACCTCCTCATTCAAATTTAACCCTGCTGGGTTACTGTAGCAGCTGTTAAATCCTCATGGCTGTACAGACCTTTACAACAAGGACAACGTGACTGCATGTGTTTCTGTTGACCAAACCTTAACACAAAGTCTGAATGAGGAGGGATTTGTAGGGAGAAAAAAAATCAAAATAAAAAAGCGGTTAGTTAATACACACTGCGAGCTTCCACATATACTGTACCCATCTGCATCTTCAAGACCTCAGCTGCAGAATTTTAAACCCGCTGTTGAAAAGTATAAAAGGGAAAAGCTTTCTTGCCCACACCTGTAGTAAGGAAGTTGGGAATGATACACAAGTCAGAGTAAATGCTTTGCGGCATATTTTAAAGCTACTCTGTCTCTATGATAAACGTGTTACTAGAAACTCACTACTGTATGAACTGCTCCATGGCTTGCAGGCAACCAAATACTCCTCAGTTATGATGCAAATACTTCTGCTGTTTGCATTTCAAGGTATCTGCTTGTCTCCTCTTTTTTTTTGTTCTTAAGTTGATGAGCTTTTGATATGATTAAAATTATAATTACTTCTGAAAAGCAAACAAATTGTTTCGATATTCATAACAGCGTTAAAAATTATATTTGTGACTCACGGCTCGATGAACATGAGGCTTTTCTGCAACTCCCTTGCAGATTGATGTAGGCTGGCAAAGATACACTGAACCTTTATAAATAAAATAAAGGGGCCACAATTGTTCAGTTTGTATGGAACATAGGTATGGGAAGCATTTATAATTAATCTTAAATACATACACACAGACAAACTCACTCCACACAACTAGCAATCATTAGTCTGAGCAAAAGTTAGAACCAAGTCTAAGATCAGCCACGTAGATGTAAACCATTTTTGTTTCTTTGTTTACGAGCTAGTCCTTGCCCAGAAAAGTATTTCGACTGGACGGCGGAAGAAAAACCCAGGAAAGCCTTCCGTCTCAGGCTCAAAGCATATTCCCTGCACCGCGGCTAACACTGTTTAATGTTTGTATCCAGTGACACTACTGCACACGCGGAAATCTCCACATTTTACTGGGCTGGGAAAATCTCCTGCATTTAGTTAATTGATCATAACGATATCATTCAAAATGTAAAACCCAAGTCAACTAAGTGCCGCGGAAGGGGCGAAAGAGAAAGTTCAGGCCGTAACCAAAGCAGAGCTATTGTTTAGGTGGACAATGATATACGGTGGCTAGGTGGCTAACTAAAAACGTCAGTCAACTTGCACGGAGACATGCAGATTGGTTTTATGTAGTTTTACTCCATACATATACTGACGTGGGACTACAAAGCTGACATGCAGAACAATGGTCTATACAAATTATCCAAGCTACACGATGATCCTGATCTAGGAAGATAAAAGCAGGCCTTGCTCCACGAACAAGGCCCCGGCTGCCTGGTAAACACTAGCTAACTACCGAACATAAAAATGCAGGATACAAACATTAAATACCAGTTGACACCATTTTACTAGCGAGACAGTGCAGAGCCGTATGATCCTACCAAGCCGGATTTAAACCATCCTCTTGGGGTGAAATCAGATCGTGTTCATCTCAGAAACAAAATAATCGCTAACTACCTTCGGTGCGAGCTAGCCGACTAGCCTGCTAGTTACTCACCATCCCTCGCAGTTCCCATTAACTGGTCGAGCAGAGCTCTCATTTGAGCATGGGCCGACATTTCGGTCGCGTGGTTTGTTGTACCCTTTGTTAAAATGCACCCCACGTAAACTGTAATTTTATCCGAAGCGTGTTATAACTATTATCCACTCCGTAACGCCCCTTCCAACTCGGCTCAGTCTTCTCTTCGTCGATTTCTGTGGAATCCGGGGAGGACGTGACGTAAGGTCTTCCGCATGCGCAGACGACGAAAGAAACCAGCGTGGGTAGTTAGGTGACGCGCCGTTTCGGGTTGTATTAGGAATTTGGGTCTAGCTACATACTGGAGATGTAAATGCATTGAAATACATTTTATGCTATAGTGATTTACTTTCTCATGCAGAATTTTCACATTCGTAACACACTTTCCACATTATTGTAACAAAGGGGTAAACTAAACGGTGGTGTATTCTGTGGATTTCAATCCCAGGGAGATCACAAATTGTAACCCCTCTACTCTATGTCCCTTTGAAAAAAAAACATCTGCTGTGAGTGCTATGAAAATTATGATTCTGATATTGCACCATTTATGATTCATTAAAACTCAGAATACACTTACAAATTTGGAATCCAGATCATAAAAATATGATCCAGACAAAATACAAATGTAAATTTCTCCCAAACTGGGCATTGGAGTAAAACGCCAGTGAAATACCAGTAACAACAGATAAAGTGCAGTCAGTTTCTGAAGGTCAGAAACAGATGCACTGTACCTGAGATCGGAAAAAAATAACTATTAAAAAGAAGTCCTATTTGAGTGTTCAATAGGTGGCAATTTATTTTATTTCTTGTAAGCTGAAACTCAGCTGCTACCAAAGGATTGCATAAAAACAGCCATATTTAGAAGCCTGTAATTGGAAGCTCCGTCTTACTGAGATGTTTTTTGGCACCAGCCAAGTCCACAAGGACATGGTTTAGTTTGTGTGTCTATGTGAGGAGGGCTGTTGTTTATCCCAGGAGGTTAGTTAGCTGACAGTACAATTTTCCTCCCACCCGCTTTTGTTCCCTTGTTTATATGTGAGACTGTCTCTTCACCCCTGTAAGCCCAGGCCTCAGGAGAGACTTGTCCCTATCAAAACTGCATCCCTATTGTCCCTATCAAAACTACATCCCTATTGTCCCTATCAAAACTGCATCCCTATTGTCCCTATCAAAACT
>JABFEB020000092.1:19653917-19687333 GCA_019775895.2 Stomatorhinus ivindoensis
GCCGTGTTGTTTCGGTGATAAAAATCTTTCGGCCGAAAACCGAAAATGCACTTTTGGGCCATTTTCGGCCGAAAATTCGGTGCATCCCTAATAAAAAGAATAAAAATGGAGATAGACAAATATAAATGTCCTACTTAATAAACATGGTAACATAAATAAAGGTGAGACAACCAGATGTGTCAAACAGCCTTGGGGTGTGTGCAAATAAGCTTATAAATAATAGAAATATTATAAAGTGTGTGTATATACACACACACACACACAAAATAAAAGTTCAGCCTTAATAGAGGACTGTTATCTTATCCAAGCCGTCCAAACAAACTCTCTGACATCTTATGTTCAGATACTGTCTGGGCTTACAAAATTTCAGCTGCCGTTCCACCAAAACGCAGCATCTATGTTTAGCGCCTGGCTTAAACAAAGGCACAGGAGGAGCGTGATAAGCCCCTGAACTGGAAACACGGGGTGAAGGAATGGGCTGTTTCCTCACAAACCAGCAGGCAGCGGAAGCTCTCTCAACAGGGGGCTGTGGGGCTCAGCAAGGTGAGGATTTGTGCCTGGATGGTTGTGGGTTCAAATCCTGTGGCTGGCAACACAACCACATCACTGCTGGGCCCTTCAGCAAAGCCCTTAGCCTCAACTGCTCCGGGGGTGCTGGCTGACCCCGATCCCTGAACCCAAGATTTCCTGTCATGTTTATTGCTTTGGACAAAACCAGCCAAATAAATGTGAAACAAAACCAAGAAATTTAAAGAAAGCTGTAACATACTGATATAGACCAGGGAGTGAGCTGGTCCAGCGACTTCCACTTGCAAGACCCTTAGATGACCTGGGGAACAAGCATTCCACCCCAACGAGTCCCTCTTCATCGGTCTACGGACTACAGAAATGCTGAGCGCGACATGGCGAGCCGCCATCTGGAGGGCGGGAGGTGCAGCGCAGGGGGGTGGGACGCTAAACTCATTACCACGGCCGCAGGGCCAGCCAGGCTCACAGGGAGCCCGGCGATGCTTCCAGATTAGCGATCATTGTTCAGACTTGCTCGCTAAACTCGCGCAATGCGAGGAGCGCAACCGCTCCGCCCGTCGTCACCGGGCAAGTGGGTGAAGCAGGCCGTCGGCATGCCGTACCGAGGCGCTGCCAAAACAAGCAAAAGGAAATAAAACTAAATTGAAGCTGAGGACAAAGGAAAGCATTTAATACTTGAGCATTGCTACACCAGCAGTCAGGACAAGATGGAGCCTGTGAATCAGAGAGCAGGCCGCAATTACTTTGGCCGACTGAGGAATGTCAGGGAGCGCTTGGGGCTGTCGGCAGATGAAAAAGCGCTCAGGCTAGACACGCACAATATCCGATATTACTCCTGTAGGACCCTCAACACCGTTTACTCTCCTTACCTTCATCGGGCTGCTGTGTCAGTACCGCTCGAGTCACCTTTACAGTCTCCCCCCCCTGACCGAGCCAAAGCACAGAGGCAAAATGCGCAGGAAAAGGCTACAGGTGTTAGACATTTGACGGCCGATCTCTTATTCCGGTGCTCTTAGCTTAATGACTAGCGCTAGGCTGTCAGCATTGCGCTAACGGTTCGAGAAAATCCTCTGGAGGGATTGCCGTAAAGCCCCTTCGAATTACAGAAGTAGAACGTAAACAAACATCCCTGCAAAGCTGCTTGGCCAGAACTCGGAAACCACGTTTCACGACGTCGACTGAAAACTAGAAGACCCTCAGCTTAGAAACGGGGCAAATAGCAGGTTTCTGAGTAGCCGGTTAAGCTAACGGTTAAGCTAACGCCATCCCTACGTCAGAGGCTCATTGCAGTCATGAGGGGGAGATGCCCCCCACAGCGGCTGGCTGTATTAACACTTTGCAAAGTCCACACTCTCACACACACGCAGTGGGGAGGGTCAGATTCCAACCCCCCCCCCGTTATTGAGGTACCCAGAGCACCACCCACCCAACCCCCTTGTCATCCAATAATGGTAATTATGTAAAATAAAACATCTACTGTGCAGCCTCAGAAATATGTCCAAGTAATATAAGCTCATGACCCTATTTAATATTTAAAAGAGGAAAGGGGGGGGGGTCCATCCTACTGCCCCCCCCAGCTTGCAGAAACACTCGATTAACAGGGCAGCACCCCTCTGCATCCAGCTCCTCCAGACCAGCTAATGACAGCCCCCAGTGTCACGACCTTCAGCTGCAGCCAGCGGCACCGGAGCGGAGCTTTGACGGGGGGGTGAGGGGTGCAAAATGTGGAGGCAACTAAACAAACGGCAGCATCACTAAAGATGGGCTCCGGCCACAGAAATGCCATGACTTACATGGGTCACTTAAACACCAGCAGTATATATTACAGGGGGAAATGATTACATGCTAACTTGATACAGGACAATGCTAAGTGTCAAAAACATTCACAAAAAAAACAGCCCCATTAAGAGGAAATACTCACACAGACTTCCCTGTACACACCAGTCATAAAGAAAGGAGGAACCATCGCCGATTTCAGGGGGCCGAGTTCGGCATCCACGGCGCTGAAAGGCAGGCAGACAGACAGGCTGTTACCGTCACCGAAATGCTTGCTTTCACTTCCAGAAAAAAACACTTTCAATTATAATACACACTGAAGTGATGAGGGAAAGGCAGACGGGGCCCCCGTGAATGCTGGACCAGCCACAGGAGCCCTGAGTGAGGTACTTGGCCTGAAGGGCTTGGGACACATGCAACGCTGATCACTACTTAAATCCTACTACCCTGATAAGGTAAAATGATCCACCTCCATGCTTAAATACCAGGGTATTAAAGACATTAAAATTCACCACCATCTTGTAACCTGAAGATCATTCTGCTAAATCAGTGTTTCTGAATCCAGTCCTCGGGAACCCACAGACAATCCAAGTTTGTGCTCCCTGGCAGGGAGCAAAAAATGTAGACCGCCCTGCGGGGAGTTCAGAAGGAACAAAAAGGCAGACTGGGCGTCCCCGAGGAGCAGATTGGGAAACATGGTGCTAAACAATAGGCCTATCAAGCAACCGGCACTTCAGAATAAGTGGTTATACTCTCTGGAGTTATGAGAAAGTATTTCACCACAAATCCGGAGTGTTCAATTTCAAGTAAGTGTTCAAGTGTAAAGCCTCATCGTAAAAGCATGGAACGGCTCTTGCGAGATAGAAACAGGGACTTACTGGGAACAATTCTTCACACGCAACTGTTTCTGTTTTTTTTAAACGCCTCTGCTGTAGTCGGTGAGTTATTGCCTGGTTTTGTGGCATTTTGTATCCTTTCTCCCACAAGTACAATTAGATTTAGAAAGCGAGCGACTTGGCTGCCTCTTCGCAGGGTGGGGCCGTCTGCTGAATGTTCTACCACTGGCGACGACGACGACATTTGGTACCGTTTCCGAGCTGATCACCGTGACGACGCCGAACACAGCACGCGGGCCTCGGGGGCACGACTCAGCCTCCCACACACACAGTACACATGTTGGAGCTCCTACCCACACACAGATATGAATGAATGCGCCTAGGTCTTCATGTCACTAGCACATAATACTCTCCTGCGGCATAGCTGCAAGGAAGATTTCTCTACTCTACGTTTCTTGTCTTCACCAGCCTGTCACTGTGATCCCCTGCAGTCCATAGGTTTTGCATTACGAGATAGAATGACAACCTTAATCACCATGCTTAAATTTAGAAAACGCTAGATGTCACACTAAAAATTCATTTTACCGATCTTACAGAAAACATGCGGCTCCGGTATCAGGTGTTTTTGTGTGGGGAGGAACCCTGTGAATCGGATGTTGCATCTTATTGCAAAAATCCAATAAAAAGTGATTTAGCTAGGACTGCTGAGATTATTTGAGCTTCTTGCTGACTTTCCAACCTTCATAGCGTAAATTTCATTTTAAGTGCAGATTCCCATTGGCCATTATAACCTCTACATTCGTTCAGCATGTCTTGCCACGATTTGGTTGTTAAATATTTAAAATGTCAATCATCTGTATTCTTAGCACTGGCTTCAGAATCATGTTAAACAGTTGAGTTTTATATTAATATTACCATACCATATACTAGCAGTAAACCAAGACATAAAAATGACGTGGAAAACAACCAAAAGGGATATTAATTTACATTAAATGTACTGCATGCATGTAGGCTCTGTTTATTTTAACCTCGAATGCTTTTGGTGATACTGTGGAGATTAATGTCAAATGTCATATGTCAGTTTCTCCTCCAGTGATTTTCTCAAATTACATTCAATAAGTGATGAGGAACAGGAAGCTCAGTTTGGACAAGGTCCTAACATCTTACAGAGCATTTTATGCATTATTTACTATATTCACTGAGCACATTCTACAGAAGAAGGTGCCATACTTTTCGTACAGTACTTTCAATACTTCCCCCTTTTCCACTGAGCACCGAAAGTTCCAGTACCTAGAATGCCAACCAACTGTGGTACTTTCTGTCTTTGTCGACTGCTAATGCAAACAGTCTGTCTGCCTCTGAAAGGCAATACAAATGCTGTTAATGAAAAAATTTGCAAACTCAGAAAACAATAAAATCAGCAAAAAAAAGTAATTGATACGTGGACAAATGAAAAGACCCAATCTTTAATTGCTCTGGAAGGAAGAACAACAAGATCAGGATGGCATGACAAGAAAGGTATTTTGTATAATATACCATGACAGAACTGTATTGCAATGTGATTTTGTGATCAATGTGATTATTTTAAAGCAAAAAAAAAGCTTTTCACACAACCAACAAGGAGTTATTTAAACGGCAAGAATAAAAAAAAAAAAAAGATTATGGTTGTGACAGAGAATGCATGCAGCACTCATGTATAAGCAACAGAGGTCAAACTAATCTGATTTTAAGCATAAACTAAAAGAACTTGAATAGGAATAATCATTAGAACTGCAAAATGTTTTAGTGAAGCTTAAACTTCCTGCACTATAATGACTGTACCTGATTGGAGGTAAGGGTAAGAAAAAGGCTCATCTTCGGCTGACTAGCAATGTAAGAATTGCATGTACATAACATGTATTGTTGATATTAATATCACATCATCCAGCCCTATAATACACTACAGCCTCACATTGTGTCACAATGTCATTTGGCGCCAATATCAGTTTTTATGCCAGAGGAAAACCGTTACCTTCAAGTATTTAATACAGTTAAGCAACATCTCCAGCTTGTGACTGCTAACAGACGTTAGAATCAGGTGAAATGAAAGGCCTACCCATCTCTCCCATGATCCCACAGTTCCCCATCCACACACACTCGTACTCATATCTTTGTGGAGACCGTTCATTCAATTCTATGAGTAAAAGCCTAAACCCAACAATGACCACCTTAACCCCTACCCAGCCCTAACCTTAACTAAAACTAACCAAACGAGATATAATGACATTTTTAGTTCAGTCACAGATTTTTATAAAACTGACTTTCCCTTGTGTCTAAAATAACATTGATGTCACAATGGTTTGTACACAATGTATATAAAGTCTATATGCTGCCATTTCATTCCTAGCAAAATTTGCCTAATAAAACAAACATAGAAGGAACCAGGCAGAACAATAAAGGCTTTTTAAATACTATATATATAATCAGACCATGTTTAATGTATTTCTTAATGGATGAAGCATAAATGTGGACAAGCTTAAGATTTCAAAGAACATAAAGACCTGAAACATCCCCACTTAGTGTTTCATTGGCGGCGGAGCATAGAGAACACAATTAAGCCCGACTCACTTTCCAACTACAGGTTAACAAGGGTGATTAGAGGTAGCGGCTAACCAGCAACACGCCTGAGCCCATCTGAAGGTTGGGAACGTCACAGCTCGTCCGGTTCCATCTCCAGACCAATGGACATAGTCTCCTCAGGGTGCCAGCAAGCTGGCGATGCTGCGACAGACAGGGGCCAACCTGGCTGACAACCCCCAACCTTAATCTGATAATCCCACCTGACACTGTTCAACCCAATGCCTTCTGCCAGACCGGCAGCCCCACTGAGTAGCAGCGACAAGGAGCTGAACCCCGCCCAGCTCTTCAAGGAGAGATCTACAGCATTGTCTGCAGGAACCAAGAGGTCAAACCCAGAGATATCTTTTACAGGTATAACAGAGAAACATCTGCTTGATGTTTGATGAAATGCTATAAATGTATGTACATCTACTCCGAGAGGAAAAAAAAAATCTGAGCAATATGGTTCACTAGAGAACACAAAACACGCACAATTTTTGCCTTCAAAAATTCTTAGAACAGTGTTATGGATATTGGTAGTAGCACTGCAGGGAACAATCAATGCTGGACCACAACAGAACAAGCACAAGGTAAGTGCAGACGTGCTTAAACTCTGCTGCCTGATGGCGTAATGTTATCCACAACCGCTTATCTAACAAGAACCCCCCCCCCCACAAAAAAACAGATGGCTGGTTAAGTCTTCAAAAAAAAAAAAAATCAAGATGGAGATCATTTTCTGATTCCAAAAGCAAACCACACACTCTCACAACTCACAGAAAGCCAAAATGCACATCGACCCAAAAGTCACTCACCGACAGCCAGGGAAACATACCCAGCGAGCGGAGAGACAGCAATGAGACCCGGCTGCAGATCCCAGGCTCTGCAGCAGCGTGGGCCTCGGCGACAGACTCACACGCTTCAGAGAACCAACAGCTGGTGGCTTAAAACACATCATTATAGTAAATCTTCGACATTATAAAAAGGGAAAAAACGCTATAGCAAGTTGCTCATTCACCCACAGAACAGCCCGTGTCTTTCATACACTGATCACTGAAGGTGAAATCTCGCCATAGGTCACGACTCCGGTTAGATGCAGTCAAATTCAGAAAAAAATATGGCTGAGATTTTAACTACACGAGGCATGATTTTATTAGCGAAAACGTAACCAGCACTGAGAACACTGGGCACAGCAAGTAGTATGAAGTGTTCCATAAAGAGGTACTGGGCACACAGCCCCAGACAGTTTAACTTTTTTGTACGGATTGGTGAAATTTAACATGTAGTGCTGGGCCCTTCAGTCGCACCCCTGCTCTGACAGTGTCTGCTGGCCCTGCGTACTCGCGTTTCCTCCCAGAGTTCAAAAAACACACAGATAAGCAAAGCGGTGTCTCTAAATCGCCCATATTGTGCGAGCGAGTGTTTGCCTTGTGACAAACTGATATCCTGTCCCGGGTGTCCTCCTGCCTTGTGCCCAGTGCATCCTGGGACAGGTTCCAGGCGTGCTAAGCCTTTGTGCTGCATAAGCAGTTATGGAATATGGGCGGTTAATATTAGTTACATTTCAAATGTCTTAATTATATTTCATTGGCAGCATAAGCCTAGATAGCTAGTCATTGGTCAGATAGGTTTTAGAAGGCTCTCAGCACAACACTTAGGGTCCAGCTTTGTATTGCCAGTGTCATCCAGTTTAGTCTGTACCTATTTAACCACGAGAAATATTTTGATTGCTTTAGCAGATAAATTGACTGGGTAATGGACATGGATACACAGATGGATGAAGAACCCAAGTTTAGAATAAAAAAAAAAAATTTTTAATCCAGTGATTGTTTTGATTAAGAGCTTAACACGCTGGCATAGATGGTTCCTGATGCTCTGCGTCAGATGTGTTAGGGTGATGCTGCCTGACCCTGCCACTTTTCAAAGACAGGTCTGCTGTGTGTCTCCACAGCCAAACCAGGAGTCCATACATCGCATCTCGTACCTCCAAGCTCAACATGCTATTTGGGGTTTTCTTCTGATTTCAACACTAACCTGTATGTGGATTGTTTTGGCTCAAGCATAAAACCCCTGCACATCACACTGCAGATCTGCTGCTCCAAAACGGACATTCTGCCAATGTCACGCACTGTGTCCTCTTGCCTCCAGTTCAGCGCCAAGGGAGCCGAATTGATCCAAGTCTCTCTGAGTATGGCAGTTAATACCTTTCAGAAGCCTGTAAAAGTTGCGCAAACATCTCTGTATCCCCCCCCCACCCACAAACACAGCTGATTTCATGCGCCTGTCCGCAGTGTCAATATTGCCAGGCTGCCGTCTACACAAGCTTCTTGCCCACCACTGTTACAAACCATACACAATTCATAACTTTGCATTCCAAAAGCAGCAATTGAAAGGCCTGCGAATGAATACATAACGTGAACCAAAATCAAAACGTTTAGAATACGTACATCTAGCTGCACGTTTAAGTTTGTTCAGGCTTACAGCAAATCGATCGCAAATAATACTGAAGTGTCAGCTGTTTCAGAGATCAGACCACAGAAGATCTCAGAACTGCAGCTTCAGCAAGTCTGAAAGATCTTGCGTTTAAACGTTACTTAATTTAGAGAACTGGCTGTTTTGGAATAACCAGAAACACTGTAACCAAGAGGACAACAAGCGGGTCGCCATAACGGCGTCAGCCAGAGCGCTAAAAGGTCACCGCCTGACACGGATTTTAAGCAGCAGGATGCTCCGCTGGGACGTCACCTCGGGAGGCGGCTTAATTACAGCGGTCGCCCCGGGGGAGCGCGGCGAGGCAGCGGCCTTTGGCACAGAAAGATTTCCCTATAGCCATGTCAGCAGCTCCGGGATGGTCAGCGCGCGCGCGCACGCGCCTGTGCGTTGCTGAGTTGCTGCAATACAAAACCTCCTGGAGTTTGGCCACGTGACTAGCCCAGCACGTATGAATTAACCCTGCATCACATTACATAGGCTGCACCCATAGGGACAGAATTACTTGTTGCAACGCTATATAATTAATCACAAACATGCTAATTCAGTGAACAAGTTAATACTGATGATTTCTACTTTACAAATGCTGAGCATTGTACCTGCCTCAAAAACTGCAATCCTGTTATGTGTCTAACCACCCTACAAATATCAGTTATGTGGTTACAACGTAAACATTAATAAAAAACCTCGGACTTTGTTGTAGTGGGGGTAATATATGGGAAAAGTTTCTCTAGTAAAAAGCTGACAAACGTGCAAACAAGCAGGTAAAGTTTGCATCCCTAAATCCGGATATGCTTCACTGAAAAGCATCAACGCGAAATTTATGCAAAAAGGAGGAAAAAAGCCAAAGAGCAAAACCTGCGCATGCCTATGCAGGACAGAATGATTCACAGCCTGAACGGCATGCAATTCATAAAATAAAGCCATTGTCTGAGAAACTAGGCCTACAGTCTAATAGCTGGATGCTGTGCTAGATGAGTGTAACACGGGACCAAATTGGGACCAGATGAATTACATTCGAAAAAGTGAATGCAAGGAGAGCGGACACACGCCCGCTGCGGGCATGCCCAGGCAGCACTCTCAGCCCATGAGGTACGAGAGCCTGGCCGCTCCGATTCGGCGTGGACCCCATGATAACCGATGAGGCACTCCTCTGCTGCCGCCTCGCAGTCGAGATGGCTTCTCGAGGGAAAAAATCAGTTACCACATCAGATCTCGTACGGATACACACGGCGTCTCAGTCCGATCCCACCCCGAGTTCACGCACTTTTGCAGTCGATCGGTCAGCAAAACGTGACAAAACCACAACATACCCACCAAGTCATACGACGTTGCCGGGCAAGCTGCACCGACAGCTAAAAGAACAATTAATAATATTTCAGCGTGTCAGAATGGCGACTGGGAAGCATCTCAGCTGAATTAGCTAGCCGGCTAGGGAGCTACGTTCACTAACCCGAACTAGCTGGCCGACGTTTGTCGTTTTTCTTTCGCATGCAGCCAAAGCTTTCCTGTTTGGTAATTAAACAACGTGGAGATCATTGTTTAGCCAGGAGTCGGGAGGTTAATTCACTTAGCCGAGTGGGTAACAAAGACATTTGGATGTAGCAGGGTCACAGTAAGCAGCTGCTGATGGTCATGTATATATGATAAATGGAGTGAGGACATTTTATCAAGTACTCAGCGAGCTTCTTTAAAGTGGTTAACGTGTCGAAAGTTACGAAAGGGGCCGCCTGCCTGAATACAGTAACGCGTCTGTAGTTATGAAAAGCTATTTGGCAAGCTGGGGGTACCCATCCGCACCTTCGCCCCGCCGATCACACCACATTCTCCTCCGTAGACAGTTCTGTGAAGTTCAAACTACAGCGACAGAAAGTGTCAAAGCTCGAAAGCAATCCAACAGAGGGTGCACGGCCCCGGTAACAGCGAACTTACCTTCTAGACCGTGGTGAATACCGTGAAACTGACACTCATCGCTCCTGAGGCTCAGGCTCATTCGGGGTTAGACGACACTGAGCAGCTTCCTCATCGAAATCACCTCGTTTCCGACGTCCTTTACTTCGGCTGTGTTACGCTTGTGCCACTCCCGTGGATCCTCGTGTGTAAACTGCAGATACCTGGCTATAAATGCCTGTTTTCTCTGCGCTTACCCCCTTCCTTCCCCTTTTCTCCGTCTCTACTGAGTGGATAATAATGAGAATTTTCCCCGCATCACTTCCTGCAGGGCATCGGCGTCGCCGCAGCTCCCACGGCCTGCGTACCACGTCACGGCAAACGTGTCCGTCGTCATAAGAAAGCGACAAACGCCGCCGAGATGGTGTAGCTAGCGAGGTGAACGAGAAGCGAACGAGGTATTTTAGACATTGAAACTGTCTCTGGTGCTGTGCTTCTTGGTGTTATTTTCTCTATTCTTTGTCCTTATTTTATTAACTACTGGTTGTCCCTAAATATCCTATAAAATTGCGAGCCGGATGGATTGTTTCTTATTTATGTTCTGTATTAGAATATATCAATTATTAATACTATTAACTTTACACGATTGTTGCAAGTGGGTGAGTATTCGTTACTTCAGAAGGGCTTTAGTCATATCAACTAGCTGTCCAATCTAAGTTAGTCATGTTGCCTGTTTTCCAGACTACATCGTTTGTCAGCGAAAAGTAACCAGGATATATTACACATTTTCCAAAACTGCTTGCTTTAAACGAATAAATATTTGTTTCTATTTTCCGCAATGTGTTTTACATGCTTTCTTTTATTCTATGATATGCAGCTATACAGATAATGCTTAGTCTTATGAGTTAAAAAGCAATACATTGCCACCTAGTGGTTCTGATTATAATATGTACTTCAGTTCGAAAATCTGTAGTGTTAATGCATTAAAATTAATCTGCGCTCTTTCACTTATTTACATTTCTGTTTTTCCATTTATTGTATAGTTAAGAAGTGACGACAATGTGAGTGCATAACTGAAAACATCTCATCTTTATTTTTTAATTTGTTTTAATTATTAGATTTTTTAATGGCCCACAATGACGCTTGCTACACGGCAAGAGGTTCTGTCATTGTATAGGAGGATACTGCGAATTGCTCGGAGCTGGCAGACCCACTGTACGCGTCCACATGACACGGAAATCGAGAAAAACTACATTGTCCAAGAGTCCAGGACACTCTTCCGGCAAAATAAACAGGTACTGGGTATTCCCCTGTGGGTTTTAATGAGATAGTGTAAGCAAAATAAGTTGGTTTCATTAAGCATAAATCTGTTTGTAGCTAACTGATGCTGAATCCATCAGGAAATGCATAGAAGAATGTCAAGCTAGGATTGAAATTGGTGAGTTGGACTGAAACATCTTGTTGCAATTCTTTGATATGTAGTTTTTCTGATATGTGCCTAAGAACCGTATCTGGAAATCCATCAATTTGCCAACCACTTGCCGTGAACAGAGCTGAGGTGGGAGGGTCTGGAGCCAGTCCCTGGCAGCATAGGGCACACTAGATGGGACACAAATGTAATTTGCTTACAAATAACAACTTGTGTCATCTGTATAGATAGTATGAAAGAGATGAGATGGTATTTCATTGATTCCTGGTGGGAAATTGGCATATTTTAACTTTTATAAGTAATGTATGTGCAATGCATTTTAGATAGAGGAGTGTTGATGTCAACTTCACCGTGATACACAGGGAGTTTGCTGATGACTGTTTCCTATTCATTTTAAACAACAGATTCCCAGTCTAGAGTGTCTCTCATAGTACACAGCATAAGGCAAGATATATTTCAGATATAATACCCGACATTGCATGGATTTTGTGCATTTCCACTTGTGACTATGAAATAGTCATGCATATAAAGAGAGAGATCACACACCAAATTCAGTTAACTGCGTTTTGTGTCATAGTTTACTGTCAGCACCAGTCTATCAGAACTAAACAGTCAAGCATGTACACATTTTTTTGTAAATGCATTTATTATAATTTGCAATATTAAATTGACCTGACTGTCAATTCTGAAAACAGTCTCTGATATTTCACAAGCAATCCATTATTATTCGTAATTAGAACAAGAAAAGGAAGTATTTTTGCAAGTATGTTTCTGATAAATGAGGCCTATGAGTTATATTATTGAATGAAGGCTGGGGATGGCATGAGGGGGGTGGAATTCTATTTTACTCTGCTTTTATTCTGATTTACCTGGAAATGTTATCTTTAGTTGTGATATATAATGGACTTTAACATTTTGATATTTTTCATTTTGTTAATAGCTAGAATAAATTCATGACGGCCAAACTGGTTAATATGTGGGAATGTGACATCACAGTTATAGGTGACGTATAACACAAATTAATAAGTGAAAACACACTTTGGTATTTCACAGGTCTTCACTACCGGAATCCATATCCAAGGCCTGTAAGTAATCTGATCCCTACTCACAGCACAATATAATTAGTCTGCTAACAAGTCTCTGATGATCCTGTTTTAAATCAAATAGGCAAATAATTCTTGTTGGGGGGGGGGTGCTGCTTCACTACTTGGTTGAAGAGGCCCATATTCTGTGGTATTCTGATCTTGATGCATCTTTTGATGTCGTCTTTAAACACTTTATGATGGCAGAGAACCCATTAGCTCTTTTCATTTTCATTGGATACTTTTCCCTTTCAGATCCACATTCCACCAATGGGGCTTGCCAGTCAGAGGGGGAGGCATCTTCGCACCCAGGAGAGGCTGAGGAAGCAGGCCAAACCTATTTATTTAAGGTCACACGATGAAACGTGAAATGGTACGGGTTGGGGTAGATCTGTTGAGATGCTGAGTCAGAATGTTAGCCCCATCAGTCTCCTTCACAGTGCAGCAGTACACACTAGTACAATTGTATGCTTACATCCAATTTAACTGCACACGGATTAAGGAACTGTATATACTGTTCAAACTTAATTTTAAGTGTCTAATATATTGGTATGCTTGTTATAATTTGCCATCATTTGATCACATCAGTGAAAGCCATTTACAACAGTGTACATTTTTATACAAATGATACCTCTATGGTATTCAAGAGTAAAAATGGGACTCTTTAGGAAATATTTAGATGGAGGAAAAGGGATAAAATGCACTGCGCTATTCATCTCTAGACAAGGCAGCTTGCAATATTATTAGCCTGTATAAAGAGACTCATATATTCATATTTTTGAGCTAAAATGATAACCCTGCACCTTTACTCAGACAACTAATTTGTTAATTATGTAAGCTCCACTTTATTTTGTGTGGCTGCTCTACTCTTAAATGTCTAAAAACACGAATGTATGCCTTTATTTTGGTCATCCATCCTGCTGCTACTGTAATGATGTGTGTATGTTTGGCACAAATGATACCCATGTGCTAATGTACTGGTCATGTGCTTAAACAGGATAACATGCTTTCAGGGTTATTGATGGCTGTTGTGACAGTTGTGACTGTTGTCAGGAGGAAGGTGCTAGTCATCGAGCTGGCAGAGACATGCTACGCCCCGGTTGGTCCAGTGCTTCTGAGGCTGGTCGGAGGGCAGCTCCATGGACAGAACATAGTTTGTGGAATGGCCCGTAGTGGAGAGTGTTCCTCGGCGGGCACTAGTCTTGTAAACTGGGCAGATGTAGGTGTTCTCATGGAGAAAGGTGGCCATCTTCCCTGGCTTTAGCCAGATTATGGGCAGGGGGTCAAAGAGAGTCTTGGGGAGGGACTCTCCAATCGCCATGTTGTCTCGGTCCCAGCGTGCCCCCTCTAAGAAAAGGCCGGTCACGTAAGCTCCATCCTCAGGCTTCTCCGCCATCTGTGTCTCCTGCTCAGTCACCTGATCAGACACAAGCACCGTAACTACTTTGATTGATTATGAAATAACTGAAGAACATATTATTATTGACACTGCGCAGTATGTGTTTCATGCCCATATTGCCTGGATGAACAAATTCATGCAGCTGTTGCTGACATTGGTCATTATGAGTTTCAAGCCAACATATATTTTTTGTAAAGCTGCTGCCTCAGTATGCAGAAGAGTCACGGCTGAAGACAGACGGGTGATGTGTGGCCTTTACCTCAAACTCAAATCCAACGTAATCAACTGGGATGCTGTATTTACGAGCAAAATTCTGAGACACTCCTGTGAGAAAGGACTGTGTGAAGTAAAATCCGGATAGCCAGAAGACCCTGGGAGGCCCATAGTCTATCCAGTCCTTTGAAAGACAGAATGAAACGTCCACATTAATAAAATACTTCAGGTTTCTTATTGGTTAGATGCTATCTTAGCCAGTGTTGGATAACAAATGTTAATTAGTATATTTGCCTATTCTGAATGGATATACTGATTCACTGGTGTTATCTGCCAGTCTGATAGAATTGTAGGGAATGTTACAATATTCTGGCAGCTTTTCCCTTACCTGTAGAAACTGTAGTCTGGCCAGTAAGTCAGAGACATAGCTGCCCAGCGGTTTGAGGGAGGGGTATGACTTCGCAGCCCACGTGGTTGGCACCATTCCCACTAACATGCTGTTAAAGACTTTCTCCAGTTCAGCTGACATCACTACTAGGCCTTTCAGGGCTTTCCGGACGTTTCCCAGGCTGCCGCGCACCACGCCAATCAATCTGTGGGGAGATGGTCACAGTCAGCAATCTGTCAGTAATATTGTACTGCACAAAATCAGCCCCTGTGGCACAGATGACCTGTCCATATAATTCAGTTAAAACTGTCAATATTAAGGCCAAAGTCTCTTTTTGAAAAGTAAGAATCTTTCAGCTCAATATCTATGATCTGTTGCATAATTGTCTTATGTAGGCAGATAAAGAACAATACTGCAGTCTCTGTCAGTAGTCCAAGTCGTATGCCATCTGTCTACTTTTTGTGTAAGTGTAGATCACAGTAATAACATTTTTATCCCTCATTCTCAAACAATGATACATACAGACCAGCAGGGTATTTTGAGTTTGCAATAAAAAAGAATTCTATGCTTATTGAGGTACTGTGTTATAATAATCTTCGATTTTTAAGCCCAGTGGCGAGAATATGATTGATGAGCTGATCCATTTTAATTGCTAACCAATGCAGAAACTGCAGTGTTTCTGCTGATTATGCATTATTTTTGAAAGCAGCCAAAAATAGCCTCCGCAAAAAGTCACATTTAATGAAAGCTGTTAACTACTTAAATACTGAAATATGGAAAGCCTAAATTATGACTGGACATTTTTCTTTTTCAGTTGAACATGGTGGAAGACAGAATATAGCCTGAAAGACAAAGATCGATATAAAAAATGTAACCATACATTAATATGTCTTAATTTCAAGATACACAGCTTTTGTTAAGTTTTTTTGTGATTAACATATTTTTTTATTAAAAGATATAACAGATCATGAACATATAAACCACACAATACAGTACTGATAGTGACCATGGTTCATTAAAGATAGCTGATCTTTTATTAACAAAGAATTAAACGGTCTCTTGGACTATTCTTTTACTTTAGGTCCCTTGTGATGATCTCATAATGAATGAATGATTGTACCTGTTAAAGCGAATTAGCTCCTGTCTCAGAACTGTGTTCATGGACTCCTCATAGATTACAGGATACTTTTTCATCACCATCTCCATTTTAAAATCTGCTGGTAGTCTAGACAGGATGTCATCTGCTAGCTCATTAACTATTTCCTGATAACATAAAGAGAAATAAGACAAGCATTTTCTGATGATAAAAAACTAAACTGCATCTCAGTAACAAAGTCAGTAACAAACCTAAAATTATGACATATGAAACTATCAGTATATATTTTTTGCTTGTAAGTCCTTTATTTAACATCTCTGTGTGGAGTAATACGTTTCCTTAATCTGAGGCATTACATAGATTCAAGGTTCCAAGCTTTCAAAGTCCTCCTCTGTGTGCCTCACCTGAGGAGACTTTTCCCCCCCCGCCGATTGCCTGGGTAATGTAAGGAGCACTCCACTTAGTAGCTGATTGGCCTCCTGGTTGTCTTTCGTGATGTCAGCATTGCTGTGCAGCCTAAACACCCCAGGGTCGGCGCCGATGGGCAAGTTGCGGATATAATCTACATAGGTCTGCAACAGACGACGACCAATTAACAAGGCAGGACTACCCCTTGTGAAACGCTGATAGTACTTCTGAGTAGGACTGAAGGCAAAGACCTGCTTCTCGGACCTTATCCTTAGTCACATTGCCGTGGAAGATTTGCAGCACTTAATGTGTAAGCCCATACCTGGTAGGGACCATGAGGGGGGATGAAGTAAAGGTCTCCTTCCGTCAAGTAGTACCGATCCTGCTCAATTAATTCTTTACAATAGAAGCTGGACAGCAAGGAGAGGAGCAGCCGCCTGTCTTTGTCATCTGTGACCCGTCCTCCATAGTTACACTCACCTGAAAAAGATCACGCGAGTGTTAACGGTTTAGTTTTTGCATATTGTGTCCAGCAACAAAGCTGTAATTAATTTTGTAACAGTGAACAATCTCTTACCAGTTAGGTATGTCAGAGCGTCCAAAGGGATCTCATCATATTCATCCAGGAACATTTGGATTTGCCTCATGCTGATTCGCAGATCAGAGTCATTGAATTCATAGGGAATGTTCCATCCTGAAGTTAACATGGAAAATAGCCTAATAGCTTTTGGTCACCAACTTTACAATTCATTGTGTTGTACAAATGTGTATCATTTATTACTGATGCACACTATACTTAATTTACGAGATGAAGTGGATCGAGAGAACAGAATATATGTGTCTTACCAAGTGGCCCAAAGTTCCTCCTCTCCTGCACAAGGGCGTGAAAGAAGCACAGACCGAATAAGAGCTTCTGCCAGACCTTCTGTTTCTGGGAACAGCCGAAGAAGGCGGGGTCAGAGATGGGGTCATTAAGATATGAACGTAGAAGGTTAGCACGCAGGCCTTTGGGAGGCTCATTGGTCATCTTCACTCCATTCTGTAGAATGCTGACGGGAAACTTGTCTGAAGGGTAACTGGTCAACCATAACCTGCAAGTACGACATAACAAAAACGAAATGGATCATAAACATCAGTGCTAGTTTCAGTGTGTTTAGCATGCATTCACTGTGAAAGCCATGTGAGGCCACCCGCCTTCGCTGACCTGAATCTCGGGTTGGTGTTTTCAGGTGTGATCACCTCCTCGCAGATCCTCTCCAGTGTGGGCATCCAGCTAGTGGCAAGGTGGCAGTTCTGCAGCACCACCCATGTGCCTTCCTTAATGGCCGCCTCGATCATCCTGGATGCAATGGGACCTTGGCCCTGGCCCAGAGAGACGGTCTGGGTCCTGTTCCCGCCCATTTCCAGCTCATCTGCAAACTTTAACAAACCTGAAAACACACATAAACAGACATAACTGCTCACATTAAATAGTGATAATTGTATGTCAGATACAAAAACAAATAACATATGGTAATAGGTTCTTTATATTCCTGTGTGTTGTTTTATTGTATTTAAATACATTAGCATTGGAAGAGCCTGTTTTTTTCCTGTCTCCTGTTCTTACATGCCATGTATAAAATTATTCTATTTCCAGCTGAATTCAGTCCTTAATTAATGCACAGCTAACTGATAATCACATTAAGTGATAAAATCATTTTTCTTCAAACAAATACTTTAACTGTGTTTTGCATTTAGCATGAAAAACAAGAAAGCATGAGTCAAAGTCAAATTTATATTCAGTATTGAAATTTTTCATTTCACGCTGCTTTTTGACACTGAAGAATCATCCAAGGTCTATAGCAAAATTATCTAGGATAACTCTGACCACCAATTATTCATTATTCTTGCAAATTTGAAAAAATTCTTTTGCATCAGTGGAAAAAGACTATTATATGATTTGATCAGCCAATAAGAAAACTATTGAAAACTAATACTAGTATATCAGAGTTCATTATAACTTCCCCATTTTATAGTGCCTGTAAAATATGCAAAGGTGGTTCATTGTGATTGTGTATGGGTCTTTGATTCATGAATTACAAATCCATCCATTTATGCATCTATTTCTAATTGTTCATCCTGGTCAGGGTTGCAGCATGAATAAAAAATATATAATGAAATCCATCAGCACACCAGCATTTTAGTCTGTCACTGATGGAAGTGAACCCACTGCATTGTGCACAACAGTCAGTAATTGCTTTGCAGATATGTCATAATTAAGTCGCTAACAGTACAATTAGTATTGTACCTGTGCCGATTATCAGGTGTTTGCTCAACACCTTGAGGAAAGCTGAAATGCCATTCATCAGACTTCATGTGGATGTGACGTGATTATAGCAGTAATTGCAGTAATAGTGTGAGTGTATGAAAAATGATGGGCATGTGCATTACCGGCTGTAGGATCAGAACCAGGAGAAAGCACAAATATCAATGGAGAGCAGCAGCTGGAATCTCTGTAGCTGCCAGCCAAGTCGAAGGTTGGTGGCTCGACAAAGTTCCTGCCCATTTTTTCTATGATAAAGTCCTGCACAGCAGGCACCAGTTTATCAGGTCTAATGCAACGGAGCACCACCATGCGGTCCATCCCAACCAAGGAGGCCCACTGGTCTGGCAGTTTCTGCTCATGTGGTTTGCTGGAATCATAGATCTTCTTCCAGTCGTTTATGTTGTGCCGCACATGCTCAGAAAGTCCATTAAGATTCCTGAGTTTCGAGGCTCGTACAATCTCCGACCAGGACTTGTCTGATAACCATTCTGGGGCCGGGTTTGGCTGTGGAATGTCCAGTGCAATTCCCCCTGTTAAGAGGAATCGCCACACCTCATTGTCCACTTGACCTTCACCCTGCAAGATTCCCACTGTCAGCAGCAAAGAGAAGAGAAGCTTGTCTTTCTCAAAGAGTGACCGGCACATGTTGTTGTAGATGCTGACTGTAAAGTGTTCAATTATATGCACAATCCTAGTGTTAAGGTCCTCACTTTTCACACTCTGAGCAATTGACTGCATATAGAGGTTTATAAACCATGTCAGTGAGTACTGGTACATGGGCTCGATGTTTGCAAGATCTGAAATGCAGAAAAAAAGGATGGAAGAATGCTTTGCAACTGGGCGGTATCCAATCCGGGTACCGTCTATCTCTTTCTCTGTAATGCTGGCAATCGTCTGTTTTTCTGAGATTTCTTCTGAGAGTACCTTAGAGGAGGAGAGAACTTTGACTGCTGTCTCATCCTCTAGGATATTGCCCTGGGAAGAAGACAGCACCTCCAGAATTTTATCCTCAATCTCTTGCAGCTGTTTCTTATTTGCAGCACTCTCAATAATTAGCTGGTTTTTCTTCTCTTCAAGTTGAGGTTTCTCCTTAGCGGCCACAATGCCCAAGAGCTGGTCTTCCAACCCTAGAGGGGTGATCATGAAATTCAACAAGCAGACCTTGACTGCAATCTCAGGTAGATAATGTGGGTTCCTGAGACAACTGGTCAAATAAAACACAAAGTCTTGGGAGTATTCCACTATATTCTCCCCAAGCTTCATGTACTCCACTCCTTGCCGTTTGAAAGTTTGCTTTAGTAACACTGGATCCAGCACAGCATCCAACTCCTCTCCAACATTTTCCAACAGGACAGGAATCCCAAACTGGATAGCATTTTCTAGAGTCCTCACATAGTTTCCATCTGAGAGTTTAATGACAACTAGCTTGTTAGCCTTCTCCATGTTCTTGATCCATTTGTTTGCCTGACCCTGGGGGTCTATCATCAAGGGCCATCTGCGGGATTTGGACAAAATGATTCCATTGTCCGTGGAAAAAGAGTCAACAGGCAGGCCTGCTATCTGCCATGTTCTAATCATCACTGGATTCCCCATTGTACTGGTGAGGGAGAATTCTTGTGAGCATGGCATATGCTTCTGCTCACAGAGTAAGTGCCACTTCTTTTGGCACTCTGTGCGGTAATCCACTGTGAAAGCCCCCAGATAGGCCACCACACCTGCAGACAGCAGCACGTCGCCAGTAAGGTTAACATACTGCACCCCCAGGATTCTGGCAGCCTCTGTCCACCGGTCTTTCTCCCCACCAAGACCGCCGATTAACCGCTCTGCTCGGATCAGTTTCTGTGAGCACAGTTCAATGTTTCTTTCTAGGTCCTTCCTCTTCTTGGTCATGGTATTAAAGGTGTCATTCAAGGCCTGGAGCCTGTCCTCCACCTCCTTCAGCTCTGCTCTTTTCACTGTCAGATTTTGCATCTGCACTGCAAGCTCCTCCTCTGCTTCTATCAGGCGCTCCTTTTTGGGAGCCACTACCTTGGCCACACGCTCGTACACCTCCATGGCCCGCACCCATTTACACAAACCCTCACAGGCTGATGACACATTTTTGATTATGGAAGGCTGAAAATCTGGGTGGCTGATGAACTTCTCCCTGATCTTCTTCATGCTAGCTGCCGGGATGTTGTCTTTATCGAATGCTTTCAGACTCTCCAGGAACTTCATGTCACCAAGCAATTTTTTTGAGGCAGCCCAGTAGTCCTCAATCATTTTACCTAGATTAAAACAAAAATGATTTATGCTTTGAAATTTTCAACATTCTGAAACATTAATTCAGCCATTCATACTTTTTCTTTTACACTCTTTCATGGGCAAAATATAATCTCTGACATGAAAAATCTTACCTGAACCACTAGGGTCTGGCTTCCTTTCAGGTTTTATTCCCTTCATAACACAGATGGACTCCATGACCAGCTTGACGGGTCCAGGTGGGTTCTGCATGGACTTCACCACTGTTATGTCAGCAGGCTTCAGGGTGTCCAGGGCTGCTAATGCAGCCTCCAAAGCAGGCATAGCCTCTGCTAAATCCCCTTCACACTCATCCTGCACACAGTCATTTAGACTTTAGTGTTTTTCACTGTTGACAGGACAGCTTGCATCCTTCATTTTTTGATATTACACATCAGGTCCACAAACATTTGCTGTATAATCATCACACTAATTTAGAACGCTTTCAGCAGAAATCAATAACAAATGTAGAATATGTCGCCGTAAGGCTTTGTTGTTACAATTCCGTAAGCATGAAATGACACCTTAATGGCCTTGGCTGCAGCTGCAGCTTCATTAGCTACAGTCTCATCAGCAGACACGAGCTCCTTCTTAGCATCCACCTCACCAGTCTCCTTCTCAATCTTAACCATCATCTTTTCCGTCTCAGCTGATGTCTTAATCAGCTCTGGCTGCAAGGCTGTTAATTCCTGCTGCATCACCGACACCTGGACCCAGAGGAATCAGTTAAGGATCATGTGGTACTGTACGATTCAAGATCCAGATTGTTTTTCTTCATGCAGTTTCCACGTAGGATAACAGTCTCGGACCTAGGCTTGGGTGCTACTACGGTTCATTTTGGATATGCTACAGTATTTTGTAATCATGGTTCCTCATGATAAAATTTGCCATTTGCTGAAATATAGTGTTGGTGTCACGTTCCTGGTGGGAGCGTGCCTGAATGTTGGCGGCGTCGGGCAGGAAAGACGATCGTGAGCCTGAATATCCAGAATACGGGGTTTTATTAACAGAGACGGAGGGGGTAAACGCCACACGACATTACAATGACAGATCTAACACTTAGTGCAAGGACACAGACTAAATAATGAAAGCTGACGAAACGAAACCAAAAACAGGTGATCACGATTGACAACAGCTGGAATCCATCAGGAGAGAGACACGAGGTATCAGGGGGGCGTGGCACATGAGGCTGGAACGGACGGAGCGTGACAGTTGGGATCCCCCTGCTGGGTGAATGTACTGTGCACCCCAACCCTGGTAGATTTCATTGTAGGGAACCCCCCACTCAGCAGATTTAATCACCAAGATTTCAAAATACAGTAAAACCTTGGACTGCGAGTAACTTGGTTTGCGAGTGTTTTGCAAGACAAGCAAAATTTTAAAATAAATTTTAACTTGATAAAAGAGTGAGGTCTTGTAATACGATTATTATGTACGCTTTGTCTGCCTGGCGTCACGTAATCACAACTGAGCCGATGGTTCTTCTCTTTTTCTCTCGCTATGGGATTGTGGGTAATCGTCTCCCATGCTCGATCTCAGTCGGTGTGCCTCACTCGTATAGTCAAAATTTAGTAGAAAAGCACCACACTAATAAGGATGTAACAGTGCAAGTGATGAATCCGTTTAATGGCAATGCAATATCCACATTTCTGCGAAATCGAAAAGGATGTCATTGGATAGGTTCCTTGTTAAAGTCGCATAAAAAGAAAAAGATTCCGTTAGTGAAAGTCGTCCTACAAAATAACCCTCCTCTTCTACTCTCTCTCATCTCCGTCACACCATCCACGATTCTTTTCAAAGGTAAAGTGCAGGTTAATTTGTTTTATTTATTTTTACTTTATATTTTGTATTAATCATTTAAATATGAATATTTTTGGGTTGTGGAATGAATCATCTGAGTTTCCATTATTTCTAATGGGAAAATTCGCTTTGATATATGAGTGCTTTGGATTATAAGCACGTTTCCGGAACAAGTTGTGCTTGCAATCCGAGGTTTTACTGTACTAGAATAGCATTACACTTGTAAATAACAAAAAACTATGTAGTGCAGTATAATATCCGGACAATGAGAAACTGCTCAAGCCTACTCTGACCCTGTGTTTCTATATATTTCAGAGAACAATGCACCATACACAATCAAGCAAAATGGCATCTCTACGTGACCCATAGTGTGTGATTGGGTAAAATGTGTCAATAGACTATGGCTGAGTTTAGGGTGTTTCCCTGCCTTGGACCCTAGGCTTCCACTAGATAGGCTCCAAGCTTCCTGCATCCCTGTATTGGGTAAGAGGTTGCAAGATAGATGGAAGGAAAATGTCACCTGAGAGGCTGCAAAATCCAGCTTTTGTAAACCTAGTAGGTAACGGTTTCTTGCAGTATCCACTTCTTTTCTCTTTGAGTGAAGCAAGACTTTGAAGGTGAGGATAAGTTCAAGGTAGGAAGTTGGTGTTACATAGTTATGCCTCCTCAGCATAGAAAAGTACTTTTCTGACAATTCCCTCACACTCTCGTGGAATATTTTGCACATGTCCACCACTCTGCAGAGAGAAACAGGTATCTGTGCTTCAAATTCATGCAACCAACACTACAAATAAATGCAACAATCATGTACACTTTTATGAATGAGTAATGAAACAATTCATAAAGAGTGCAACTTCAGCACTAACTCTCTTTTGATGTCATCGTCTAATTCCACATCTGCCAGGAACTTGTTTGCTACCATCTCAAGTGCATCAGTGGGCCAGGCTTGGAACCAGTCAATGGTGCAACAGTTGAGCAGCGAAGGAAACATGCGCAGGCGGTTCCTGAAGGCATCCCCAATTGGGCTCATTGCTGGAGAGGAACACAAATGCAGTAAAGATCAACAATTTCTCAAATTCAATGTAATCATGTCATAGAAACAGATACGGTTGGTGTGATACCTAGTACAATATGTAGGTTGGCTTTGACTCGATCAACAAAATAGTTGTACATGGAAAGAGGTGTGGGATCGATCCTCTTGCCCTCCAACCGTGCGATACCTTGCACCTTGTCTATGATGTCTGCACGCTCATCGGCCAGGAAAATATTAGGTACGTCACCAGTGTTGAGCAGCATATTGACATCTTCCACAAAGGCCTCATCTTTGATCTGGCTGTCACTGAACAGGAAGACTGTTCTCTTTCCCTGAATGCCAGCTTGTAGCATTACCTTCTTCAGGTCATCCCTCCACTCAGTCATCCCATAATTTTTAGTCAGCTCAATCTGGAAGAGTTCATAATTACTGATGAAGGTACTAAGCTTGGTCGCACTCTGTCTGCCTGAGCCCCCTATGCCCACAAGCAGCAAGTGACCGTTGTCTTGCTGGAGCACACGACAGATCCGCGAGATGTGCTCGACGGCAAACTTGAACATGACGAGTGACATGGGTGCTTTGCTGACATTGTTGAACTCATCCAGATAAAACTCCATCACAGCCAAGAGCTGCTGAAGGTCTGTGATCTCATCATAAGCTTTGACATCTGAGTCAGGCGTGGCATAATTCCCAAAGAAAAGACTGTGAATGGCTTCATCTGTCACTTTTCCAGCCAGGGCAAGATGACTCAGGAGCTGTTGAGGAACATGGAAATGCTTAGTTCCCATGACTATACTTCTATTGATGTAATACATTTCTCAGAACTTTTCTCAGACATCTTTTTGCTTAGAAATAAAAGAAGGTCCGTTACCATGTCCATACTCTCCTTGAAAATGCCAGAAGTTCTCTCCTTGACAATATTGAAAAAAAATTCCCTGTCTTTGTTGTCTACAAGACGGTCATAGAACACACGATAAACCTCATGTATCCATAATCGAATCAGCTTGTTTCTGTCCTGTCAATAAATATAAAAATATGAGCCAATAAGTACTTTAATTCACACTGAAACTTTTTTTTGTACAAAAAACTGTTTGAATAGTCTGCCTATAGAGGGCATACAAAAATGTTTGTTTCAATAATATTTCAAGTTGAGATTCAATAATTCATATAACTATGAGTAATTAAATGAAATTAAATTATTCTAAGAATATGTAGGTACATTCATGAATCATTACATATTCATTTTATACTCTATATTCTATTAAACACCTACAGACACAGCAAAACAGCTAAATTGTTGAATCTCAGCTAAGGTGTTGGAATGTCATAGTATTTATGTTAAATAAAACTGCTAAAAAGAAGATCCTCTGTAGGCTATCCAAAAAAATGTGCTACCAAAAATGTATGTTGTTTTTGGTATTGTACAAATTACTAAATAACAGGGCTAAACCCAAAAATAATAGAAATAATTTCTATTATTACATTAAGGCCATTATATCCTATAGGGAGAGACTAGAGTCGTACAGCTGAGGTCAAAGCTCAGATGAGAATGTAATTTATAGAATGACTCCTGCTGTCTGTGCATACCCACGTCATCTTCTGGTTAACAGAGAGAAAAAAAACACGGCTGAAAATGGCAGTGACTTTGAGATATTGTGGTTTGCCACCTGCCATTGTCTGAGACTGAATACAGAAATGAAATTATTCAAAATCTCTGAAAAATGGACATGAAATCAGAAGAATAGTTACTCAGTGTGTCAAGAAATCACTCCTGGATATTTTGAATTATATGAGGCAGGTAACAATTTTGCCTGTTGCTATTATTTAAAATGATAACTTTATGTAAAATGACACAGGACTGTATAAACCTCAGTCAGATTATCTAGTGCACACAGCCAAACTTTTCAAACTGCAAAAATCAGAATGAAGTTTTAATAGAATACTTTAAAAATATAAGGCAATACTTTACATTAACTGCACCTTCATAGTGCCTTTATAATGCATTAATTTAACGTTCAGTGCACCTTCATATTGCACTCGTAGAACATTCATAAGTAACATGTAAGTATACTTTAACATCCTAACATACCTTAACATCTGTAATATACATTAAAAACTACTGAATTGCTGAAATATCAAAAAGACATGGGCTAAATATTGTAGGAAGGGCAGTATTTGTATCCAGAAGGTTGAAGCTCTTACAATGAACTGCTACAGTATAACATCTGGCTGCAAAATTAAACTGAAATTTTCCTTGAAGTGCAAGCATAAGCATAAGCATAAAATACGTTTGTGCGTAAACACAGCTGAGGGCAATGGTGCGAAAATGCTGAAGGCAGCAATTCTGCAGACTGTAGAGAGGGATGAAGAGAAGCCTTGCCTGCAGATGAGACCAGGGGCACAAAAGCACGCCCCGGATCACCCTGGCCAAGTCCCTCAAGTTAAACATGTAGTGGGACTTCGAGGGAGTGGGCAGGAAGTGGTCTGTGGCGTCCTTGTACACGGCCTTGGTAGCCTGCACCAGTGTCATCCCCAGCCTACGAAGACAGCGGCCTCAGCGCACACGAATTAATTATGAGACAGAGCCCTGTGAACGGTGTGCAGTGTCAGGTATACGTGCGAGTGACACCGGTGTGAGCGCTGCACAATTACATGAAATGGGGCCACTTTATCTGTCTCAGACAGAGCAAAAGAACGCTAAACGTATTACCTGCTTCTTAAAAATACATTTATGGTTTATAATACATTTGTATTGTAAACAAAAAGCTGCAGAAATACATGATGTCATGCAAAATTGTTTTCTAAATATTTTCTAAATGATTTAATATAGTACTTTTTAAAAATAAATATAGAAACATTGCAGAATTTCTTTTTTGAATTTGGCATTGCATATCAGTGATTGAAAAGTTGGAGGGTAAAGAAATATGCTGTAAGTAAAATATATGCATAACATACTTTAAAATACTGTAAATGTGCATAATTCATATGATAATCAAAGTGGTATCACACAAACTGCATATAAAACATGCTTGTTATTTAACACATTTTTATAAAATTAGATCACAAAAAGATTAACACTCACCTTTGAAAAGAGGGATCAAAGCCCTTCTCAAAATGCCAGTTGGTGATGGATGTAAAAATCTTAGTCAGGGTCTCATCATCGAAGGAGTCAATAGCAATGATGTTTAGGTGCCGTGTGAATCGCCCTTCATTTAAAAATAAACGAGTAACCATATTCTTTGGATGGTCAATTAAAATTTCAGTAATATAGTCATTAATATAACCGTGAATAGTCTGCTACTTAACTGTGCTTCTATTTATTGTTCACATATTGACTCCTTTTAGGAACACAGCTGTATTATGTATAGAGTATCCAACTCTGTACCTGTAATGTCAGTCCGACCCCCACCAGGGGGAGCCATCGCAGACACAAAGAGAATGTCGACTATGTCCAGCCTTGCAGTGTCCCTCTTGTCATACCAATGGCTGTGGTCAATCCACTGTCGTAACAGTTCAATGGGTGGTTGGGCACCGTAAATTTCCTTCGCAGGCATGTTGAGATCATCTAAGAAATCAAAAGAAAAAAAAATGACCAATATAATATTGAATACCTGTGTATGTGTATGTAGAATAATGTAATAATTAGAGTACAACTACATTAAGAAACTAAATTCATAAATGCATGCCAATTCCTTACCTACATAGAGCACACACTTCTTTCCCATCGGGGGACCGAAGACACCTTTTCTTCTGCGGTCCAGCTTAGACATAATGATGTCCTGAGTTTGGTTAGCAGAGGTGCGGGCGGAGAAATTGATGCAGTTTGGGATGTACTGTTCTTTTGGAAGCTGGAGCAGGAAGCTGTTGTTGATGACGGACTTGCCCGTGCCGGTAGGGCCAACAAACAACACGGGCACCTCATGGGCAAGGTACGTGTGCAGGAAGAAGGACTGGCGTGCAGTTTCCACGGTCGGTATGATGAGCTCAGATACCTGCCAGAGAGGCAGAGGTAAGGAAGGTGTCGTGTCACATGGCTATTAGCAGGAAGTATAGATGTTGGATGTATCAGTCTGATCTGTGATGGGGTGGAAATAAAATTAAAAGAGAAGGAAGAAAAAACTAACATTGGCCCCAGGACAGATGATGGATTCCTCCTTTGTGATTCGATCTGTCCACATGTTCCACTGTCCAGATGCCTGTTTGTGGAAGTAGTAGTCATAGACCATTCCTGCAGACACAAGGTGTATTAGATAAAGAGTACAATAAAACTTTTCACCAATGATGGTTTTTAACAGAGAAATCAACCATTGAACCTCTTTCTGGGAAGACATTGTTCTTCGTTAGCTTCACACTTCTAGGCCGGGGATGTTCGGCGCTCCTGCCTTCCAGCAGGTTACGGTAGAAGACATCAAACTTCTTGCGGCTTTCTCCGTTAACAGTGCCCCCCAAGCTCCAGACAGCGGCGAAAAGGAAGAGGCCTTGAAGCCACAGTGTCGTTTGTGGGCTGGACATTGACTCACCATGTCTTCCTGACTCAGCAATCTCATCTGTCAAGGAAGCCCGAGATAATGAAACATGCAGCTCATCTCATTTCCTACTTCTCATTCTAAGCAATGTATGTCGCATTTAGGGCACTCTCCACTAAATGCGAAATCCAGGTCCTTTTGATTGAAGTAGTTCAATCAAAGATGGTAGTTTATAAATCCTGTCCTGGCTCAATGTGTCCTTCCTGACATGGATTATCTGGTCACCGTACCTAAGTGTAATTTGAAAATCCACCGACTAGCTTCCTTTCACTCTTGTAATGATAGTTGTTACAAACCCAGAAGACAAGTATAGAGCCTCATCAGGCTGTAGGCCAAGTGTGTGGGAGAGCTCTGCAGAAGGAAGCGACATTCGCGGTAAATGAAATCCAGGCATGGTGGCACCAGCCAGTTGAACAAGTCCTCGACCTACAGAAGAAGGAATAACGGAGCATTCCTATAACCGTCAGACGGGAAAATAAGACAAAAATACACACCAACATCAGATTTTTCAGCTTTTGTTGTGTTTCTTGAAAAATAAAGTAAGATAGTAATGTGTCAGAATTGAAAGTGTCTGAATGAAAAACAGCTATAAATATAATTTTCACCAGTTCTTTGTGCTCTGAGCTCAAGCTGTCTGGTAGAGTGTCCATATAGGAGACCTTCAGAGGAGCCCAGCCCAGCTGATGTGGCTCCATGTAGATCATGCCACATCTGGAAGACAGAAAGCAAGGGCCTTGTCTGATCCCTGCACGTTTACGGCTTTGCAGGTACCGTCTGTAGTTCCCGTCGGTCAGCCTGACCTGCTGACAGTGGCTGGGGAGGCTTGCTCCAGGTCAGCTGGTTCAAAGATCAGGCTCATCTTCGGGCTCATCTGGATGATCTCACCACTCATCAAACACAGCTTGAACGGGACAGGTAAAGCACACGATGCCAACACTTAAACAGCTTTCATTACCATTTTCTAGTCTTTAAAAAAAGAACTAATATGCAACATTCAGTCCGTTATGAGTTAAGTGTATTCCAGCCATTTAGCAATGATCTCCCTATTTTTCACAGAAAGATAATTATAATTATTAAGTATAATAATGATCAGTAACTATTCAATAATCAGGAATTATTTAGTATCCTATACCTTCTTGTTGTCGTCTAAGACAGTGTTCATATTTTCAATCCACACAGCATCAATGGGACCATCGAAGATTATCCATTTTCGGTCATCTGATGTGGATACGGCCTGTTCTCGGAAAGAGTTGGCCAGCACCCCGTCTGACCACTCATGGCTGACGGGATCAAATGAACCGTAAAGCTGACCCATAGTAATGGCTTTGGGGTTAATGATTCGGAAGTCCACTGCAAATTCGTCCATTAGCTCGGCTTGGGGTGAGATAAAATGGACACAGCATCAGCAGACATCCACCTGGTTACAAACTCACGTTCGGAAACCAGGAAGCGCTGGATTACATTCAAAAGGAACCGATTTGAAATGAACAGATCATAAAATGAACAAGAGAAAATCCAAAAAGAGAAACCTTCATGAAGATCATTGAGCGCTCCGGCAAGGACTTTATAGGCGGAGGTCTTCCCACCCAGGGGCTCTCCCACAATCATGAACCCGTGACGGACCAGCATCATCTCATAAACCTGCGGGCACCAGGGAGGTCACAGCTCAGCATAGTGATGACCACCATCCCCTAAGCATCTTACTGACTTAAGCTTCTCTTTCGGGGATCATCTTTACAGCGTCACCGTGCACCTGGATTATTTTGCCAATGAACCAGGGGACGGGCTGAAGTCGCAGCTTGGCCACGTTGTTATTAATGGCCTGGAGAAGATCCTCGTAGTCTGGGTTAGGAAGGACCACCCCTGGGAAGAGGTCTGAAATGATACCCTGCGGTGCAAGCAGACACAATCACCAAAGAAGAAAACATTAATCATATATCATACTGCCTATGCACCATGATAGTCACCCCTACATATTCACAAATTTGACATTGCTGATTGTTATTGGTCAATTGACCGTGATCAATTATACGGGAGTATTTTTGGACGCCATGTAAGCTAAAAATATATAAACAATACAAAAATTGATTTGGGTCACATAAAATCATACACTATTTAAATATGAGTAATAGGCCTACATAATATTTGTTAGTGTAAATGAATACTTTATCTTTAATATTAAAAGTCTTGGCTTGGCTACGCTACACAACTTTGTCTCGGTAACCAGCCTCACTCACGTGTTAGCTGTCTCTGACCTTGAAGTGAAGCATTTCTCACAGTAACTTTTTAAGTTAATTTAGCATTTTTAATAAAAGACCCAAGTATTATTTGTGAATTTTCACATTTGTGGGGATCTTCCATTCCATCCTCACGCATTTGAACTGTACACGTCACTGCAATTTGATGTTACATATCTCACTAATATCATTCGTATCTGGGGAGAGCAGTGCACTACGATACCAGACCTGGAAAAGTGGCACATCTTGAGCCAGAAATTTAGCCATGTTAACATCCATCAGGGCTCGCAGCAGCAGTACGCGCTCGTCCTCCTGGGGGTGCTTCAGCTTCAGGCTCCCCGCCGCTGTCAGGACCGACTTCACTGCTCGCATCCCATAGTCATAGTGATGCTGAGAGCTGAGCTGCTCTGAACAAAGTCGGTAGGTGGCCACAATTTTCTGCGCGAGACTACGGTCAACATAAAAGACGAGAGGGGAAAATGTAGATAACATCTCAACTTTGCTGCTGCTTTTACTGAGGAAAAGTGCACTATTTTCTGGCACTTTCAGTCCTTCAGACAGTTTTTGATGATTTCAACCATACAGTAATCCCCCCGTACCCACGGGTGATATGATTAGCTGAAATCGTGGATAATGGTGAACCATCCATGGTTATGGTGTGATTTTCTTGTACATACATATGGTGACGTTGAATTGATACATTATGCACTGTAAGATATTTCCAACATTAAATTTAGTAGTAATGAAGTACACTGTACATCTTTGTACAGTACTGTACTCTCTCTTTAATGAAAGGGATTCTGACGGTTTTGCCCAATTCTCAACAGACAATTGAGCCATGAAAAATATGTATCAAAGGATGACAGAGCAATGAAACTCAGGATTTTTATACATTTTTGTAGCAACTTCAGGAATCGTCTGCTTTTCTTGGACTGTGTAACCCGCATATAACTGAAAACTGTGGCTACTGAAACCATGGATACACATACAAATATTGCAAATCAAACATGAATCAGTTAGTAATAGGATTGATAATACGGATACCTGCGGGATTCAATAAATCCCATTGAGTATAGTGAGATCTCGCCAATAAGACCATAGTCTGGCACCATCATCGCCACTGTGCGGAAAAGGGCCTGCAGACACAGAAGGACCAGCATTCTGCAAATACTGATATTTCAGGTACATCATTTGTACGTTTTTTCTTATTTGCAATGCTATGATTCTCTACGTTTATGGGACCGGCGCTAAACACCTTGAGGTTGTCAGGTAACTCCGCCCTGCCGGCGTAGCCGGGATTCATGGTGATGAAGACGGAGCAGGTGGGGTTCAGTGAGAGCTCTGTGCCCTCAAACAGGAAGGTCCCGAGGTTGCGGGCAACGGCCTGCTGGATGCTGAGGATCTGCTGGGCCACCACAGACAGCACCTCCACCTGGCATGCAGAGCCAGGGAAGACGGCGGCTATAATGGGCCTCGGGGTTCTCCGCCTTGGAGCTCCCTGTCTGACCACTCACCTCGATGCGATTGAACTCATCGAAGCAGGCCCAGGCTCCCGACTGTGCCAAGCCTTTGAAGAACTTGCTCATGGCCTTATAATCCAGGCTGTCAGAGCAGTTAAAGACCACACACTGGGAGAGAAGGCACAGACCGACATATACATAAACCAGGAGAAGAGTACATACACATAACGTACATAACAGTGACCTACAAGTCCTTTAATCTTCTACTTCTGATCATTATGATGAATATTGTAATTAACAACAATAACAATAAGAATCCACCTGCCTATCTAGTCATCTTCTAACTATTTATCCAGTACTTATCCACTTATGTGGAAAGTATAATGCCTATTCCAATAGAGCCATCTTTCGAACCCTGGCTACAGCTTGATGCACACTGTGACACACCTGCTTTGCCAGTGCTTTGGCCAGATCTTTGGTGGTCTCTGTCTTCCCAGTTCCTGCAGGCCCCTCCGGAGCACCTCCCAGGTTCAATTTCAGGGCTCCCATTAGTGTCCTGAAATATTGTGTGCAATGTCCTGAAATACCACTGTATAGGTCCTTAAAGTCACAGCTATATCTCGTTTCTTGAATTAATAACTTAGCACATACAAGGTCCGATATAAGAATACGCAAAATGTTATTTAAAGTAAGTTAACTTGTGAAATAAAAAATGCTCTGTAGGTGAGGTGTCGCTATGACGGACCTGTAGCAGCGGTCCGTCAGCGGAGTGATAACGAGACGAGGGGAATTCCCCAAGTACTCGTAGCCGTATTTCACGGCCGTGGTGATCATGCGCACGAGCACGTCACCATCTTCCCAGAAATACCGAAGCTGGGAAATCCACTGGAAGTCACTCAGAGAGGAAGTCCCATCCTGGGCCAGCTTCGCAACTACATCCCGTGCTGGGAGGAACACAGAAGGGGTTCAGCATTAAGGGTGGGCCTCAGTGCCGAACTCAACCAACAATGGCAGAAAAGCCACACCATAGGATGTACCGTGAACGTCGATGACAGTCAAAGCCCCCAGGGTCATACGTGCCCCCCCTGGCAGCTTCCCTCTCACCAGCTCCACTATGTCAGCTATCTGAGCATTGCTTTTCTCCAAGTATGCCTTAGAGTAAACAGAAAACCTGCGATGTTAAATAAAACCTCAGCAATAAAACAGTAGGGATTATTAATTGTAATGATTAGGAAGCAAACATGGTGGTACGAAGTTTATACGTATGGACAGAGATGACCAGCAGTGGGAACTCACAGAGAGAGTGTTCTTCTCAATGGCGTCTGACACTTCACTGGTCCATAAGATGGAAGAGGCGCAAATGACAACCTGTCCTGGCCATTTCAGCACCCACTTCTTCCTCGGAACCTTCAACACATTTCCCACACTTCTTAAACTTTAATGGAACTGAGCAAAGGGAATTTGAAAAATGGTTGCATGTACAGTACCAGGCAACAGTTTGGACACACCCACCCATAGATAGGTGCATTCGTACTATTCTATACATTTTAGAACAATTATAAAGACATCAGGGGCCTCATTTATCAACAGTTCGTAGAAACTGTCCTAAATTCTATCCTACGAATGAAATTTAGAATGGTCATAC
>JABFEB020000092.1:19703680-19716659 GCA_019775895.2 Stomatorhinus ivindoensis
CCCCCCCCCCCCCCCCCCCCCCCCCCCCCCCCCCCCCCCCCCCCCCCCCCCCCCCCCCCCTCAGTGTCGCTCTCACATTATGCATTAAGAAGACAGGCTACAGCTGACACTGGAATGTGCAGATGTTTGGGTAAATACTGTAAAGACAGAGTGCCATCTCTCCTCTCATACGCATGGTGCGAGGGGCAGCTAAGAACAATCAAAAGCAGTTATAAGAAAGCATACAGACGTGCCTGATGCAGCAAGAAGAAGTCCAGCAGCTCCTGCAAGGAGGCGATGACCAGGCTGCGCAGCTGCAGAGACATGAGGGCGGCTGCGCAGGTGAAGAACTCCTGGGCGGAACCTGGGGCCTCCAATCCACTAGGGGGCACCAGCGTGAGCCAGCAGTCTTTATGAGTGATAAAGAGAGAGGCACATCTGGGCAGCCATCTGTATGGGGGATGACATCCAGATCGTCGCATTAAAAAATACAGATTTGTTAATTTTATAACCACAGATGTGAATCTGCTTAATAGAAACGTCGTCCCATCATGCAACATGTGTATCAAAACACAATCATGCCGACACGGGATGAAATGATCTGACTAAATTAGCTGACGAGTGACGCTGTCGCTCACGTGCTGAGCAGGGCCTCCCTGGCTGTTTGGCACTGCCTCTGAAGCTCAGCAGCAAAGTCTTCAGGGAGCAGTGGGAGTTTGGCAGAAAGAAGATCCTCCAACATTACAAACCTTAGAGAAGCAAAACTGTACAGAGCAAAACAGAAGCTCAGACTCACTACCTATTGGCTAGCTGTGAGCTTTCAGAAATAAATCGTTATGTAGGGGCATTTAGCTATAAGACTTAAAAACAGAGGTGATAAACATACGAGATATAAAGCATGAGAATAAATTAAAAATCATTTTTATTTGTTACATATATGCATAATATGCACCATTTTAAATATTACTCGTAGAAGTTATACTTTTATCCTTTTATAAAGCTGATTCTTAGGCACCTTGAAATTTTATTCCAAAATTCAGACCATATTGCCATTTAAGCATAAACATACTTATAGAATATAAGCAAAAACAAACAAACAAACAAATTAAACCTTAAATGCAAAAATAGCTGTAAATCACTAAGTCAACTAAATAATAACTTACCGTTTAAACTGAAAGTCCGGGGTTGGTGTAAAGAGTACCCATCCCCAAACCAACACGTGCGGCAGTAGATGCTGGGACTCTCACCTGTCCATCCAGAGCTCCTGCAGAAGCAGCATCATTGGCCTGACAGTGAAGAGGTGCTGCTCCTGCCAGCTGTGAGCCTCCCTGTAAGCTCTGCTCCAGGGAACCGGCCCACGGATCACCCTCACTGGGAACGGCCGCGGGCTCCTGGAGATGAGCAAGCGCTTCCTTTCCAGTGGATCCCTCAAGATGTAATCCACTAAAGCCGGGACGCAGAAAACAGACTTCATGAACAGAAGGCCTTGGATCGTAATGATAACAGATTTACCACTTAAAAACATTAAAATATAAACATTTCAGAAAGCATAAAGTGAAATCAAGAAAATCTACAATCACGACAGCCTGAATTGACCTAAAAAATGTAAACTGTAATTACAGTCAATTATGATCCAGTTAAGGTGTACCACAATGTCTCACCGATGCTTTTCCTTAAACTAAAACGGTAGCTTTTCTTCACTTCCTCTAAAAGCTGTGACTGTAGCTTCTGAAGGTCTTCACTGTTCTGGGCACAGTCAGGGAGCAGTTCCAGGATATTCTCAAGCTGCTGCGGAGGCTGGGCAGCCAGCATGTGGTCCTTAATTCCATGCGTGATGTAATACATGTATCTCTGTAACAAATGAGCAGCAAATTAAACGACTGAATGGATCTTAAATATTAGCATGTTTGTTACGCTCTTATGGTCCACTTTCAGTACCTCCAGGTCCCTGTCTGACGGCTCTTCCCCTGCTCTTGACAGTCGCATCTCCTGGTTTCGAATAATACCCAGCTGCTGGATGGGTGTCATCGGGCGGCTACTGGAAGCCATTGCAATCCCAGCTGAGTGTGAAGATAGAAAAACTGGATTCCTGTAGGCCAAATGAAGTCAAAATGCGAGTTTAGGACAGTGTTTCTCAAAGCAGTCCTCAGGGACCCCTAATTGGTCCATGTTTTCACTCTCTCCCAGTTCCCTGGGAGTTGGGGGAGAGCAAAGACGTGGGCCGTTTAGGGTCCCTGAGGACTGCTTTGAGAAACACTGCTTTACGAGGTGCTCCAATGGCTTTTGTGTGCTTCCACTGGGTGGTGCATAAATAAATACATTCCAGTGACACATGCCTTTTATTGTGTTACATTTTCAGGCATTTTATACATTAACTTTCAAATAGGCCTGTCCTGTAATATTTCTGGAATATTCCTGAAAGTTAGTTTACCTGATCTTTGGCATGAGTTTTCCCTTTTTCGGAACAGGAGGCATCACTCTGGTTACTAGTGACTGGGCTAAGGAGAGACCTATTTACTTATTATTCTCAGTCTTTTACCTAGATTATGGTATGAATGTATCCAAATGTTGTGGAAAACTGTCCCCCCATTCATCACCCATAGCTGCTAATCCTAAAAAGCACAAGCCAAGAAGGAGATGGTACCTCGCAGAGGTGGAGAGTTCAGGTCCACAAAGTAAAAATCCAGTCCAAGGTTTTGTTTCAACCAAACAGTTGAGCATAAAGAGTCATAGTCACAAGGTATTCAAGTGGTTGGCTGAAACAAAATCTTGGCCTGGATTTTTACTCTGTGGACCTGAACTAACCACTAGTAGTCTGTTGTAAGGCGCACATTCACACATGGAACAAAGCTGCTCTTAAATCTAAAAGCTTTTATATACAAGGGATTTCAGCACCACAGTCACTTTATAAATAGTACTGAGCTGATAAGGATACGGGATACGGGTGGCGGGTCTTCAGCAGGCACCCGTGACTTTCGATGCAGGTGACGGATCTTTAGGCATCTAGCAGCTGGGCTGTAGTTATTCCCAATGGACTCACTAGGAGTGCGGTGGTAGCGCTGCTCTTTGTAGGGCACTGCCAGGGTCCAGCACGTGTCCTGAAGGATGGGTGGGTACTTACTGTGCCGGAGAACAATCTATAAGGGAACAAGAGAAGGGGCTGCTTTCAGTTGCGGTCCCATATGGGATCCCAAACATCAAACACCCGCAAAACAAAACATGGAACTTCATAAAAATACAACTAAAGCCCAAATTAATGTATTTAAGATCATAAGATCATGTTAGCAAGGTGAATAAGCAGATTTCACCTTATAGAGTTCAGAAGGCCCCGCTGTATCCGTTTGAGGCAAAGGGGGCAAAGCAGGCAGTCCCCTTGTCTGGCTCATATTATATACTGAGTCATCCTCCAACTGCAAGTAAACACGGAGATTATTCGGTCGTATCTGCGGTCACATCGACAATACTTTAAATCTATCAAAGTTCACAAAACAATTTAGAAATATTAGCAAAGTGGAAATCTCGGAAGCATACCTGTTTTAAGCGATCCATATGAAAAACCTAAATATTGGGTGCTCGGGAGATCTACAATAAAAGAAACTATATCTATATACAGTAAAACTGTTGTGCTTTACAGAGGGTAGGAAATAAGAGGAACTGTGCAGTTTACAGTACAGCAGGCGCTAATAAGAAATGACAGCCTCAGAAGTAGGTAATTATATACGGCAGCAGTTCAATGCGTCTTAGTAACGTCGACGCTTGCAATGTTATAAAAAACGCCCCTTTGTCCGCAGAAACTTGGCGTTCCAGTTTGCTAATAGCATGCGTCATAACTTTAACTCAATGGTTATTTCATGTAGGCCTAGTTGTTTGTACAGTTAAGTTTATCTGCCTTTTATCTCTTTTTAAGTTTTATTTTCTTAAACCCTGGAAAGCGCACTTCCTTTTTTGCTCACCACCATCCCGCCCGTTTATAATCTGTACCACTGAACTGCCAAAGCATACGGTTTTGTATATTGTGAAACCTACATACTGTAATAAGTAGCAGAAAAAGTTAGGCAGCTAAGTAAACATTTAAATAGATGTTTGTGTTGACTTCTTTTAAACCATCAAAATGGGGAATATCATTAACGTATTAACCGTCAAACAACAACTATTTTTTATATTGATTAGTCCATTTAAATCTTCACTTTATTGCATTTTTTCGCCCATGTTCTAGGTTTGGAGGATATTTTTTTAAAAAGCTGTTGAAAACTACACTATAAACATCCATGACAGTTACCTTTGGTAACCGCGTCCATGTTTCCAGGCAACATCACTTCCCCGAATGGGCTATTGTAGTAGGCCTATGCAAACAATTTGGTGACACTTTCGATTAAATAGATATATAAGAGCGCTGACATACAATCAATGTTATTCATTATTTAGATGCTGGAATATGTTAACAATATAAAACACAAAGTGGTACCGCATGTATTATCTTTCAGTGAGCATATGCTCTCGTCCCCGTTGCAATCCATATCTACACTCTCCCCTAGGGGTCGCCAACTTATTTATAAATCCCTTCTCAAAAAACGCACTCAGAACTTAATTAGCTTCTATTACTTATTTATAATTTATATATGTTATACCAGTATATAGGTTTAGAAATCTTTCTGATGTCATTTCTGGGGGGTGTTCCACGTAGGATTTCTCTGTTGATTGAGTTAACTTAAACTAGATGCCATGATTGTCCAATAGGAATGCTTCATACCTAAAGTCTTATTGGACAATCATGACTACCAGAGAAATCCTGCTTCGTGGAACAACCCCCTTGTGTTTTGACAGCGAGATTTTAAATGCAAGACATAACTTTTGTTAAACAATAAACGTAATTACACATCTTATTTTATGTCAATTGTATCTTCAATACATGTATTGCCTTTAATTTTTGAATAAAGGACATGGATATATTAGGTTATCTACTGTACGTATTTCATAATTATTAAGTTTCGAAATTAAGTCTTTACAGTCTATTCATTGATGATATTAATCTAAGTCAATAACTAGTAATATCTTTCATAATGATTATAACGACGGTAGTTGACAACCATCTACTGTACAGCGCCTTTTTAGAAAATTAGGTTGAAAAATATGTTTGCAGATAAGAAAAGCATGACAATCATGCAGGATATACTTACCGATCTTTGCGATAAGTAAATGTTATGGTGTTTATTCATGAGCCCATTTGACATACAGTATGCGTCCATTCTAAAGAGCAGAGTTGCACATAGTCTTTGCCACCGACATACTTCCTAAGAGTGTCATTACTGTCAACATCATCTTCAGTGTTAATGCTACTTGATGGGACTTTTTTTTAAAACAGTCTTGTTATTTTTTATCTACACAACAAGAGTTTGTATCTTTTTTCGTATTGTTCTCCATTACAATATGTCATGGAAATGCTTATCTCCAGCGAATGCGATGCAGTATTTAAAAAAAATAAACAGTTAGTTGCTGGCTGTCAGTACATATGTTAACATGCCTAACCTCCGTATTTTATTTATTCGAGTACATGCAGCCTAACAGAATGTATTTGTCGTAACTGCAAAAAAGTATACGTTAGATTAGACTGTGCGATTTATGCATGCAAAATCAAAAAAAATCCGTATTATGTAATGCTTGATTTAAACACCTCTGCAGAAACGACCTTTTATGCGAGTGAATGTCTAGCAGATCATTAACTAGAAGGCACATGTGTTGCGCATATGTTTATGTAGCTCGTGATATCTGTCAATCTCAACATTAAGTTTAACAGGAGGCAAAGAAACAGTTGCTGCATTCTCAGTAGGAGGGTGGTCTCCTCCGTCACTAGTGAATACTGCACGTAATCGAGACCTTGGACTGTACACCATATATGGCATTTGACGCTCCACCCTACGTATTCGGACTTTCTATTGGTAGACACTATCCGTGCTGCATAGTTCGAAGATATGTCGCTTCTTCTTATTGGTTAAGAAGACTGACAATCAACGCCTCCTCGCTTTTTAACCCCCCCCCCTCCAGAAAAAAACTGCTTCCCAGTGGGGTTGTTTTTTTGCTACCAGTTTGGTGCGTAAGAGTGCGGTTGCTTTCTTGCTGCCAGAGAGTGCGACGCTCCCGAGCAGTCATAACTATGGGGTATTGGGTAGCTGGCCGGCTGTCTGTCTAAGGAGACCACGTCACAGACAAACTGCAAGTCAAAATGCAATAATCAAAGGATGGATATCTTCATTATTTAAATGATGTTATCTATGCTAGGTTGCGAAACAGACAGCAGGGTAATATAAAGGACAGCGTATTTTTTATAATTCGTTTTAAAGCACGCAGGTACAGGGAGCAGCAGGGTCTGCCAAGACGTGTTGATGCTGCGCATTCGGACGAGGAGCTTGTGTGAGCGTGACAGATGAGTGCGGGTGGCGTGTTAATGCGGTGTCCCCGAAGGGGCTAGTGACTGTCACCGTTAGGGACCGGCCGAAGAGTCACCTGCGTCCGCTTCATCCCTCGATCGGACAGCGGGGGACACGCCGATGCAGAGCAGTTTCTACCGCAGCGGCGTAGGCGTTTTTTTTATACGCTGACATTGACTTAATATAGGAGCGAGTCCAAAAGTTAGCCAAACAGTCGCTAACCCTACCTACCCCTAGCTCGCTAACTACTGGCCGGGCAGGGATGACAACGGTGGGGCGCTTTCACTCATCTGGGTAGCTAGCTGGCTAATAATGGCAACACGGAGGTAATCATGCTTTTGACTAAATCGTCTTGTAATTTGTCAAGGATTTACCGATAGTTTAGATAAATTTTTCCTTTTTTGCCTGTCGCAAGTTTTTTTCCTCCCCGGGATATTTGGCAGGCACCGTGATCGGCTCCACACACACCTGGGATCCGGGGATAGTTGGCTGATTTAACGCTGGCCACCGCAGTCCTGGGGGAACAGCCGAGAGGTGGAAGAATCTGCGCAGTCGAAAAAAAAGGGGGGGGGAGAGCAACATTTTTTTAAAAGGAGAGCGATTCGGAACTGTCGTCCACGGACTGTCGGCTCCCGAAAAGTCAATCAGGGTACAATGTCTTCCAAAGACAACCCGTGTCGGAAGTTCCAGGCCAACATTTTTAACAAAAGTAAATGCCAGAACTGCTTTAAACCCAGAGAGTCGCACTTACTGAACGACGAAGATTTAAACCAGGTAAAAACCGCTCGTTTGACATTTTCAACAAGTTACAGGCTGGAGAGACCGCAGCGCCGGGGCACTTTCACACAGACCTGTTTGCTACAGGCTTTCGGCGTCTCTTAGATCTTACACCCCCACACATTCCCCCTCACTCTTAACTTATAACTACAGGCTTTTTTGTGAAGGTAAAATGTTCCACTGTGCATTTAGACCCATGATAGAGGTGACAAAGGTAATGGCATGAAGGCAATATGCGAATGATACACCATATACTGTTTATGTGTGTGTATGTATGTGTGTGTGTGTGTGTGTATATATATATATATATATCGTGCATTTCGTAAATGTACATTATTAATTACTAATTCATGGCTTAACAAATATTTGTTTTACTAAAATTGCAAGTCATAAGAATTCTGTTTAAAAATGCCAGTCTTTCCCCACATTTGAAAGTGTTCCCTTCCAGGTTTTATTTCGGTTGTAAGCCCCAGTAGTTCAATCTAATTTTCACATTAGTGTGGTTAATTCTTCTGGCTTGAGAGTTTGTGTTGGTGAAGTCCTGTGTAGGGTTTATGTCTGGAAGTTAATGAAAGGATAAATGAGTAGCCCTGGGTCGCTTTGCTGGGATCTCGGTGGGAGGAAAGTTCGGAGGAGCTGAACCCGCGCCAGAGGAGTCCGGCTAGCAGAAACGCTCTCTTAACTTTTACCAGCTTTTGAAAAGGGGGGCGGGGGTGAAAAAAAAACTAAATGGAAATCAGATTTTGTTGCCTTGTAGTTTATCGTCTCAAACATGGTTTTGTTTTGTTCCCAAAAGTGATGATAAATTGGGTCACCCCGGGGGTGGCGTTGTTGCCGGACCTCTCGGTGAGACTTATTCTGAAGAAGCAGTGGCAATTGAACCGATTTTTACGAAATACCCAGTCAGGTTTTAAGCTCAGGGGGCATTTTACTGGGCTCGGCCCCCCACCCCGTTATACTTAATTTTGTGCCCGTTTCTCCGAGGATGCCCCCGACACTATCGGGGCCTCGCTCCGGGCTGATTGATGTGCTCCACCGTGGCCTCGGGCTAACGAAGCGTCCGCAGAAGCGCTTCATTTTCTAACTCGTTACGTCCCCCTTGGTTTTTTTTTAACCATTTGCTCTTTCCTTAAGGAAAGCTTATCACTTTTCTGAATGAAGAATTATTAACAAGGAGACTGATTCTAATTAAGTCGTACCGTCACAAACGGTTTGCTGTTTTACTGCTGGCCTGCTGTGTTTTTTGTCTCCTATATATCATAAATCAAGTGCGTTGTATCATTGTTCTGATGGCAGTTGAAGGGCTTTCTAAATGTTGGGGGGGGGGGGGAAGGATAGTCCACAAGTTTAGGGTTACTTAATTTGTGGTCTCCAGTTGTTCCCTCCTGACGGATGATTTCCAGCTGGGGGTGGGAATGTAGCTCAGTTCTTGTCCAGGAGCAAGTTCAGAACCAGAGGTAAAAAAATGCAGTATTTTCTGTCCTCGTGGTAGCATTTCTTAGGTAGATTGAAAGGATGGTACTTCTGCATATTCATTGCCGCAGGTCTTTTCATTTCTGCTTTCTCTGTTTAAGTTTTCAAAATGTTCCAGTTTCCAAACGTTCCTGTTTTTTTAATGCCACACACTTGCAAACCTGTGGGTAGCCCACTAAAGTTGAATAGCTGAGAATGCAGGAAAGAGGTGTTGTTAGTTGACCCATTTCCTTTACTAAAGTGGAATCTAGAGTTCCCATTTTCTGATGTCAATTACAGTCCAGAATTGACACTTTAATGACTATACCGTGGGGATGCCAGTTATCTTACGTAACAGATGTGCTGAAAGCATTTATGTAAGAGAAACTTAAATGCCAATCAGCATCCTCACTAATTTTGTTTAGCTTGTGTAGCCTGATTCTATAAATAATCAGGGGTTTTTACTTCTCATTTTTGCTTTTTATTTCTTCTAAATTTAAGTTTCTCAGAACCTCCCAATCATTTTGAATTTTGTAAATTAGACATAATGTTTGGGTCGGGTTGTTCAAAAACTTACACAGTCATTTGTTGTCATATGAGGGGGAAAATGTGGCCTAGATCTGGCTCCCCTGGCCTCTTCAAGCATGAAGCAGCAGATGATTCAGTAATGAAGTTATTGGGTTTCTTTCTCAGAGGCTTTTACCGCTGTTTTGAGGCAGCCTCTAGCTGATGTTCTGACGGCTCCTTTGTTGGTCCTGACTAACTACACATCGCTGAACTGAAAGTGATCTGATATTTTTATATGGGGTTTGGATGTTTGTCTGAATGAGTAGTGCAGTTTGAGCTTAGTTGGCCTTGCCTCCTTTCCTGGTCTTTCTGCTGCTTTGCCACTTGAAGGACGGGGGCTTGTACTACTAAGTGGGGTTACTGGTTTATTGGGGTAACTTGTCAGATTTAAGGTAGTCTGGGCAAAATGTAAGTGAATTAATATGATGTCCATTTAAACTGTGGTACCTTAAATCTGACAAGTTAACCCCGCTTTGTAGTACAGGCCACAGGTCTGCCTTCATAAGGTGAACATTCGAATGACTTTCAGTGGTTATTTATTGCTCTTAAACTACACAATGCAGAAGATAACATGCATTGTTAATGGTGCTATCAAAAGATTTGGAAATAGTTCAGTGTGTTTGTCTTAATTACTTAAAAAAGGTGTCTCGTGTTTTGTGTAAATGGAAACTATAGATTTGACTGTTTTTATATTTCTGATCGATGTAAACTGGAAAAATATAGGTTAAAGAATAATATGAAAAGGGTCAATTGTGCATTCTTAATTTACTAGTTCGTATGCCTTTATCATTGTTGTCCTCAGTTAATTGTGGTTGTGATAAGTTATTATATTAATCTATTCTTTTTTATTTCAGGCAAAACCAGTATATGGAGGATGGCTGCTTCTGGCTCCAGAGGGGACAAACTTTGACAATCCATTGCACAGATCACGGGTAAGTGAGAATCATCCCAGCAATTCATTTAGGGTTCTCAGTAGGATTTTGTAGTTACCTGGATTTACTTATGCAGCAGGTGAAAGGACAAACTTTGACACAGTTTCTTGTGGATTATTATAAATATTTGAATAAAGAAGCTGTATCTTGTTTCCTTAGTGTCCAGTCTGAATTCAGTTGTTCCTGTCCTCAGGACACATGTAGAGATCTTTGCTTAGCCTTGTTCATTTGGCTTCTTGGTTTCACACACATTTCCTGGTGACATTTAATGGAGTTTGTTTAATCATTGAGTTTATCACCAGTGTTGAAGTAGCTTTTGTAGTTTGTCCTTCAGGTGGAATTTGGGAGGACCTTTTAAACGTTATGTGCTCAGTTGGTATTAATCCACACTTTTGGGTATTGGTTTGTTACTGGATTATTGTATCTCTGCCTGAGAAACCCTTTTTACTTGTTCATCCCTGTTAAAGCTTTATTTAGCCGGCGATGATAGTAAGATATTAACCCGGCCTCTCAAGTTAAAGTAGCTGGTTTTTTAAAATAAATTTTAATTTCCAACTGCCTCGTCAGAGTTGAAGTCCTCAGTACCTCAGACTTGGTACATGGCTCTGAATTGATACCAAGCCGTTGTGGATTTTGCTATCTGATGTCTAGATTTAATGCAGTTTATAAAACAGGATTTATTTTCCCGGCATAATCTACCATTTAAAGAGCCTAAGGATCCCTTGCCTTTGACTCCCCTGCCCTCCAACTTGTAGTTTTGAGAAGGTTCACTGAAAGGAAGGGATGTATGGTCTAAGAGCCTTTACCTGACGAAACCGTCGAGAAGGTTTAATCTCCCCTCTTCGTCCAGGCGGGGAACGGAGGAGCCTCCTACTGTATGTGGTGTTCCTCCTACACACAAGTTACTGTTAGTGCTTCCTGGAGGAGGATTACAAAACAGCCCTAATGTCTCCCATATGGATGCTGGGATGTTGTTCAGGGGAATGTGGAGGGTAGGCAGTGCTGTCAGTTTGTGTGGCTTGTGCAGCTCCTATTGCCAGGCAAGAAGCTGCTTTTTGGCCTGTGACGGCTGGATGAGGCTGACAGGGACTCCCGTGGACACCTTATTTTTTTCTTTACCCTGATTTTCTCCCTCTTTCTCTTTCAATCTTTTTTCCCTTCTTTCTTTTTAGAGATTCTGCCAGAGCTCTAATTGCTTTATCAGCCAGCCTTCCGGGGCCCTATCTGAATTCGTAATCGCCTCCCAGGTCAGCCGTATAGCATCTCTGCGGACGCTTGATACAGAACTAGGCCCAGACTCACCCTGGCCTCGCTCTTTGCTGGACCTTATTTTGGACCTTGCTCCCTTAGGCATTTCCCTCTGCTTCTGTCTGAGGGGGCGGGGCCTGTCCCGTTAATGCAGGACAAGCACACTTGTGGTGCGATTTAACATTTTTGCTTGGTGCTTCAGGGCCTGTCGAAGCCGGACTTTTGTGGGTCAGCAGGGTGGGAGAGAGCCTTCGATTTATCTTTTATTTATGTTAAAGCACTTAGCGCAATATCCAGTGGCTGCGGAGTACCGTGGGAACGCCAGCTGTACACCAAGAAGACATAAAGTGGGATTTTATTGTGCTGGGGGCTGGGAGCTGGGAGCCAGCACCTAATGCGTGCACTCGCTCCCTGACACCCCCTGATGCTCCCAGGCCTTTCTGGAAGGGCACACTGTCAGACTTAAGCAACAGAGTTCCTTTTGTACAGTAAGATTTTATCCAATAACTTGTTTTGTTTTTTATTTTTCTCTTTTGGCCAAGGAATGCAGGAAGCAAAAACCTTTTGAGGAAAGTACATAATACCTTAAAAGAAATATGAAAGAAGAATTATTGCTTATTTACCTACTTTGTATTGGCTTAAAAGTCAGGAGAAGACCCAAATTAAAATGACTAAATCAAGTACAGACCCTAGACTTTTGGCAAACATTTATTCCCCTGATGTGGGATTCTGTTATCAAAAGGGAAATGAAAGTAGCATTTATTTTTCCTAGTCTTGATGCTGGATTGACAGCGTAAAGCTCCACATGCCCATGTTTGGCTGGTAGGCGGGGCTTCTTTTCACCCCCAATGCTGATGTTAAGTGCTTGTGGTCTGGCTGCTGCCCAGCCCATGTCAGAGCGTACCACGAGGTCCTATCAGTCATCCATCCGGGCCTGTGTGTCAGCTCTGTATGTTGGTGATGCGTGCGCCTTTCTCTGGCACACTCCTAACCCTAGTACAGCCCTCTCTGCCACCCTGACGTGTGTCTTTGCCCTTTCTGGCAGGCGTCAGTTTTAATATTGGCCTTTGATTTATCGGCCCTCTGTTTTTGGGTGGGATTACATCAAGACCTTTGAGAGTGATGGTGTGAGTAGATGAGTGTTCTGTCCCTTTCTTTGGAGCTTGACAGGGAGCCATTGGGGACACTGTGGCCCAGCTCTGTGACGTGCATTGGGGTTTCTGTGCTCCTAGGGTTTGTCTGGGCCCAGCGGGTTTGCCCCATCTTGTGAGCCCATGACTGGGAGCTGGGAGCGCTGCCTCAGGTCCCGTGGCTGCATAGGCGAGTCAGAACCTGCCCCCTCTCCCCGGCCTGGGGCCTGCTGAGCCTCTGTGTTCGGATGCCACAGCCGGGGAGCCTGGACAGCGGGCGAATGCACTCCCTTCTGCCCAGAGTGAAAAGGAGTGTGTCAGGGTGCCATATGCGTGTCCCCTATAGGCCTGGTTCTTCCTTTCGTTTTCACTCCTGCTGTGGGTTGAAAATGAAAAGGTTAAAGCTTTTGAAGGTGAACAAGCTGAGTACTTGACTGGTCCTCTTGAGCACCCCTCGATGCTCCCCCCC
>JABFEB020000092.1:19727604-19748103 GCA_019775895.2 Stomatorhinus ivindoensis
GGGGGGGGGGGGGGGGGGGGGGGGATGAGCTTCTTGGGGGTCAGTGCAGCCTGGGGATATCTGAGGCCTCGCATGGAAATGGGAAAGGTTTACAGTCTGGGGTTTCAGTCAGGGCTGGAGGACCCTGGGAATCGGAGCTCCATTGCCCTGTTGTTGTTCGTAAGGGCTGGGGAGGGAGGGGGGAAATAACTGCTTGCTAAACCATTACCTTAACCATCTGTTTTCCTGTTTTCAGTCTCAGATGATCAGTCTCTCCCAGCAACATTTGTTTATACACGTAAATGTTTGTTATTCAGAAAAGCATATGACAGCGATACCTGCATTTTTTGCTTCCAGTGAGGGTGCTGGTCTGTGCCTGCTCCCATCACCAAAGCTGGTGGGTGGCCTGTGAGGGTGTTGGGGTGGGGGTTCGCTATGAGGTGGGGCTGAAATCAGTCTCTTCTCCTCCTCATTTGCCTTCTGATTACATACCTGCCTCGTGCCAGCAGCTGTGGTGACAGCATCCCACCTTGCCTGTTTTCTGGTGACCTTTGACCTGTGACCTTTCAAGATCGCCAATGCGGGTGTTGGTGGGAGAGAATAGCTGGCAGGTAGAGAAGGGTGGGTTCAGATTATCTGTTAACAGCCCTGATGCCCTTAGTTCAATTTGAGAAACTAAGATGCTTCTTTCTTTCCCTGTTGTGTCTGAGGACTTTATCTGTTCAGCTTCCTGATTTCCCCGGGCTGACCCAAACCGTGCTTCTCTCTGAGGCCTTTACCAGCTGGGGGCACCGTGTCAACCTGGAATTGGCACCCCCCGCAGTCACTGCCATGGTGCCTTTGCCATTTAGAAAGAAAAGGTAGAATAAACGCTTTTCGGAGTCTGCCATTTTGGCATTTCGGTTTGCTGATTTAAATCGAAAGTCTGTCTTTAAAACCTTTTTGTTGCATGTCTTTTAGTACACCAAGTTTCTAAGGTGAAATAAAAATAAAAAAAATCTTATTTCTGGTGTGTTTCCAGTGCTTCTACACGGTGAGAAATCTTTACCCTCTTCTATTATAGCAGGACCTTCCCAGCATTCAGGGATTTCCAGCCATTCATTTGGAAGTGAATGGTTTTCTTTAGGAGTCTTCTCTTAATAAGTTTACTCTCAGTCTTAATTTTACCATCTTGCATTTAAAAAAAATGCTGGGCAGCCGTGCCTGTCAAAATCTCCCTTTCCTTTCTGGAGGGGAGATTTGGGGGGGGGTTTCCAGGCAGGTTTTTGCAAGCACCTCAAAGGATGCTCACCAGAACTGCAGTGTGAAGGAAAGACTAGGCTTAATTAAAAAAGACTTGGATTTAATAAGACAGGAATCAGAGAGCAGTGTGGACAATGTGGGCTCCTGAAAGAAGAGCCCTCTGTCTTTCTGGCCTGTTCCCCAGCCTCCCCATTTACGGCCTGTTGTTTTTGTGTTTCTCTCACCCAGTCTCTGTTCGTTCCCAATGGCTCTGAACACCACAGTCAACATGCTATCAAATGGCACCCTGCTAGCTTTGACTGGCCTCCAAGCTTTGCTATTGGAGCCCCGGTCACAGAGCCGCATGCCTGCTTCCTCCTGTCTGGTGTCTCAGGAGCTTTCTGGGCTGTTAAATATATATGTTTGGAATAGATAGCAAAGCTGCTTATCTTGTTTGTTCTTCTGTATTCAGTCATGCAGAGGTGGGTAGTTCAGATCCGGAAAGTAAAAATCCAGATCACAGATTTGTTTCAACTAACCTGTTGAGTACTCTGTGACAGACTCTGGTTGGTTAAAACAAAATCTTGGCCTGGGTTTTTACATTCTGAACCTGAACTATCATCTCCGCATTCATGTCGTTTTTAGTAAAACATGGTGTCAGTGGTTTAATGTCTATGCTTCTGTGGTTTAGGATTTGAATGGCTGAAACGACAGCTGTCACAGACTCTCTAAATATTCAGCAGGTGCTGGAATCCTCCCCCGCCAACCCCCCAAATCAGTCATAAAACCACACAGCAACAGCTGGTGGAGGGCAGGGGTAATCGCTCGGCCACTTGGGCTGGGATGGATGTACAAGTGGGTTTTTCAATACTAGCAGGCTAATAGTTAGGACTGTCTTTCCTTTAGCTGTCTGAGGACATGAGCAGTGTGATGTCTCACCTGGATCCTCCCGGGCAGGATGCCCATGGTGTGCCGGATGAAGCATGAACATCTGTTTCCTGCCTGTGCTCATTGGCTTAGGCGTGTGCACATGACCACTGCAGAATGTACGATTAACCATGGCCTATGATGAAGCCCCTTAGTAACTTAAAAACCATGGCAGTTCTTCTGCTTGTAGGTTGAATCCTTGCTAAATCTGTGTGTATGAGCACTTATGTGTGCAGATATGTTTTCGAGTCTTCAGAAGCTGTTCTTGATGTTGTTATGGATCTTTTACTTTAGCGTAACATGACCTCTGGCCCTTAGGGCCTGGCCTGTCTGAGTCACTAGGGCAGGGCTGCTGACTCCCTCTCCTGGCTCAGATTTTGCTCCGGATTTGGGGTTCTGCTACGGTGCTATCTGGACCATCGGGCCCAAGGAGCGGAGCAAGAGTATGTGTGACAGGCTTTGGTGTGTATTCCTATCAGCTTAAGACTCTTAAAACACATTCACGTCATCAGTCTTAGTCTTCATCCACTTGAAGTAGCCTTTGGCAAATGCCTTTCCTTTAGTTAGGGAGTGGAAAAAAACCCAAACTGGCTAATTACCATCTCCATGTTCAGCACGCAGAGCATAGACGGCACACTGTCTGGCTGTGCCTTTCATTAGGAAAGCCTTCTGTAGGCCAGTGCAATCAGCGTGAGCAGGGAATAGGGCAGGAAGCATGCTCCAAATCGACAGACACAAGGGTGGGAATCGAACCCACAACCCTGTGGATGGCCACAGAGCTCAGGCAGCTGAGGTTAATAAGAGAAAGAGCAGTGCCTGTCTTGCGGTTGCGCCAGTGTTTCGCAAGCCAGTCTTCCGGGGCCTCCACACAGTCCACGTTTTTACTCACTTGCAACTCCCTGCCAGACAGTCCACACACAACGTTAACCACTGAGGGGCCCTGAGGAACGGGCTGGGAAACGCAGAGTTTGCCTGAATCAACTGTAAAATGAGTTAATATTTACCCTAAAATAGCACTGGCTTCGGGTACACTGTAATATAAAAGTAAATGATCATCTTCTGCAAGCAGTTGATCCTAAGTTGTGTTTTTGCATGAAGACAGGGTGACGCATCTTTAAAGCGTGATGTTTGAAGAAATTAATTGGCATGACACATTGTTTCATTTATTTCACTGTGCATCAGGCTTATAAGTTTTCAGCAATTGTTTCAGTGAGTATCATATTCTGGGCACTTATTTATTAATTTAATTTATTTATTTTTGGTATGGTTATCTTTTAGATGGGGGAGGGGGAATCAAAATGTTTAACACGCAGACTCTTGGCTTCCCCTCCTCAAAAGTACCTTGCAAACCTATTTCTTTTAATGCCTTTTTATCATTTATATCGTACAATAATTTTTGTGAAACTGAGCATTACATTTTTAGTATGTGGCGGAACTGAATGTATGAAAAGGATGATAATCCCTCTTTCTATGGCCACAGGCATGGTGTGACTTGTATAGATATCATGTTTAATGGTGGCCCTATTTTATCCTGAATGTTTTTACCTTTTGTGCTAATTTTTGCTTGATCAGAATGGAATGTCTGCATTTTTTCATGAAGAAAGTCATATAATTGTACAGATTGGGCAGTTAACCTTTCTTCAATGTATGGCAATGTAACTTAATACTATACATTTTTGAGTTGTATAAAACTTGAACTCAGCACAAAGGCTTAATGGGCTCAGCATCCTGTCCTCTGCTTTGTGTCCTGTGCTGTTTGGAATTTGCTGTAGACTCGTCACAGCCCTATAATGGATAGCCAGCGATGGACAGGTTGACTTTCATTCATCGAACTGGTGAAATTTCTAGATGCTTCTCCAGTTACATTTGTGACATTTATTAAATGCGTGTATAGTTTAATCTGCCTAAGCTCATATATTGTGTTCAGTATCTGAAAATTTGCTAAAAGTAGCTAGCTGGGGTTATATTAGCAACCTGTATTTTGGATGTCATGCTCAGTGTCCCTCCCAAAGATTCAGGTGCAGTCGAGCTCTGTTAGAGGATCTTTGCTGCAGTTCATCGTAGTGGTTTGTGCACGTCTCTGTGCTACTGCGCCGCCTTCGTCACGGTGATGGTCCATGAGCCCTCGTTCATTCCTCGCCATGCCTGCCGTCTCCATTCTCACAGCTCAGGTTGTGGTCTCAGACCTATTGTTGAAGTTGGCTCTTCGACACTAATGAATTAGGGGGGGGGAAGAAAACATTTAACAAAAAATGTAAGAAAGTACCTCCAGCTCCCAGTCTTCCGCTTTCGTGACATCTTTGCCTCCTGGACCTGAGCAGCTGAATAGCTCTGGCTCTCCTGTTCCTTTCTCTTTCGCTCCCTCTCCCCTCATCCCCGAGTCCCTCTGCTCTCTTCCTCTTCACCTGGCTCCCTCTTCTCTTGTCTCGCCTTCCATTGTCCCCATGTCCTTCTGCCTCTGTCTGGCCCCTGTGTAAATATGCACATGAATAATGGCCATCCAGCCTGGGTTTATTAAACACATGAGATGATGATGATAAAAATACTTTGCTGTTTGATATGGAAAATATTACATTCATTGCTTTAAATACTCTCCAAAGGCCATTATAACACACAAAGACCTCCAGTGTTACGGTGTAATGCCTGGGTGGGCTGAAATACACCAGTTATGAAGATTTATGCATGTTTTGCTTTACCATTGAGACTCGCCTTTGTGTCGGAAAGACTCTCCATGTTACTGCCTTGAGATCTCCAGTTTTGTTTATGTAACTTCACATTACAGCCTCACCTTAATTTCTTTATTTTAAAAAATCAATAGCTGTATTTAGTCCGATTTTGAAAGCTCACTATTTCAAAATGTGAAATTCCTATCGCTCTCCAAAATCTATGTCTGTAGCGTCAGGCCATGTGTCCAAAATGCTGCAGGACAGCCAATCATGCATGCATGTCGGATTGGACAGGCTACCAGCTGCTGTTCTGTGTAGGTGCCCTGTGGGCGTCTTGTGTGCATGTGTGATGTGTCCATGCTGGGCTGACTCACGATGCTAGCTATGCTAACCCCCAACCCACTGCACACCACCGGTGCGGTAGCTTAGCCAAAGGATAGAAATGCTTTGATTGTGATTGGAGATTAGATGGAAACTAAATATTCACAGTTGGTGTGTGTGTGTGTGTGTATAAGATTTTGTAGACTGGTGTACAGTGGTACCTCAGTTCTCGAAATCACTAACTCATTTTTCTTAAGTCGAACCAACCACTTTGAAAAATTACCTAGAGCTCGATCTGAATCTCAGAAATCAAACTGTGAATGTCGACCTAAGATAACTTGTACGTGTGGAGAAATGAGTTACGTGGCACGTCTCAGTGGAAACAAAGGGTAACTTTTCAGTCATAGTCTCGCATTCGCTGTGATAGCATCCTGCATGTTTACACTAGCTGAATACATATATTTAGACAGTAAAAATACATTTAGACAATGATAGACAGTGAAAGTAATTATATAATAAAATGCATTTTAAAATAAAGATTTTATTCATTTTAATATTAACAATAAACCATTAATACATGTAATTATAATAATATTGTCATGTCGAGCAGGGACAGATCTGAGACAATGGTGCAGACGTCAGGGTATCGGGGTTTAATTACAGGTAAGGTAGGCAAAACGCAGACGGACTGGACTGGGGAAGCAAACTGAAACGCGGACTAAGTACAGAGGACTAAAGACAACAACCAGAAACAGCTGATCACACTGGGATTCCACATGGGGTTAATGAGGGGGCGTGGCACACAGGAGTGGGCGATCAGGGCAGGACGCAATGTTTTTTTTTTTTTTTACATTACCCATTGTTTGGATACATTTATTTTCTTACTTTACAAATTACTCTTTTGATAAATGTACTTAGATGTGTTTAGTACAGTATATGCTCTTGTTTTATCCGGTTCATTTTGTGCTTAAATGCTTAAAAAAAATACACCCATTTAGGTGTATTTTTTGGGGTCGGGAACCAATTAATTGGTTTTCCATTGTTTCTTATAGGGAAAACTCAAACTTTTTAGGATTCAAACTGGAGTTCTATATGGATTAATTGCGAGTTTCGGGGTACCACTGTACATGGGTTTTTACTGTCCTAGATGTATAAGACCATTGTCTGATTAGAAAAACTGATGCTGAAATCTTATTTTTAAAAGAATAGGCCCCAGGTCAGTTTTGCTTGATGTCAGCTTTTCCTGACCTCACTGTTTCCTGTGTAAGCTCAGTCACGTTGTCACTATGGCTTTGGGCGACCATGTCGAGTCGCTGGTGTTGTGGGGATCAGCTGCCCTGCACGCCTGCATGCACAGTGCTCCTCTGTGCGGTCATGGGCCTGTTTTTAACTCTCACTGCTACGAGATAAGCAGTAGCGACTGCAACAGTAATGTCAGCTCTGACCTGAGATATTGATGGTTCCTCCCTTCCCCCCCATTTTTGGGCACACAAGTACACACACACAATTGTATTCATGTCTTTGTGGGGACTGTCCACATATTTGATTTGAATGCAGTCGCAGATTTTTGTAAAATTGAGTTTCCCCAAAAGAAATGGTTCCCGCAAAATGAAAATGACACAATCACATTGTGGGGACAAAACACACACACACACACACACACACACACACACACACATACAGCTGTGGCCTGTACTCCTTCATTTTGAGGGCAGTTTAAATACCATGTTCTTCTTTAATTTTCACCCAGTTTCTTCTGCAGCTAGGATACTTCCTTATGCTTCCCAGGATGCTTCCTGCATGAATTATGGTCTAAATTACCCAGTTTGATTTCCAAAATATTAAGTTTTTTTTTTTCCTCTGCGGCTCCCTTTTCTAAAGCATTTTATCGATCATACATGCAGGTTCTGTGTCGCGAACGGCAGCAAGCGTGGGGGAGGGTGGCAGCCGTTTGCGACTCTGCGGACACGTCCTGCTCCTCCTGCCTGGATGAACCCGTCCTCCTTGCCTGTCATACACAGGGATTGTTTAAGTGAAGCTGCAATTACAGGCCGCTTTAAGAAAACAGCTGCTGCCGGTTCCCCTGGCTGTGAGAGTTGGGGTGGGGGTGGGTCTCGCGGCACGGCCGAGTAGCCGAGTACGCGGCTGAATTCCTGCACAGTCTGTTCCTTTGTGCCCGAGAGGCACTCGACTGGCTGATTTAGGACCCTGGCGACATCTCGGAGTCTCTCTCTAGTTTATATTGCTTTTTCTTTGGCTGCCAAGTCTCAGGGCCGGCCTCTTCAGCAGAGCTCTTTCACACGCTAAATCATCTAGTCTGTTGCTCCGCTCCCCTCCGCCTTTACCCCCCACCTGGTGATAAGTGAGTCACCAAACCGCACGCTCTTTGGGACCATTCTGCCACAGGCACGCGATGCTTCCCCATCCATGCCTGTTTGGCAATTTAGGGTCAGTCAGGCTTCACCATAGGGATGAATCCAGTGTAGGAGTCTTAGAGCTTGCCCTGTTCTCTGGATGGTAACGTTCTTGGTGCTCTTCAAAGTGACCCTTTTGCCAAACACACGGTCCCTCTGAACTCCATACGTCACCCCCCAGGGATAGGGTTGCCTGTGCCGGTTTTGTGCCGTGCAAGAAGAGATTCCGAACAGTCTGTTCTGGCTCAGTTTTACAGCATTAAATGACCGTTGAAACAATGCTTAATGAGAATGTCTAAATAAATGTCGATTTTAAGGAAATGTATAATAAGGTTGTTCAGTTGACATCCGTTTGCTAGATCATGCTGCAAGAACTGACGTTTGTCGAGTAAATATTAAAAAGTAAATAACATCGCAGGTTTTGTGAAGTCGTGCTTTTTGCTGCCGATGGCGCCGACCTCCGTCTTAATCAGCTGCTTCCGTCATGGCGTGATATGCTGGTGGTTTTGTTTTCCGAGGCATCTGCGGCAGTGCCACGTTAGACCACTCCAGCAGACGCCTTCAGTGCACCCCTGGCACAACATCAAATCGTCAAATAGCCTTTTACTGTCGATTCACTTTATGTCCATAACGTACACAGGCAGTATGACCAAAATGACATCACAATATCATAAATCATTAGCCACAATATGGATCAGTTTTGTTTGCAAGCCAACCGAATTGGAATGTATGTAGTGATATTAATAAAACATTTAAGCACTTGACCAGCAATTCTATTAAAAGAAATGCTTCTTATAGCATTGTAATATACAGTATGTTACATACTGTTAGTTTATTTAAAAGTGTGTGTGTGTAGGGTGGGGGGGAGGTACATGTATAATTCTATTTTTTAAACTTGTTGTAAAACACGTACAGACAGCGCTGAGATGCTGTGCAGGCCGGAGCTGTTTGGCGTCAGTCTGTTTTGTAATGGTGCAGTTGCAGCCAGCAGTGTAGGAATCCTGGGCCGCACTGAGGGCGTAGCTTTGACCCCGCAGGGTTTCATTTGGCTTTATTCATACTCCCAGTAAATTCACCTTGGCATTTAAATGTTGTCCTCCTTCCCCAATTTCAAGTTCTCCCCATCTTTGTTGGTTGCAGCCTCCAAACATGCAGGCATGTGTGTTTTGTTATAACAGTGTTAAGTAGTGCATTTGTAACTGGGAATTCATTGGAAGCTTAGGTGCCCTTCCAGTTAATGAGCTCCTCAACAGCATGTATATTTGTATTGTGCCGTTTCCCTCATTTCTGTCACTTTGGACAGAAGCATCTGCTAATAAAAGTAAACGTATCGCTGTCCGAACCCATGAGTCTGAAACGCTTATCATGGATTCAGTTGCAACCAGTCATGATAAATTGCCATCGTTTTGTTGTTCATTTGGTCATTCCTATGCTTTTGGGAGTCTCTTTGGACCACTTTCTGGTTCTGAGACCAGGTGAGGTGTGTGTCCGTGTCCTGGGACTGGGCGGGGCTCTCCCCAGCACTGTGCCCCCCAGTCCTGCCCACTCCATACAGTAGCTAGGGGCCAGACGGACCATCCATTAATCTGAGCTGTCTAGCTGCGGAAGTGACCGTGTAGATGGGAGGGAGGGAGGGGTCACTGAGTCATGGTGCATCAGTCTCCCGGGTTGGAGCCTGTTGGCTTGTGGGGGGGGGGTACCTTTAATAGACTTCCGGAGTCGGAGATTCCCCACCATTGGATAGATGCTCTGATGTCTGTGCCTTTGGGGGCCCATCTTTGTGCTTTTATGGCAGATGAACTGCTGCTGTTTTATGCCCTAAACAGAGGCTGGCTGGGGGTTCTGGCTTGTACAGGACGGCGTGTCCCTTTTAGATCCTGGATTTATGAGTATATTACACAAAGAGTAAGAGTTGCGACTTCGGCAGGGCATTGTTGAGGTGCCGTGGGGTTGAGGGGGCAAAGTAGTAGTAGTTCTGTCACGTTTAGATGGATTGGCGTTCTTCACTTCCTTGCCACGGAGGAAGCTGGGTGTTGCTTGCATGATTGTAGAGATCATTGGACGTGAGCATGATGCCTGGTAAGGAAGGGAATCACCAGCAACTTCCTGATACAATACAGCGATACCTAGGTACCGATTTGGATATGTGCTGCATTTCTATGAATATCCTGATTCAATACTATGACTTTTGGGGTTTTTTCTTTTCTTTTTTATATAAAGAATTTTGAAACCATGGAAATAAAATTGGCCACCCCTGGCTTATCCGCAAAGGGCCGGTGTGTGTGCAGGTTTGTGGGATAACCTGTAGGTCAGCTGTTCAAACCCAGGTGTGTGGACTCTTCAGCCAATCAGTCCTTTAATTAGTAATATAAATAGGGAGTTGCAGCAAAAACCCTCACACACACCGGCCCTTTGTGGATAAGATTGCCCACCCTTGGCTAAAGCTTTATTCAATAGCTGCACAGCTAAATTGAACATGAGTAAACGACGTACTCCAAATTTTCCTGCTCCAAAAAACAAAGGCAACATTTAAGCAGTGTGAACTTCATTTGCACCACTATAAATTTGAACTTTAAAATTTAGATGTCTGGCAATATGTGCCTGTATGTTCCTTGTATTGCCACAAAGCTTAACTTTCACAGGACATAGTTTACATACAGCATGGCTCATGTCCAACTCCTCCTTTTTACCATTTAAATTTTGAAAGCCGAAGTTCCTGCATACATTGCGTTTAATCTGTGCAGGAGCAGCATGAATCTCTGTTGTCCGCCATTCCTGGTACTGCTAAACAGAGTTTAGCAGTACCAGTATAGGATGCTATACTGCATGTCAATGTGGGAATAGTTTAGAGCGTCCCACGTGTAGGATTAATGAGAAACTGCGATGTTTGTCCACCTCAAATCCAAATGTATATAAATTATAAAAGAATAGACTGTCAGAGTTAGTGTGGTGATGCATGAATCCCATTTCTCATATAATTAAGCAGGATTTTGTTCCCAGATATTTGCATATAGGCCTATGCTACTTGGCTAATATTCTTCAAACTAGTGTAACGGTGCCATATCTTTGGACTAGTTAATTTCTAGCATTTAATGTGAAACTCATTTGATTGCTTGCTCAGGGCTAGCATTGAAGCTTGCATGCGCTGAGGCCTGCCGGTGTATGGGGAAGACAGTTCTGCTGCAATTTAATGTATCAATCCAGGATTTAATTGTGCATGTGCTACCAGTTAGCATGACATAAATTGTTTGTAGTACAAAAGATAGGAAGGGTGCCTATTTAAATGTTTTTACACCTCTGGATGGTTTGGAAAATCTGGGTGTTCCTAATGTTTCAACACAGGATGCAAATATCTTTGAAGAGGCAGTATGTAGCTTGTTGAAATGTGGCCCAAGAATAACTTGATTGTCCGGAGTTGAAGACATGCACTGCCTGTATACTTCTGCAGTGACCTGTTTCTATCACCACTCAGCTTGTGCCCTGTTCCTGACGAGACGTCAGTCACGTTTACTGAACGCAGCCAAAAATGAAAACATCTAAGCCATCTTCCTCCATCCTCTCAGTTCTGGCACTCACATTGGAAGGAAAACAACTCTTGACCTTCAAGGACTGGATCGCCTGACATCCTAATCTTTCATGGCATGAAGTGGGGATGGGACTATGAAGCAGAAATTTCCACTGGTATTGGCCATTTCAAAGTCAGAGATGATCTTAGTTCCATGACCCTCCTTAAGAGTTCATCTGAAACCATAGCAGTCCACTGTTTGTTTTGGCAGCCCGTGTTGTGTGTTGCAGGAGACGGGACTGGTTTTCGTTTTTGTGTCACATTTGCGCCAGCGCCTTTGGCAAAGATGTGAGCAAAGTATCAGGTATGAAGGAGATTTATGTCGGCTATATGGAAGAGATGTTTGTTTTTGATGGCTGGTAAAATTATCTGATTCCTGAGGGATTACTCTGCAGGCCTCGTCGCCTTCGGACTGCATTCCAGTTACATGAGACATGTGAATGCCTGGTCAGGTGTCGCAACCTGTTCAGACTGACTGTATGTTCATCAACTAATGGTTAGACATAGCGCCGATAGTGCTGAAGCAACTGTCAAGAGTGTACGGCTGCTGGCATGTTCAGCTGCGATCGTGCAGGTTCAGCTGGGTTCAGCTTTGAGCATGTCTGGATAGCACCAGATCCTCCTTGCTGATGAGCTTTGGACTGTTGGCAGTTTTTTTTTGCCAACATTGTCTTTAATCAAGTTTATACCTATTGGAGAAGAGAAGTCTGTATATAAATGCTGTATTACATGAACTTTAGGTTTCTGAAATTTGTTTGAAGTTGAATGAAATCCTGGCTCAGAAGATGAAGGATAGTGTATTATTCTGTTCCTAAAAAACAATGCATGTCAACTCCAAATGCTAAATACCAATCATAAGCCTTATTTCTGGAAAGGGTGACTAGCGCATAAGAATTGTACTCTCCTGGGGTTGACACTCGCGTTGGAATTAGCATTAGTGAGGTAGATTAGCTGAACCGGGATATCTATCAACATTCATTCATGTTCTTGGCACCTCCGGCCTGCTGGCCATGCTCACAATTTAGCGTCTTTATGAGGAGAACAGAAGACTGCCATCCTGAGCCTCAAGTTGCAGCTGGCGTTGATAAATATAGCAGCGATCATATTAAAGCAGAGCTGACACCGCACTGGGAGTCTGTCCCGGGGCGAGCCCTCCGCAGTAAGCTGGGCGTGTGCACTTGTGTGTCAGGGGTAGAGGGTCGGTTAGGAGGCACATGTCAGTTCACGATGGTGAAATAACTAGCCTAAAATAACAGCACTAGTGTAACCCGTCCATCATAGTGGTTGGCCACTTTCCAGCCATCAAAGGGTATCCACGGTGACCTTCAGTGGGACATCTGTGATGTGGAATTGTGGGAAATGTTACAAGCTTGCAAGAAATATGGGGTGTAGCTTTTAGAAGGAATTGGGGCAGCTTGTAGAGTTAGAATGATGTTATTGTTTTGGCACCTGGGAATTATTTCTGATATCTGACTAGGGCTGAGCGATTTGTCGATTTCAAAGCGAAACTGAGATTTGCTAAAATCAGTGTTTCAAATAGCAAAGGCTGCGATTTTAGGATATGTATTATACAGCACGTCAGACCCACGGTCAAAAACTGATTAAAGTTGATGTTCATGGCAAATTCATGCAGTCTTCTGTTTGTGACAGTGATTCTCACCAATCATCGTGCCAGTCATGCTCACTGAACAGAAGTTGCCCAAGGCGACTGTATATGCCCACAAACATGTGAAACCCAAGGAAAACATTATATTTGTGGTGCAAAAATATTGATTCCTTTGCTGAGCTGTAATTGAATTTCCTATTATATAGTTGGAGTGTTTACATAAAGGTTCTATTATTAGGGGACCAAGCAGTGTTGGGGATCCTGCAGCTAACACTATTTTTTTTCCCTCTTCTCCCTTACTGGAATTAATTTTTGTATTTAGGGCTGCTGCTAAGGACTGTTTCTATGCATTAATCTGTCGACTATTTTACCGATTGTTTGATTTAATCAGTTTAACTTTAATTTTGACAGCAACACTGTCGTTGGAGGGCTTTAAATAATGGGTGCTGGCTTGTCAGCACTACATGGATTTTTGCCCACAATTCGATAAGCAGAATAGTAGTGTGGCTAAGATATTAATGGGATGCATACTTTGACACCCAAAACTTAGTAATATGTATACATTTGGTGTATTCTTACGCTTAGTTAAGTTAGTGGAGCACGCCACATGTTACTGTTTTGGTATACCGTGGAAATAAGCACTGAACTTGTGGGAAATAAGGCACAGCTCAGCAGCCACAATGTCTTTTAAGAGAGGAGATATTGTGGTTAAACTAGGTGTAAAAAAAAAAAAAAAAACTTTTTTCAGTTTCCAACACTTTTTTGGTAAATACAGACGATCCGCTACTTACAAACGAGTTATGTTCCGAATGGCTGTTCGTAACTTGGAATGTTCGTAAGTCGTTATTCAACATCATTTTAAGGGTATACGCAAGTATAAAGAACTAGGATGATGGAGTACGCACGCTACGCTGCTGTGAAGTCATAGCGGCCAGAAGTCATACTAGGTAGAAACGGGAGCCCAAGGAACACAATTTGGACTTGCGACCCTCTTCGTTCATATGTCTGAAAGTTCGTAAATAGAAGGTTTGTAAGTAGAGGAGCGTCTGTATGTAGTTTTTAAGTTTCTGTTCACAAATTATTTTCTTGTATTTTGTGTCCGTTTTCATTTCCATTTTAGTTTTATATATGCACGAACGCACACTGGCATTCAACATGGAATAAGCCCAGATTTTAGCCTAAACATTTTCTCAGTGGAAATTGTAACGTAGCAGACAGACAACTTTATGGTTTAATAATGAGTGTTTTTAGGAGCAACAAGTACAAAAGATATTTAAATGCTCTCTATACTACTGGTATTTTAATAAACATGAACAGACAGCACGTACTGGGGTTATAATGAATTGGAGAGTTTTTTAAAAATCATAAAATGGTAATTTCATAAAAATAAAATGCCGATTTAAAATATTAATGTTGACACATTTTCAGTGTCAACATCGTTGATTTTTATCACGACACCTCTGTTCATGCTTTGACTTAAGTCAAAGCTATTGTGTTAGTTGAGTTATGTTTGACTGTTCTCTGTTCATTTAAAGAAAAGTAGTAAATACATGTTTGAAGCAATTCATTTCTTTAAGTTCTCATTCTTGCATTAGAATATAAACCAGTTAATATTTTGATGGTATCTCGTGGTATTGCTGCTATGTTTTACGTCTATTTCAATCTATAATATTGACCTGAAGCTTGTTTTTAAAAAATGATACTGCAAATCAAATCGCAATTGCATCTGTCTGAAAAATCATGGATAGATATTTTCCCCAAATCGTTCAGACCTATGTCTAAGTCCATTTAGGTATTTAGGAGTGATGGTGAGGACTCTCCCCCTAATATTCTGTGGGTCTCTAAGGAACAATGACATGGCACATTTCCTGGTTATGTCTATCCAGAGCATCTGACTGCCTGTCAGTGTTGTAGTTACAGCTGTCTTGTGCCAAAACTTATGCTTTTTATTTTACATTATGTTGCACATCTGAAATTGTAGACCACATGCTTGTATCCCAGCAGGCTTTAGCCGACAGCTGAAAGTAGGAGATGTCTACTTTTCAAACAGCCAGTGATTGGGATCCTAACGGGGCTGCCTGTAAAAATGTTGAGTTGTGTAGTTTTGCACTCATTCCCCTAATGAAGGATGACAGGTAGTGGAGCAGGAATCCTGGCTGGACACTATGAACTTGTTCCTTTGGTTTCTGGTGGGTGGGTTCTCAAGTCAGACCTGTTGGCAACACAGCTGTTGCTTAGCGCTGAGTTGGTACAGGCCGATGACTGGCATTAAAGACCTCTACTCCTTTCAACTGGAATTTATTTTGGATGGTACAGAGGACCTGCTTTCTAGGTTGACCAAGCCAGCAGTATTAAAGAGAAATCTGTAATCATACACACCTGCACTGTTGGTGGGCTGAGAGCTGTAATGCATGAATAATGACTGCTGAAACGAGTTGGGGTCTGAGACAGTAACACCGTCCATCCCAGGTCCTGCCTTGTCAAATGACGGTAGAGAAACTGGACCACCCCAGAGATGCATGACTCCTTCCTTTGTGTGAAGCCTCTCCTGACATGTGCTGTCTACGAAGATGCATGATGACCACAATTAGAGTAGGAGATGAAAACCAATGGCTTATGGTCTTAAAATTTGAGGATATTGGTGGGAGTCTTTTGTTCTGTAATTAATTGACTGAGTGTCTGCCGCGTAAGATCTCAGAAGCTCCACAGAAGCAATTTACTGTTCCTTTTTACTTCAATGGGGGCCCATGATTTGTGGAATTTGCGCTGATTATACTGTATGACTGTAAAGGTAAGTGCTATTCCCTTAATGAAAAAGACAGTTGTGTTCTCTCCCTTTGAAAGGCTGGATTTCAAAGGCCGCCGTCTGTAATCCCTTTGTTCTTTGCTACACTCAGCACACCAATCTATGGAATGTAAACCTGGCCCAAAGCTGAGAGACGTTTGTTTTTTCCCTGATATTCATTCATGTGAACTCCCTCATCTCTGCTGCTCTCCTTTGAAGCTGGTGAGCACTTCGTGTAGCTTAGCAGATAGTAATGGGATGTTGCAGTGCATGGCTTTAGTGGGCCTGCACTCATAAGAGCGGTCAACCTCCATTTTCTTGGAGTTTCCTGGCCCGCTCTGTGTTACTGGGGCCCCAGGATTTATATTGAAACCAACGTGAAGCCCAACGCTAATAAAACCCTACTATCGCCATCTTAGCACCTAGTGTGTCTCGAGTTAATAGGCTGCAGTGACCAATAATGTTGTGCAGATGTAAAACAGATAATGGCTTAATGTTAATGAACTCCAGATTTCAGAAGTCGCATGAGCAAGCACCTTATAGCTTCACATGTTCTTGCAGTAACATGTAGAAAAAGCAGCAGTGTGTCCACGGTGTCGTTTCAGAGAGTAGTCAGGAGGAAATAAGCAGATGAAGCTCATTTTGGTGTGAACAGCCTACTGCAGGGTTATATTAAAGTATTAAATATGTGTATCGTCTTTCCCAGCTTTGTGGTGGTTCGCTGGGTAGCACTGTAGCCTCATACCTCCATGCTTGAGGGTTCAGTTGCTGCCTTAAGCTCTGCGTATGTGGAGATTCTGTTCTCATGGCATTCGTGCAGGTTTCCTTTGGGTACTCCGGTTTCTGCCCGCAGTCCAACACCTTAGATGAGGGGAACTGGTCTCTCTAAATTGCCTGTAGTGATTTTTGTGTCCTCTGGACTAGACTCAAGGCTCACCACAAGCCTGTACAGGATAAGCGGTTTGGAAGACGGATAGGTGCTTGGCCGGATTGTGTTGCTGATCTTTCCCATAGTATGGTATCTTTTGCTTAAATCAAGTATGTTATTTCAGGTCCACTTTTCTTGATTGTCCTGGTTTCAGTTTTGCGCAGAGGAGGCCTGTTGTTCTTCGAGCTTCTCTCTTTTATGTGTTGTCAGTATGAATGATGATTTGCACTATCAATCTCAGCAAGCAGCAGAAAAGGCAACTGCAACTGATGCACCTTTGTGTCTCCTTAGGTCATCAAATACAACTGGAAAAACTGGACCATTCATTTTGTGTGTGTGTGTATGTATATATATGTGTATGTGTATATATATATATATATATATATGTGTGTATGTGTATGTGTGTATATATATATAAAAACCCCAGTGGTATGTGCACATTCTTGGAAAAAGACAATCCTTTGTCTGCCATTCTGCATAAAAGGAGTTCCAGTGACATGAATTTGGTGGATGTCATTATTGTGCCTGCATAATCGATGATCAAATGTTAGGTGGAGGAACCCTGGATGTCCCAAACTGACCAGAACAATCTATACTTTTTCCTAGTGCTATATGGTGTGAACCAGCCTTGGTGTGCTAAAAGCCTGATTCATGCAAAGCAAAACCACTACAACCACTGAGTCCTAGAATGAATGCTGTGCACTGACACTGCTGGCTGAGGAAACACTATCATGCTGGCATAACCATTTCCAACGTTCATTTTGCGTATTTCTCAAACATGGCTGCTTATTTTACCCATCTAAGCATTGACGTTTTTGGATTTGTTCAGTATAAATGCTGTGGTTCTTTATTCTTGGATTTGGGACTTTCATCTGTCTTGAACTGCTGATGTTTCGGGTAGCAACCCCTTCCTTGGGCACAGCTGTTTGCAAAAGGTGTAATTGTGTCTATCTAATAAAACACTTTTTCCCCCAAGTGGAAGAGATGTTCCAATTGGGGAAAAATAGGAACTGGGCTGAGCCTTAACCTCAAAAATGGATGTCTGCATTACCAGACAAGCCAGACTGATGAAAGATCCGTCACCTCCCAGTGAGATCATAGATCTAAACAGAGCTATCCGTCCCATGGATTTCGGAAAGCTGATGTATTGCAGTAAATATGGCTCCGGCAGTTGAGCAGGTTTAAACCGGTCATAAATCTAGTTTTCTGATGTGTACCTCTGGGGAACCATATTGAAGTGGTCATCTCTAAATGGACCTCCTGCTCTTGAAGTAGGTTTTGGTTTCCCACACCTTCTCAGAATAATTGAGATCTGGCATGATGTTCCTCAAATTCTTTATCATGTTCCTCACTTGATGAGTGTAATGCTATTTTGTATGTTCCACAGTTTTTGGTGCAACGTTTAAGTGACATGCTTCAAAAATGGCACACCATTCCTGTCCCTGGCTGATTTAGGGACCGGAAGCCTTTAAGATGTGTAAAAATGAAGGTAGCAGTTGCTGTTTTCCCAGTCGGTTAAGAGTCTAGTTTAGTTCTGTCTTCCTTTTGTCGAAGTGCTCCCTTGAAAACCTGGATAATGTGCAGTGTGGTTCTCATCCAGGTCTTCACCAGGCCAGTAGCTGTACGGAAAGCATGCAGACTGTGGTGTGAGGGGCAGGAGCTGAACCATTGCTCTCCAGCTCAATTTAAAACAGATTAGGCCTGTGTGGCGTCGATTAATAATATTGGTTAAATTGTACTCTCAAAAGCATGCTGTTCATACCAGGCTTTCAAAATGTGCTGTGTTTTCTGGAATAGACAATGTACAGACATTTGTGAACGGCACAGCCTTCAGCAATTAAGCCAGTGATGTGCTATGGAATGATGACCAGCAGACTCGCCGTGAATTTAACTGGGCCCTCAGTGTCGCCATATTCAGCTGCTCCAGGAGATCGGCCTTTCTTAGGGGATCTTCCGGCTGGCGGTTTCTGTTCCCTTGTGGTACTTTTATAGTGCCATGCACAGGGTTCAAAAACAGGTCCCCCTCTCCCTTTTCTTTTCCCTGTTGAAATGGGGTGACATTTCCACATTGTATGGGTGCTGGTCGTGGCCCACAAAGACCTCATTGTTCTGCGCAGGGGCTGGTGGAAAGGCTCCCGGTCGGCCTTTCACAGGCCTAGAGCCTTCTGTTTTCCCCCTGGCTTAAGCAGGTCAGGCTGGGATGGGAGCTGACAGGTTTGGGTCCTCTGTCAACACGTGTTAGCAGAGCCTGTGTTTGCTGCCGGCTCCTTCTGCTGATGTCTGCCGTTCTCCCCTCCCATTCCTTTCTTGACTAATTAACCTCACCATCGTTTGCCTTTCTTACAGGCCCTCGGCTGCCCCTTGGCTTGCAAATCTAGGACCAAGCCTATTCTGTTTTTTAGCAGGTAGAATTTCCCATATACTTAGTTGATTATTTCCTACCCAGAGCTCAGTGATTTGGGTTCTTATTGGAATGCATATTTGTTTATTGCTGGAACGTAAAGGGCTTTTACTTGCATCTTGATTCATTAGTACACATGAGTGCAGTGAGGTGGGTATTGAGTTAAATGTCCAGAGTCACAGGTGTCAGTCTGGCTGAACATCACACAGGGATCCTTTGCAGGTCCAATAAAGATTTAATTCTGCTGCCGTTGGTAAGTGGAGCCCCAGACGTTTTCTAGTAAAGTTCCATTGGAAGCTAGGCGATACATGGCAGGAAAATGTGTGAAGCAGTCTCTCTATTTTTTTTTAGGTAAGTTTTATTTTTTGGTAAGGTTTCTTCTTTCTAGTATTTCTCTAAAGCTTGTGTATAGGTATGTCTCTTTCCATAGCCGGTTCTTGTTTAGGAGGATCAGCATGCTGTGTTTCAGACTTCAAGCTTGATCAGTGAGGATTTTGAATATGACCAGAAGAACTAAAACACTTTTGGATGCAGCATTTATGGCAAGAACGCCGGAGATTTTCCTGGCAAATTTTGCCAACCGTGGCAGTTCTGTCTCATGGACTTTCCATCATGGCAGGATCTTGGTTTACGTCAGTATTGGGCATAGCTGTGCATCTACAACCCTTATAGGGTCGCTGTTTGTTTCACAACACTGGCGCTTAGTGATTCTTGCTCCTGTTTTCAAGCAGGCAGTTTTGAGTACTTGAGGTGTCCAAAGTTGAGGTTTCCTGCTCAGCCATCACATCAGTGGCTTTGTCCTCAAAGTCCTGAAATATTGTAGAGCTGTATGAAATATCGGCTAACATTGATATTTGCCAGTATTCGCTAAAAATCAAGATATTGGTCCAATGTGTCACTCATGGCCAATATTACTGGCTGATGTTTAGGCTTTAGTCAATATTAGTAGTATCAGAGGTAAATACACAATATCTGAAATAATGGAGACGATCGCATTGGTCAATCAGCCATTTTCTGTAGTGGAGTGAGGGATTTTATGAGGGATTTTGTCAGCTCTTTGAAGTTAAAGGCTGGTATTTTGAAACCACTTCCCTGTTATACCATGCCTGTAAAATCCCCCCCCCCCAAGGAGAATAAAAAATGACATTAATCCTCAAGTTTCCCCACCAGTACAACTGGCTCAGCTGCTTATCAGTATTGACAATCTTGGCCAAAAATACATCTCTTATCGGTATTGGTCAAATTTTCCACATCCATACGCCACTAATATCGTCACGTCCTCTCTCGTTTTGGTCTGGTGTCAGCATTCTCATTTGGGTCCGAAACCGCAAGCATTCTGTCCATCGAAATGCGGGATCCATCACTCTATCTATGCCCTCAGCATATCAGCATCCAGAGGATGCTGTCCTTCACACTGCAGTCTGGGTCATCAGCGATGGCCAGTTTCTGAAGTGCTGGCCTCAGTGTACAGATTGTGATACTTGTCTTGTCAGCCAGGGAGCTGAACACCCTCGGTGACCTTCGGCATCTTAAAAATATCTTCCAAGCCCAAGGTGTGCCGCTGTGGTATGCTGTCGAGGGAAGCCGGAAACTTTTAGAGATGTATTAAATTAAGAACATAAGAACATAAGAAATTTACAAACGAGAGGAGGCCATTCGGCCCATCAAGCTCGTTTGGGGAGAACT
>JABFEB020000092.1:19778458-19792883 GCA_019775895.2 Stomatorhinus ivindoensis
ATCTCCTTATATGTATTTACATCCAGCCCTGTATTATTATCCAACCCCCCCCCCCCCCATGTTTCGATCTTATTGGCTATCACACATTTGGTGTAGTTTTAGTGTTGATGCCCCTGTGTCTGCAGCCATTGAAGCTTCCAGACTGCATTTTGTGTTCAAACTTTGAGTTTATTCATTTATATTCTTTTGATTTTTTTTTCTTTCAAAAAAAAAAGCACAGTGGAAAGCTTTTAATAATCTTGTTAGATTTTGCCGAGCTTCCCCAGAGATGTGTCCCTCGGTGTCTGGGGCGGGTGATGGAAAAAATGTTACTAACCAAATATCCAATCGATTTTTTAAAGAGCGACTCGCCATCCCTACCGTCAAACACAGGCGCCTGGCATCGGCTGCACAAGCTCAATCAGGACCTTCAGACAGAGCTCGAGTCCCAGAGACGCAAACAGGACTTCACCAGCCAGCAGGTGCAGGCCCTCAAGAGGAATTACAGTGAAGCCAAGGATGTCATCCGACACCACGAGGCGGAGATCCAGGCCCTGCAGGCCAAACTCAACAATGCTATGGCTGAGATCCTCATAAGTGAGCAAGCGGTGGCTAAAATGCGTAGTGAGCTAAAGCTAGAGCAGGAGCGCTTCCAGGATTGCAAGGAGGAGTGGGAGCACAATGAGATGACCCTGCGTGCCCAGCTCAAGGACAGCGAGGACCGACTTAAGGATGTGGAGGCCCAACTTCTAGAGAAGAGCCAGGCTTTAAGGGACCTTGAGCGCCAGCAGGCCCTACAGAGAGACCACCTGAAGGAGGTCCAGAAACTTCAGGAGAGACTGACCGAGGTCACAGGACGGCTGATTGCCACCGAGGAAGCCCAGGCCCTTAAAGAGGAGAGGTTACAGAAGAACCTACATGTCCTGCAAGAGAACCATGAGAGAGAGCGGCAGGATCTAGTTAGACGTCTGGCAGAGGCAGAGGGCAGAGGACAGGAGCTTGAGGATCGCCTTCATGAGGCTGAACAGCATGTTGAAGAGCTTCTAAGGGAGAACAGGACCTCAGGGCTAGAAAGTGATGAAATGGTACATCAGCTAGAGGAGCAGCTAGCCATTAAGACTGATGCCATTGAAAAGCTTACGGAATCCATCCGGCAACTAGAGGAAGAGAAGGGTCAGCTGACTTGCCGTTGTCAGGAACTGCTAAATCAAATCACAGAGGCAGACAATGAGGTCACTAAACTTCAAACTCGACTTAAAACTGAGGAAACAGACTATTATAATCTAGAACATTCCTACGAAAAGGTATCTGAAGAGTTCCAAAAAATCAACAACGTTCTACGAGAGAAGGAGCAGGAGATCTGTGAGGTCAAAGAGATGTATGAGCGACTGGTAGAAAAGAAGGAGCAGGATCTTCATGAGGCAATGGTAAAGATGGCAGCTTTGGGAAGCAGCCTGGAAGAGACAGAGCTAAAACTGCAGGCTAAAGAAGAGTTGATCTGTAAGTTGGGGCAAGGAGATATGGGGACGGCTGCTGCTGAGCAGGAGCTGCAGGCTAAATTAGTTGTTGCAGAGGATCGAATTGGTGAACTGGAGCAGCACCTTAATGATTTGCAGATAGGCTACACTGATCTCCAGGTGGAGCACTGCAAACTGCAGGAGGACTGTGATGTTTTGGAGAGCTTGAGCAAACTAAATGACTCTGCAGCAATAGAAGTTCACTCAGTTGTAGGGGAAGCCAGGCCAAAAGTGAAAACCAGTGCCGATGCACAGGGGTCACTTTGCAAAAGACAGAGCATACATTTTTCCAGCATCCACTGCCAAGAATATATCCACACAGATGGACAGAAATTGTGGGCTAGTAATTTGCCGTCGGACATTGGCCAAGACCAATCCCTTACTGTAGACTGTGGTACCTCCAACACTGAATACCAGCAAATGGCCTCTGACGACACTGATCCTGAGAAGTTTATATCCATCATTCATGTGCTTGAGACCAAACTGTATGCCACAGAGGAGAAACTGAAACGCATTACTCTAAAGCTGGAAGAGCAACAGAGTTGGCAGCTGGAGTCTATGATGGAGCAACAGGACCACTTGGCCGAAAATGAGACAGAGCTGCAGGAGCAGCTCAATGAAAGCCTGTGCAAAGTAGACCAGCTCACCACACAGCTCCAGGAAGAAATGGACAAGAGATCTGCTTTTGCTCAGGAAACGACCAGCCGCATCAGGGCAGTGAATGCCAAATACGAGAGAGCATTAGCTTGTGTAGAGCTGAGCAGGGAAAAGGTCCAGGCCATCCTGAGAGATCCTTTTGAGGGCAACATGGAAACACAACTTCACATACTGTCACACATAGAAAACGAGTTGGTGAATGCCACCATTTATATTAGAGAGGGAGGTCACAATTTGGAGGAACAGCAGCTAGAGATTCAAGCAGGTCAGAACCAGGATGAGGTTACAGATGCGGAGAAGATAAAATTGTTTACCAAAACGTTAGCTTTTGAGGCATTGGTTTTGAGTAAGATGGCTTTTTCAGTTCAGAATCTGAATTTTGATCTCTTGCAGAGTTTGAATGAGATTCACCTAGAGGCTGAGAAATTGAAGAGGAGTGATGAGGGTTACTTAGCAGTTGAGTATGCTGATGTCTTGACCCGGAAGCTTATGATAGAAAGTGAATTTTGGACAGAGGTAGAGAAGCTTGAGGCAAAGTATAAAGTGAACGAAGGGAGGAGAGAGGAGGACACAAATTCTGTAGGGGGTGGTGATGTTACTGGTATGACTGTAATTAGCAGTGCCTGCATCGAAGCTGAATTGGCTTTTGCTGTTCAGAATCTTAAGAACTTCTATGAGGAGAAACTACAGAAACTTAAAGGGGACCTAATGGAGACCCACAGGAACCTGCAGCAAAGGGAGCTGGCACTGAAAGAGCTGATAAAAGCTTCAAACAAACCGGAATTTGCTGGAGTAATTCAAGAGGTCAGTGATGAACTTGACCTTGGTCAACAAGTGATTGATGCAAATGCCCCAGAACTTGTGTCCTTTATGGAACAGATAAAAATGGAAGAGGCTCATGACTTGGCTGATGAGTTGGTCAGTAGACATCTTCAAGACACTGTGCCTTCCTGTAGCATTGAGTTTGTCCAGTCCCCGCATGTTGGACGGGATAGACTTGCAGCTGAACTGATAAGGCAAGCAGAAATCCTTCAGTTTCTCTCTCAGAAGGTAGAGTCACTCTGTGAGGCTGACAGTGGAATATTTCTCCAGAGACTGGTTTCCTGTGTAAATGCAACTTACAGAAATCCCAGTGATATTACTAGCAGTTCTCTTTGCATGCGTGAGGCTATGATCCAGGCCCAGGTTGCCTATGTTGCCTGCAAGATGAGAGCAGACCACGAGAGGGACCTGAAGCTATGCAGAGAGGCCTGCCAAAATATGGACGTCTTATGCCAGGAGCATGCCCGAAATGTGGGAGCCATTCGGGAGCGGTATGAGGCCTCCTTACAGGAGGAACGCCAGAACTTTAACCAGATGGTAGTCAGCCTTCAGGAGGAGAACAGGGCCCTGCACGGTGAAGTATCCTGTCGCATCACTGAACTCTCTCAACAACAGGAGAGGTTGGCACAGTTGGAAGCACACTTCTGCAGGGAGATTGAGCAGCTGAAGGCTAGGTATGAACTTGAGCTGAGCCAGGCAGAGCAAGGTCGGGCAACCACCGAGCAAGCACTAATGGAAAAAACTACAGATAGCCAGCACAAGCTGGAGGTTATCCTTATGGACATTGAAAAGATGGAAGACCGACATGAAGAGCATGTGCAGACACTTGAGGACAAGTTTCATGGGAAGATACAGGAGTTGCAGCACATCCACGAGAAGGAGATGGAGATGCTACATGGACACTACACACAAACCATCTGTGCCATGGAGGAAACACTGGACAGGCTGAAAGCCAGCAACCCTGAGGGCTCATCTCATCCAGAGCAGGTCATAGCACCCATGGCCCCAACCTGGCCTATGGAACAGGATACTAGTCAGGCCAGCAACACTGACCAGGATTCAGTGATGGTGCTGAGAGACAGGATCCAGGAGCTGGAGAGCCAGATGAATACCATGAAGGATGAGTTGGAAAACAAACAGCTGGAAGGAGATGTGTCGAGCCTGAAGGAAAAATACCAAAAGGATTTTGAGAGCTTGAAGGTGTTTTTTTTTTTTTTTACATTTTTTTTTGTTTTGTTTCTAGTTTTTAGTTTTTTAGTAGAGTTTTTAAGTTCCATGCGGGATTCTAAGCTGCAGTGGTTAATTACTGATTACTTACTGACTCAGAGGAGATCTCATCCAACAGCTCTTTAAAAAATTTTGTAGCCAAAGTGATAAGCTTCGCTGTTCTTTGATTGGGGATTACATGAAAAATGTCTTGAAATGAAAAAAGTACTGTGGCTGTTTAGCAGAGATACACCTGGCTTGCACTATATTGACCATTTCAGCTTTGCATCCAAATATGTAGCATGTTTTGCTGAGCTAGTACCTCTCTGCATCAAGATCTCCCCATTTCATCACATGTTCATACCCAGCACTGCTCAAACCAGAGAAGCCAAAGGACTGGCCATTTGAGGAGTGGTAGTTTTCACTATTAGCGGCTGCTAGTTATGCGGTCACATGTTCCTTTAGGGTCTGATGTTCTTTAGCTTCCCTTGGAGTAACAGGAGCAGGCTTTCCCTCACTCTAGGTTTTGCATGTTGGTACTGTCAGCCTTTTAGTTTTCACTCATCGCACGATGGGGTACCAGAGGAAGTCACGTTGTGCAGCTGCTGTTATGTAAGCCAATGTTGGTCATGAATGGTTATTTGGCATCTTACTCTCCACACATGGACTTACGCTGTCATACTTAGTTTGGATTTGCTTGGATTGAATTGATCACCATTTTTTTAATAGTAACAGCAGTCATATAAGGTCTTTCTAAGATTTTTTCTTTATTACCCACTGGAAATGAATGGCAGTGTAAGCCATTCAACATATCTAATCATTTTATTGGGACCAGAGTGCCCCCCAGTGTGTTATTCTGGCACTGCCCCCAAGCCCCTGGCCAGTGGGTGGAGCCAGACTCCAAGCTGCATCTCTTGAGCTGTCTGCCCTGTGACTAACTCTAAGCCCGCTTGCATGGTCTGCACTTTAAAATCACCTTTAGATGCCACATGGACACTAGCCAATGATAAAATGGTTTATTAAAGAACCATTATCATCATTGTCCAGCAAAACTAATGACTTGAAGAATGTATGCCTAATATGTATGCGCTTAAACATTTGCATCACAATGTCAGTCACTACTAGTTTTTTTTTTCCCCTTAAATCAGTAACCAAATTTTATTCATGGCTACAGGAAAGCAACAGGCATCCCCAAACCACTAAAACCATTAAAGTTGGCCTTTTTTTTAAATCAACACTTTAAAAATGTAGCTAAAGTTCTATAGGAGTCCCACATTTAGTATCTGTTGGTGTATTTACTGAAAGTTTCAGCCTTTGACAACAGACTTGATTAGTTTTAGAAAAAATGAATGAAAGCCATGAATGAATGCAGGTTAGCTGTCAAGCAGCACAGAGCCCACCTGTTTTACCTGGAATGCTTTCCTCTCAGGCCACATGCGAGCGTGGCTTCGCTGCCATGGAGGAGACGCACCAGAAGGTCATCGAAGACCTCCAGAGACAACACCAGCGCGAGGTGTCCAAGCTGTTAGAGGAGCGCGAGAGGCTCCTCGCCGAGGAGACGGCCGCGACTATTGCTGGTATGCCATCATCACGCCTCGTTCGCGTCGAAGGTACAGGCCCGGGTCTGCCTCCTCCAGCCTATGGCAAGTCACACGCATCAACAGGAACAGCCACTCATAGCCAGGGGGGGGCAGTCCTGAGTTAATCTGAAGGCAGCGTGTGTCTGAGGCCCCTGCTGGCCTCTGGTCATGGCTGTGACACTCGTCTCCTTTCCCTGCTTAGCTATCGAAGCCATGAAAAATGCACACAGGGAGGAGATGGAGAAGACGCAGCGCTCACAGTTCAGTGGCATGGGTGCCGACATCGACGAGCTGCGGCAGCAGTACCAGTAAGAGGAGGGAGTGGTCTGGACATTGGCAAGGCGTCAATCCCCAATAAAAGCACAATCTGCCAGGGGAGCCCTTTATTGATGAGTGTGTGCCCCCCGCAGGGAGGAGCTGCAGTCTATCCACCGGGAGCTGGAGGTGCTGTCAGAGCAGTACTCCCAGAAGTGCCTGGAGAACGCGCACCTGGCCCAGGCGCTGGAGGCCGAGCGGCAGGCGCTGCGCCAGTGTCAGCGGGAGAACCAGGAGCTGAACGCGCACAACCAGGTGTGGCTCCCTCCAAGGGCACCTCACTGCACATACCGGGCATTTGGCATGCTGCCCATTGGTCACTGTACTGAGAAGCTACTCTGGCAGTAATGTCGATTATTATGGTCAGTAAGGATCATGTACGATACCCCAAGATTCATGGGAAAGTTTGGACAGTCCTACTGGTGCATGTATCATGTTGTTAACATTTTGTCGCCCATATTGAACACAGTGGTTTGAGGAACACGTGTGATAGGTGATGAATGATATTGACAATCTGCAGTGTGAGTACATTAATTTCTGTTAATGTCTTCTGGTAATTTTAGAGAGTTTGATGCCTTGGGAAGCAGGGCTAAGCCTTGTTTAATCATCAGGGGATGTCTTGTGCACCCCAAGGGAATGGTACGACATTCGGATGGACCGACAGTGTAGTGCAGGTTTAACCCTCTGGAGTCAACGGCATAGTTGGTGATGTCGTGTATCTTCCTCATGTATTTCAGTTCATAACTCGCTGCAATTTTATTAGACATGGAAAAAAAAAAAACGCCGACTCAATCTGTAATCTGTATTCTTTTGCAAAACGTCCAATGTCGGAAGTATTCAAATTTTTTTAATTAGGTTAAATCGGTCACCTTACTTTGTTTTACCTGCATCAGCGGCGTGTAGTACCGCTGTCACCCGAAGATCGCTATTCGCATTCTAAATAACCACATTAGCGCGTACTCAAATCGCATTCGCATGGTAATTTGACGAACAACGCAACAGTGAAACGCGATCCAGATACATCCTCATCAGCACCATAAAAGGGTGGGGGGAATGTGGCCATGTGAGAATGGCTCATTCAAATGCATGAAAGTTACATATTCAATGAAAGGAGCCAGAAATAGTGACGTGAGTTAGCTTTTTCTTATTTATTTATCCAACTGAATGTTGCATCTTCACCATTTAGTCATCTTCATGTAGCCAAGATTTTGCTGATCAGATATCTGGGATCAAAACAAACTGCCAGGATTGCTTACTATGTACTTTTATAATGTTTCTGCAATTGTTCCAAACTGCATTTTGCAATGTCTATACTTTTCATGTCAAATTACAAACTTCACATATTTACAAAGTACACTAAGATTAAGATGAGTGTAATGCCAAAACACTTCATGGCAAATTATTATATATTTAAGTTTATGATATTGAATGAAATGTGTGACCATGCCCCAGTCAGTGAAAGTGTGTTTCCTACCCCTACACCCCAGAGGGTTAAGGGGCTCTCCTTAGATGTGCTGCCAGGTCCAGCTGTCGAGCTGCTGCTGTTAAATCAGAGTAGTGCCTGGCAGAGCAAGGCCTGCCGACTAAGGTGCGCACCCAGAGGCCAGCGGGTGAAATGTTTACTGTGGGTTTTGTGCCGCTTTAACAGGAGCTGAACACACGCCTGGCGGCAGAGATTACACGCATGCGCTCCTGCTTCAGCGGAGACGGCACCGCGCCTCCCCTCACTCATGGAAAGGACCTGTACGAGCTGGAGGTGATAAATGCAGGAGAGCAGCGTAACATGCTGCAGTACCAAATGATACCAGAAGGCGGCTCTATAATGTTGTCTATAATAACTATTTTAATTATAAAGACTTTGGAACATTAATAAAGGAATGAATCATGCATACATGATAAATTCAGTTTCCTTTAGGTCTTACTCCGTGTCAAGGAATCAGAAATTCAGTATCTGAAACAGGAGATCCATTCTCTGAAGGACGAGCTACAGTCCGCACTGCGGGTATGAGAGCCTCTCCTCCTGATTCGTTACCGAGGCAGCGTTAGCGGACAGGGACCTTCATAAACGCTGCCGCTTCATTCCGTGGGTAGGATAAGAAGTACGCCACAGACAAGTACAAGGACATCTACACGGAGCTGAGCATCGTGAAGGCCAAGGCGGACTGTGACATCAGCAAGCTGAACGAGCAGCTGCTGGTGGCCACTGAGGCTCTGGGGGAGAGGAGCATGGAGGGCGGCCCCGGCGTGGGGCTGGGATACGGTAGGCACCCCCCACACCGGCTGCCGTCCGTAGGCAGGGTCCCCCAACCGGCTGGTCGGCATCAATGGGCGGAGCGTCCGCACAGGCCTATAACTGGGCACGTGAGGAGTGTCCCCATGATCCATCAATTGGTTTCTTTGTGATTATCTCTCTCATTTTAAAATAGACGCCAATACTATAAAATATATTTAATTATGTCCGGTGGGTGGTGCAGCGGTTAGCACTGTTGTACCACACCTCTGGGACCAGCGTTCAAGTTTCCGCCATGGGTCCATATATGTATGGAGTTTGCGTGTTCTCTGCATGTCATCGTGGGGTTTCCTCCTGGTACTCCAGTCCCCCCTCCCCAGTTCAAAAATAAAGGTTAATTGGAGTTACCTAATTGTCCATAAGTGTGTGTAAGTGAGTGGTATTTGTGTGTGCCTTGTGATGGGTTGATGCCACGTCCTGGGTTCTGCCCTACCTTAGTCTCCAGGATAGGCTCTGGACCTCCCGTGATGCTGATCAGGATAAGTAGTTACAGAAAATGGTGGATGGAATTATGCACTGATCAATAAAGCACTAAACAAAAAAAGATTGTCCGGGTGGGGGGCAGTTCTGTGGGTTGGAACTCATAAGGCTGCTGGTTAAAATCCCATGGTTGGTACAGTAAGGAGCAAGACCCTTAACTCCAGTTGCTCTAGGGAGTGAGACTCCTTTGTAGGTGACTTGGCATGTCTGATGTTCTGCCTGGTGCTGTATATCTGTGTGGTGTCTGTGACCTTTTGTGGAAACAGAAATGCTATCCGGCTTGGTGTCCAGCACGGAGGTTGGTGGCGGTGGTTTACAGCAGGGGCCTTCCGTGAGCCTCAGCTGTCACCGCGAGAACTGCAGCAGAAAAGGCGTCTGGCAACACGCTGCTGGGGGTCACGGGCAGGGCAGTAATAGGCAGCCGGCCTTCCCTTTAAGTGCCGTAAGCGGCGTAGTCATCGTGTGGTCTGGCTGTCATGTACAGAGCGTAGTCATCGTGTGTTCTGGCTGTCATGTACAGAGCGTAGTCATCGTGTGTTCTGGCTGTCATGTACAGAGCGTAGTCATCTTGTGTTCTGGCTGTCATGTACAGAGCGTAGTCATCTTGTGGTCTGGCTGTCATGTCCAGAGCCGCCAGCTCCGTCTTGCTGGAGATTCTCCTTGACGCATGCTTTATTTTTGCTCTTCGCAGACATCATGAAATCCAAGAGCAACCCGGACTTCCTGAAGAAGGAGAGGTCATCCCTGACGCGGCAGGTCAGAGGTGTGAGGTCAAAGGTGAGCAGTGTTTCCAACCCATAGCGTTCACCCAGTTTATGAGGAACCAGTACACAATGTCTTGCTTATGCATACATTTGGAAGGTAGTAACTTGGAGAAAAAAAGGTTAAAAAAAGAAACGCGCGGCAGATTTTATTTTATTGCAGTGGGGCTATTTCCAGTGTTAATTGTGCAGTGAAGATTGCAGTGGGATTTACAGCAAGTCAGCTGGGTGTTCTGTGCTCTCTACCCTGTACAGTTCTGCAAACTCGTGTTGTAGATGAGCTCAGTATGTGCTTCAGCCATGCGCTCTGCTTCTGTTGATAAGTGTGTGACGGGGGCCATGTGCACAGCTACTCCCGCAAGCTCAGTGGGGTGATGACCGGATCCCTGAGCCCGGGGACTCTCGCGTTTCCCGGTGGCTGTCTGAGTGTCTGTGTCAATGTGTCTGAGCGCGTCTCTTGTCTTTCCCCTGACAGTCTGTAAATGAACAGGTGTCGTGGGACAGCTGACTTCCCGCTGTGTGCGGGGGGTGAGCCCCCCCTGTCATGTGTGATGTAGGTACAGTACTTCTGGAGCATGCCCCACTCCGCATGTCCCCCCTCCCTCTACCTTCCTACCATTACTGTCCCAGCGCCGTGGGAGGTCTACCAGCTGACACTAGTGCTTGTGGACCAGGGATTAATCTATAGGACTTAAGACTTCATAGCGTTTCATTCCTTCAGGTTCACTGCATCTTTCCATTAACCCATTAAAACATTAACGTAATGGAGGTTCTGTTGTGAGCCTGTCCTGTTTCATGCATCCTGACGTAGAGGTCCAGACTCATCCTTTGTATCTGTTTACATCTGTGTGAGGTATTTCCCTTACCTGCATGGAGGGGGAGGAGCGGGAATGTTCATGCCATGCTTGGCTTGTTTTCCATTTCTTATCCTGTTGAATAATTACATGAGGAGTATCACAACTGAAGCATTGTCTTGTCAAATGCCACGCCCACATCAAAATGCCACGCTCATGTTACACAAGGTCACTGCCATGCCCACATTCAAATGCCACGCCCACACCACACAAGGTCACAGCCACGCCCACATTCAAATGCCACGCCCACACCACACAAGGTCACAGCCACGCCCAAAATCAAAATGCCACGCCCGCATCCATATGCCACGCCCACGCCATGCAAGGTCACCGCACAACATGGTGCGGTGTGTGCCCATACATCCCAGTGCTGGCTGTGCTGTTCAGTGTGTGCTCCTTGTTCAGCTCCATGTTGACCTATCAGTGTGGTTTATACTGTCCTCTATAAATGGAGGGAGCCTTTTTCTTACTGTACTGACGCTGGATGTGCATTCACTTTTCATCATGAAATGATGAAACATTTTCCCAGACAGGCTTTACATAAACATCTTTTACAGCATGTGGAACTAATGTCTTCTGCCAAAACGAGCCTTGCTGCTCTTCACAATGGCCAAAGCCCCCTCTATCTTTTCTGTTGTCGAGATCTTTGGTAAAGGTCTTATCTGCTTTATCCCTCCATCCATTCATCTTCTAACCACTTATCCTGGTTGTGAGCCCCTCCCAGGCAGCACTGGGCACAAGAGGGGGAAACCCTGGGTGACTTTATTATTGTGCTTCAATAATTGCATGTAAAAGCATAATTATGTTCAAATATTAAGCGGAATCCCTGGTCAGAAATTGCATTTCCTGTCATTCTTATTACCATTGTTACTATTGTAAGTAGCCAGTGACGTTTCCGCTTCATATTTGATGGAGTATCAGTTACTTCAGTGTCGTCTGTCTGCTGGATCTACGCCGTCTATACTGTTGAAGCTGTGGACTTTTCATGGCTCCGCCTGTTGGTGGCTTGTGCGGGCCTTGAAGCGCAACGTCCCGGCTCCCTGCCTGACACCGTGCTCTCCCCCCTTGTCTCCCAGAGCCTGAAGGAGGGCCTGACGGTGCAGGAGCGCATGAAGCTGTTCGAAGCTAAAGACTCCAAGAGGATCTGAAGCCCGCTGCCGTCAGCCTCTTTGCTGCTCCCCTTGGGACTAACAGCTTCTCTCCTTTTCTTCTGTCTTTCTGGTGTGACTGGCGTGGGGGGTGTTTCGCTGGAGGCCGGCCTGCCTGCCCTCCCCATGTGCATGCCGGTGCTGCTCCGCTGCCGCTGATATCACTTTCAGGGTCTTTTCGTCTAGGCTATAGAACTTTATTTTCACTCCAGTTCTAAGATTTAATGTGCTTTTTTCAGTGTTTTATTGAGGATATTAAAGATAACGGTGGTTTTGGTGATCCAGATCTGTATTTTCCCTTAGTACCAGATGCCAAAATACACTTGTCAGATGAGGTCCGGAATGAGCTAAGATTGCTGTCTCTGTTGCTATTTTTATATATAATATATTTATTATATTTATACCACCGTATTTTCAAATCAGAGTAGGTATGTGGACTAGTGGGTATGTGTTGTTTGTGTGGGAGAAATGAAGTCCTGTGCAGAGTTTTATACAAATTACATACAGATCTGTGTGTTTGACGTTTGTGTTTCAGGCTGTGTTTTTGTGGGCCGAAAGACTAAACGGGCTTCACGATTAGCTACGTTATGTCTTTCTGTGCCATGGCTACAAAAATCATGTGACCTGGTTATTCTGTCCTGACTACTACATATACAATTAAAATTATGATTGTGTATTTTACCAGTATTTTACAGGTTTAAACTAGCAGTGCAGTGGTGGATAAACATAATGTCTTGTGGCAAAGCTTGTGCTTTGACGTGTGAATTCAAATGGAAAAGTTTACCATTTCTTAAGCTTCGGGTCTTTTTTTCTGCTTTTTCAATTGTGTATCTTTAAAGGCACGGAAATTGTGTTCCATTGAGACTTTGGCCTAGTGAGATGGAGTTTCCTCCTTCCGCTCTCTGCCCTGTGTTGTGTTGACAGCCGGTTGCTCCAGCCTCTTTGGTCACGCTGCAGAAACAACCAGGATTGTGGATGAATCTTTCACAGGGAATGGTACTTTTACAGTATGGGACCATCCTCCTTCATCCCGTTGCCTAACTTGTTCATCTGTTGCCTCTCGACTGTTTGGTTTGATAATTCTCATCCTTGAAATGGTGTACAATGGTTTGAAAGGTTTTACATCCAAGAAAAATGCTCGCAGCGCTGAGGTTCATTCGTAGCAGTGTCTCGGTCAACAGATAAGCCAAAAAATCCCGCTACACCCCCTACCTGTTCATTTAATTCCTGACTTATTTTTCCTTAGAAATCCTGTGATTGTATTAAGGCCTTTCATCAAGGGTAGCCTGTTAAAAGAAAGCTGTAAGTAAGGGGCGATTTGTGGTGTTTCATTGCTTAATTTACACTGGTAATATTTACAGTTGTTAGACTTTAGATTAACAACATGGTGTTTGGACACTCCGGGGTGTGAGCAGATGTCTATACAGCTTCTCTTGCTGAACTGCAGGCAGTCGGTGTCACAAGGTGGCTCTAGTTCACAGGAACACAACCAACCATACCATACTCTTGGCATCCATCAAAGGGGTTCGAAGGTTTGCTCTAAATGGCTTGGCTGGTTTCCCGTGATTGTTTTTAAAGTCGGCTTTTGCCATAACCGTGTACTAACTTGTAAAGTCTTCTGTACATTTTTTGGGAGTAGTATCAATTTTAAATAAAAATGAAGCTTAGTCTTATCAGTGCCCCGTTTGCTGTCGGCTTCAGTATGCAATGTCATGATGCCCGATGAGGCTTTTAAAGCACCTTGCCTAGTCCTTACCCCCTCTCCCCCCTAAAATTACTTGACTACCCTGCTTTGTTGCTAGAGATGTGTAGTCTTGCTAATTTAACGGAAAAACATACAGGAGTAAAACCGCTATCGAAATATAATGTATAGTATTCAAGGCACGCCTTGTAAATATTTGGTACACAGAGTTTAGTTTTTGTGATTTTATGTGTTTTAAATCTGTATCCTGCTTACTACCACTATATATAAAGTATATATATATATATATAAATTTTTTATTTTGGTTTGAATGTAAATCATATTGTCAAATAAATGGAGTGTTTCTGAACTGTCTTGATTTTCTGCAGTTGCTAGGATACCAAAATATACACACATTAGATAAATGAGCTCTATCGGAGCCCTTAACTCTTCTATTTTGCACAGGCGGCCTCCTGGAGCAGATTGCGGGTTGAATCTGGATTGTGCCACCAGGCATGGTATGGTGTTGGCTGGGGTTCCGCTTCTGTCCCAGAGCACTGGGCTTGGCACAGCTCGTTTGCCTGCAACAATCTCTTCAAGATTATAATATTGTCTCATGCCGTATTTGGATAAAAACTCAAGCAGCTAATAAATGAGACACGTCGTCTTAAAAATTAAGCCTGTATCCGTAAAAATGTGATGGTAATGCACAACCAAAGGAGTTTCTTCATGCCAGAAAGTGGAACTAATACACAATAATAATAATAATAATAATGTTGTATGGGATTATTATTATTTCTAGTGCCTGGGAAAAATGGAGCTGAAAAAACATCATCTGGGGAAATGAACGCTTTCCACCTTGTGTACTTGTGTGGGAGTTTTGCAGAGAATCTTGAAATATGTCACAGGCAGTAGCCAAAACTAGCCTGCAATTAAGTCGTTTAATTTGCTGCTGCTGAGCTGATACTTTACAAAAGCACTGTCGTCTGCTGCCACAAGTATGCCCTTCCCTGCCCTTCTCTGCCCTTCCCTTCTCTGCCCTGCCCTTCCCTGCCCTGCCCTTCCCTTCTCTGCCCTTCCCTGCCCTTCCCTGCCCTTCTCTGCTCTGCCCTTCCCTGCCCTTCTCTGCTCTGCC
>JABFEB020000092.1:19792983-19808445 GCA_019775895.2 Stomatorhinus ivindoensis
CTTCTCTGCTCTGCCCTTCCCTGCCCTTCTCTGCTCTGCCCTTCCCTGCCCTTCTCTGCTCTGCCCTTCCCTGCCCTTCTCTGCTCTGCCCTTCCCTGCCCTGCCCTTCTCTGCCCTTCCCTGCCTTCATACCCGTTTCTCTGTTCTTGCCAGGAGCCATCTGCTCTAATCAGATTGTTTTTTCATAAAAGATAAAAAGTGTGACATCTAATTGACTCCACTGACATCCTTTTGCGTCTTTCAGTCATGTGAGAGACTTGGCATCTTAACTGGAAGCTTTTGACGATTATCCCACAAATTGGTTAACAGAGAACAGAAGAGGCTGTGCAATTTCTCTCAATTACTTCTGCTGCTGGAAATAAATCTGGCTTTAAACTAAGGAGGATATTTCGAATACAGTGCTGCCAAGCATGATTATCGGGCAGCTGAATTAATAGATAAAGATCAGAAAACATGTCTTTGCATGCCAATCATGCCCTCAAACTTCTTTCTGTGAATTCTGTGTTTAATGTTTTATTTAATGCTAATTATTAACTTTTTATTTGCAATAGGCCTAATTATTATACAATGAGTGCTTAAAGGATTCCTTATTAATGCTTAATCCTATAGGATTCCTTATTTATGCTGTAGTCATTTCAAAATATTCTTTAATAATAAAAAGTAGGTCTAACATTCAATGTTTTTCCCATTAAATGGAGTGTGTATATCTAAGAAATTTGTGAATATGTTCAAATCAACTGAAAAATGATGTACAATATTCTATACCTAATTATGGTGCTTTGCACTTGCATTTGAGATACTTAAGCGTAGTATAGTTGCGTGCATGTGATGATCAATTCTGGGTAAAACATTTAACATTCCCATTAATACTGATCAAATACATATAGATAATTTCTGAGTAATTTTAATGGTTCTTTGAAGGGTTTTGTTTTCCATTACATGGCTGCTGTTACTAAAGTTGGGCACCAGGTGTCTCTGTTGCCTAAATTAGCTTGGAGTTCTTGCGTTCAGACTGTAGCGCTGTGCCCTAGATGTGCAAAGTTGGCATATTTTCCCTGACTTTGTGTACATCTTTTACAGGTGACTGCTAGTTACAGGTAACTTCAATTTTCCAAAAACCTGCAGGTAAACTGAATTTGTGACTCAATGCACCAATTTGTCTGTGTGTTTTTGTGTGACTGGATGTTCAGTTGTTAAAAACTGGTGGACACCTGAACATTTACTGACATCTCTGCCGTGATACACAACGTTCGTTACTTCAGTTTGTCTCAGCAGCACAGCATGTATAAAAATAGCATGTTAAAAGCATGACTAAGAAATCTATGAAATGCCCAAATAGAGAAAATAGAAAGGATCAGTAGTGAAAGTACACAAACATACACCAAAGAAATATATTTTATACCAATGAGCCATAACATTAAAACCACCTACCTAATATTATGTAGGTCCTCTTCGTGCCACCAAAACATCTGACTCATTGAGGCATGGACTCCACAAGACCTTTGAAGGTGTCCTGTAGTATCTGGCACCATGACATTAGCAGGAGATGCTTTAAGTCCTGTAAACTGCAAGGTGGGATCTCCATGGATCAGGCTTGTTTGTTCAGCACATCCCACTGATGCTCGATTGGATTGAGATCTGGGGAGCTTGGGGGCCAAGTCAACTCCATGAACTCCATTTCATGTTCCTCAAATCAGTTTTTGCAGGGTAAACGGGCATATTAACCTGCTCAACTAGGCCACTGCCATCAGGGAATACCGTTGCCATGAAGAGGTGTACTTGGTCTGCAGTGATGTTTGGGTAGGTGGTACGTGTCAAATTAACGTCCACATGAATGCTGGGATCCAAGGCTTCCCAGCATCACACTGTCTCCACCAACTTGGCTGTTTCCCATAGTGCATCCTGGCACCATCTCTTCCTCAGGTGAACAACACACATGCATCCGGCTGTTCACATGATGTAATGGAAAACGTGACTCTTTAGACCAGGCCACCTTGTTCCATTGCTCCATGCTCCAGTTCTGATACGTGCCCATTGTAGGTACCTTCAGTGGTGGAAAGGGATCAGCATGGGCATCTGACCTATGCAGCCCCCTTCATAGCAATCTGTAATGCACTGTTAGTTCTTACACCTTTCTGTCATAGCCAACAATTACTTTTTCAGTGATTTTTACTACAATAACTCTCCTTTGGGATTGGAACAGATGGGCTAGCCTTTGCTTTCCATAAGAATCACTGAGCCCATGACCCCAGTGCACCAGTTGTCCTTTGACTAATCATTGTATACCAGGAACACCCACAAGATTTAGTATTTTGAAACCGCTGAGACCAAGTTGCTCTGATCCTTATGCTTGCTTATTTTTCCTGCTTCCAGTACATAAAATTCTGAAACTGGCAGTTCATTTACCTAATATATTAATGGCACCCTTGACCTGTGCCATTGTAATGAGATAATCAATGTTATTCACTTGGTTTTATTGTCATGGTTGATCGGTGTGTTTTTGTGTGTGTCATTCCTTTTTTTTTTTTCATTTTTTCATTTCATTTTAAGGTTAAAGAATGGACTTTGTGAAAGCCAGCTGTAATTCCCTGACTAATTAGCTTGATAACGTCTTAAATACAAGTTCAAAGGCAGATAAGTGTGCCTCCATCTTTGTGCCAGTTCATTATGTTGGCAGTACGTTGTGTGATGGTTGCAAATGTTTAATTTTACTTGGCAGAGCTTGAAACCTGGCATGTCTTTTATTGGGTAAATGCGCATCACCTTTAAATTAGAAACTAGAAATTTAGACATGACAAGTTGCAAGTGAGCAAGATTTATCCAAACTATGCATGAGACTCATTTTCTGCTAGAAACTGAAATCCCACACTATTCAAATATTCATGAATCAATATTTACACAAATCAGTAATTACATTACATTAATCACTATCAGTATTCTTAACTCCAATATTTGCTGTCAGTTATAGGTATCTGTAAGTTATGGGTATTACCTGAAATTCAAGTCTATATATTTTTTTTATTATTAAATGTTACTTCAGGTCCGACCAAATTTACTTGCATTCCATAAGTATTTTTTATAATACTGTAACTGAAACTGCTATACATCTTTCCAAAAAAGGATACATTAAAACTTTAGCATTTAACTAATACAATGCAAATTTTATTATATAGACATTGAGCGTTTAATTAACGTAAACGCGACATGCAATTTAACATTTTCTTGACTATATTTGTACTTGTTTCTCCTGGCATGTGTTTGTATTCTTTAATGTATACATTATATATCAAGGGAATTTTTTTTGATATATAAAATTTTACATATAAAAATGATTTGTCAATTATACCTTGTGGATTTAAACTTAAAACATTCCAAAGCACATTTTCTGTGGACACCGTAGACAGTACTTTGCATATCATGTCCCGTGTTTCTACACCTTTATTTTGAGTATCTACAGTAAAATCCTTCTGCTGGTGACATTTCCTCTTAGCACTCCTGGGTGTAGAGATGATCAGTCCTTTTGGGAAGGTCTCTACTGTGGCTCACAGTGAGCAATACAGTACGATAAAATGATTGTGTCTGATGGTTATTTGTGTGTGTGGTTAAATCAATAGGAGCAAAGGTTTGAGAGGCAAATGGTTTTTTCTTTCTCTTTGTTCATTTGATCTTAGTAATGCCATGGGTCATTTAAAAACTGATAAAATAAATAAAATGTTGATGAGTCCGTAGTGTGATTTTGTTGCCAAGCATTATGGGACTGGCCCTCCTGATTTTCTGCCAGCCCACTCACGCTGTTATTTCTGGCTCAAAAAGGTCCAATCAAATATTATGTTTCTTTCTGATGTCCCATATATACGATGGAAATGCTACATGTAGTCCGACTGGTTCTTTGTCTCTTGTGATCAGGATACATTTCTTCAGGTCAACATGCAACAAGCATAATTTTTTCCTCCCCATGCCAGGGTCAACATTTACTGCAGATGTCCCTGTTTTTCTGTCCCCCCCAATTAGTTTTTAATCTGCTGCTGAATTCTTGATGCTATAAAAAGATTAATACTTGTCTAGATGGTGGCAAAGTTCTCATCAGGAATTTTGTGAACCTGTGAAATACAGATGGTAAACTGCATGCCAGAAAACAAGAATGCTAATTTTGTTACATACAAAAAAAGAGACAAACGCTATCTGGTGCGGCTAAGCTGCTTGGAAAGTAGTTGCACCACTGATTGACTGTAGTTTCCCCTTTAACATAAACGAAATTGGGGAGGAATTCTTCCCAAATACTCAAATCTGAAATAGCAACAAACAAGAGTACTCAGCCCTAATAACAGTACAGACTGAGGTACAAAATTGTAGCAAGAAGACAAATTCCTTTCAAGGTATGTCATTTTAAGTGTGTCATCTATCTTTCATCTAGTGGTATTTTGAAAAAAGTAAATATGCACAAGGTATAAATGTTATTTTCATTTGACAACACATGATAATTAGGTGACACCTCTTTTAGTGAATTAAATACAGTGCTGTATTATCTCTGTCAAATGAAAAGGATTCCAGTGTTTTAGCTTAATTTTCAAGAGATTATAGAGTAATGAAAGAAATCTTGTCAAGGGATGACAGAGCAATGAAAATTGTGCTTTTGAAATTTTTGTAACATTGTGATAATGTGACAACATATGTGACGCTAGAGGCAGACTGGTTGAGTTCTGTGGGGAAGTGTGGATATGGGGATAGAAGGAGATGACTCATGGACCGGCTGTAACTGGGCTGGTGGCTTTCACCCTGTTATGGCCTGTATTTGCTTGGCGTGCGGTTTGAAACTTATGAACCGTTTAGTTCTGGAATTTTCCTATTTTTTTTGGGCCACAGTAAACCACAGAACTATAAATTGCAGTTACTGAAATGACAGATACAGGGGTCTCGCTGCACTCACGTCTACACTTATGAAAAGGTGGCCTCTTTTATCAGTTTTAAACTTTTATAAAAGATGGTGAAAAGAATCAGAATCTGTCCTGGTCCTCGTTCTTACGAGAGATGTGGGGTAGGAATTGGCTGCGGTATTTCGGCTGGCTTCTGCAAACTTGTTGAACATATTTTCGATTTGCCTTTAAAGTGCTTGGTAAATTTATGGCCCCTAGAGGTGGCAAACTGCATGTCTCCTCTAATTGGCACTTCTCTTGCCCGCATGATGCCATGTGATACAGATTGTGAAAAAGAAAGCAGATTGGTATGGGCGTGAATTGGAGAACAGCACATCATAGGGCTTCTGCTTGGGCAGACAGTCTTTACAGATTTTTAATCCAGCCAAGAGTAAATGTCTACAATATGCAGAGAATGCTGGAGGAAATATCTTAAGTTTCATTTCGTAAGATAAAAAAAGTTTAGAAGGTTGATAGTGTCAATTTTAATTTGATTACAGGGTGTTTGGCATTTCTCAAAGCAGTTTATAGCAGTTAATAATGAAACTACATGTTGTAAATGTCAAAGTGCCTTTGCATGTTATAAATTGAATCACTAGAAAGACTTTCATAATAAACATTTGTAGTTTAACTTTTATAGTTCGTATCTTTGGCCTCATAAAAAGTGCACATGTTGTAGTGCTCAGGCGCTTCTCAAGATCTACCCTGGATTAAATTTTAAGTCAGCTAGTCATATTTAAGGTAAGACCTAACCACTGTAGTGCAGTCGACATCTGTGACCTCACACCTCCAGGGTTGCAGGTTTGAATCCTGTCTCCACTGTGTGTGTGTGTGTGTGTGTGTGTGGGGGGAGATTGCACGTTCCCCCCATGTTGCACGGCTTTCCTTTCCTTTCCATCCAAAGGAAAACTTCCCAAAGTATGAATGCATCCTGCCTCAGTGTCCTCTGAATGACCCCCTGCCCCCCTCAGCATTGTGTTATAGTGATAATTAAATATAATCCAGTTGTCCCAAGATGAGCATGTGGACATTTGACTTTGAAATTCCTTGCTCAGGTACACTGCTGTACAGTGGCTTTAGTCTGAGCTGTGAATTAATTCGTCTTGTTAGACTGAATAAGCGACACAGCTCGATTCCCACCGCGCCGTCCCGCCTGAGGACGTTCTAAATCATAATTTAAGGACGTTTACACTAATGCTTACCTCAGTTTCCTCTCTCCTTGACAATGATCCAGTTGTACTTTTATTCCATCTCCTCCCAGGAGAAGTGTTACTGCAGTCTAAAAATCTTTTTTTTAAAGTTTGTATCATAACTTTGGTAACACTTTAGCAGGCAGAAATACTCTTATTTAATGTATTAATTAACCAGTAACTAAGCGTTAGTTATGTACTGATACTATGTTCGTTCATCAATCATGACGGTTCATGTATATCATGCAGGAAGTATCATGCATGAACTTTGTTTGAGTAGTAACTGAGCGACTAACTTGTGTCCCCTCAATAAAAGTGTTACTGTAACTTTTATCATGATGTTGCCTGTTGAAGTATAAAGCATTTTAATAATTAAAGAATAGTGAAAAGTATATGCATAGTTAGCGATAATATAAATATAGATTTATGTAGAACCTCCTTATGCTAACTTGCACCTGTCAAAATTTTAATATGAATGAAATGCCTCCATTTTATCACAGTTTATCCCATTTTGAAGTAGTTTTATTTTGTATACATTTTGTTTTGCATTAGTGATAATTAATTAATGAAATGTTTTCATCAAACACTGACCTTTCTTGATCAATCCATAACTGATTACACAAAGAATATTTAGATTCTGTTAAATTAAAATCGCAAATTTGTAACTAGTCAGGCATATATTGTAACAGTTAGTCTTTTGGTGGATTTGCACATTCCTTAACTAGAATAATGTATTTTATTCTGTTTCATGAATATGACTGAAATGACAGGAATAAAAAAAAATTATGTAAACTCACTGCTGCCCCCCTGTGGCTCTACCAGCCATGGGTTGGACTTCTCATGTTTCAGACACTGCACCAGTCCCGCTCTGTGTTACGATAAATGGGGGGGGGGCAGCCAGCCCGTGATGCATTCTGAGTGGGGAGAACGCCAGGCCTCATCTCCGCCCTGTGTTTCAAAACGGCCCATCCTGTAGCCACCTGGTGTCATCTTGCTGCGGGCCAGCAGCCATCGTCGGTGCATGTAATTCAAAAAAGCTGAAATGATTGGAGGGCGTCGTGGTGCGCATGCAGCACCTGCTCTTGTAATCTGGCAAAAACACAGAAGGAGAAAGGCTGCACCGTGGGGACTGTATCAGCAGGCTGCTTTGAGCTGGGAAAGCCTGAATCTGACAAAAACACAGACAGAAACTCCGCACTGTGGGCACTGTGTTTTTTATGCTCATTCTAATTGGCTACCTTGAGTTGAGCATCGGGGTGGTGGCCTATCAGTTCAGACACCTGAAAAAAAGTCTCCTCAGCAGCATCAGCTGAAAGTTGCTCTGGTACTCTAATTACTGTGACTGTTGTTACCATAGAGACCATGTGGCCTCACCCTGACACTGCTCCCCTTTCTCAGAATTCCACCGTTGGAGCCCTAGACAATGGGGCCATTCTGCTTGAAGAAAGGGAGGTCTGTCAGGTAGCACTAGTCTGCAAGATAAATGCTTTTAGATGATGCCAATGAAAGTCTTTTCTCTATGTACCTACTGTAACACTGAGTTTCTAAAAAGACCTATTGCTTAGTGTAATGATGGGGTCATCAGATCAAAGATTAATAACATGGATTTTACCTCTGTACAGGTCGACTTATCCCCTTGAAGTGAGCTTGTTCTTCCATCACATGACTCTATAACACTCTGTTCCTTATTGGCTGCCTCTGTAATCTCTGTTTAAGATTAGTTGCAGATGACTTTTGGAATAGTAACACATTGTCAGCTGTTGGGAGTGTTACATTTGTAATCACTGGGTTGAAAAGGTAATTGCATTGAAAATGCCCCCCTTTCTGACTAAGAACCTAATGTTGCTCCGGTACTCCAGCTGATTGCTAACTATGATGGTTGCAAATAATGTTTTGAGTGTCTGTATCTGTACTTGATCATTACTATTGTTTAATCTCTAATTTAAACAATCTGCAAGATCACCTGAAACAATAACCAGATGTGGATTTTGTACAGTAGATGTAGGGGTTCCCAGTTTTGGAATCTCCAGAACACTCTGGGCTGTAATTGTAAAGGATATGGTGAATGCAGGTCTTTTATTGTGATTTTTATTAGTCTTCCACATGGCTGAGTGGGGTCGGCTGATTGGTTGGTTGGCTTGTACTGGAGCTGATGGGGCAGATCCACCGAGCTGTCGACTGTGGATGAGGGTGGATCTTGGTAAGCCACAGTTTTTTGAAGTTTCTTACTTAGTTATCACATGCTAGTTCTACCCCCCTCTGATGTATATTGTTTTATTTTAAAACGGACGCAGATTGGAGACTGACATGTCTGCCCTTCAGTCTCAGTCCCACTAGAAGATGGCATCTAATGAAATGGTCCTTGTCACAGGTATGCAGATTGCAGCTGATTGCGTAGCACCCAGTCGAGGCCCACGTCAGACCCCAGGCAAATTTCATGCCGGTGCCCCTATTGGGAACAAAGTGAAATTTCCCTGGGTGGCCACCTATGTCACCTAATGGGACTGTGCTCAGGACACAACGATGTACCCCATGAAGTGAGCTACCATGAAGTCGTCAAAGACAGGCACTTCGATGTCAGTTCAGCGAAAAGCTCACTAGGAGCTCAGAATAAGGTGTACAGGGCAGAGAAGTTGTGTACTGTCATCTGTGGTGTTCCATTTCAGGAACTGGGCAAAAAACACAGCATAAGTCTGGCTAAGAAACCTGACCTGCAATGCAGACAGAGATATACATACTGCAGCTACCCTGTCACTATAGGGCTACAGTTTTGTAATGGCGAGAGGCATTCTGGGAGGTGAACAGTTCATGTTATTTAGTTGCTTGTATTTGACACTTTTCTTACCTTGTGTTTATTTGCTTTCGGGCGTCTGTGCAAATGCAGCAGGTAAGAATGGATATTTTGTGGCACTGGGGTTTGCACACACAGCCGGTGGGTGGAATGGCTGGGTAGTAAGCTTGATGAGTTTCCTTTGTGTGACACCGTTTGTGTGATAGTTTCACTGATTGTGTTATAATAGACCCTGTGCCAGTGCCATTTCTTACTAAATATTACGATAGTATATATCTATATCTGCGACTGGAAGAAAGCTCAAGGTCAAGGATGCACATATTGGATTATTCCTGAGTCCTACAGATTGAGGGGAAAGAAAATGCTTCTCCGTTTCAGAGCCCAGTGACTTGGGAGAGAACCACAGCATTTGTGAAAATTCCAGTTACAGTTTCAGGTCAGTGGCCACACCCACAGCTGCAACACTCTCTAAATACTACCGATGTCTAGGACAATAAATCCATTTCTTTAAAAGATGGGACCATTAAACACCCATTACGTCCTGTAGAGCTTTGTCACTAGACAGTTTCTGGCCACTAAGATTAAGCTGAAGCAGGTGTGTGGGTCTCTGAAATGCTTGAAAAATTGGGAATATGAGTGGGAAAATGCATAGAGAGCTTTTTAGCCACTTGTGAGTCCACTTCCAGTCAGTTGCTGTGTCTTCAAAGATATAGCCTTCAGTCTGAAGTGCTGCTTTAGACTGAAGCCTAAAACGGCAAAATCTGGCTAAACACTTCAATGGAACCACTATTCTGCAGGGTGATATCAAAGCTAAAAAGTAAGCGGTCTACCACAAGACATAGTCCATAGTAACTTAAAAATCTGTTGACTTGTTTTCTAGCAGATTTATATCCTTAAGGTATTGGTAGAATGGCTCTCGTTGCCAAATAGATAATTGTAAATACTGATATGTTATAAGCTGAGAATTTCCATGAGCCTGTTAGTCATTTGTCCTCTGACAATGAAGTTGGGCTTAATGTAACCTGGAGTTCTGCAATGAAATCTGTTATCTTCAAAACACAAGACTTGTGTGAGGCATAGCACCTCATTTTCAGAAGATTCGGAACAACAAAGAATATAATGAGCCTATACCACTGCATTTGGGCAGTATGGATATATTGTAACGCCCCTTGGCTTAACCAGTGCTCCCATTGACTTCTATTTGTCAGTTATGACATTTGCTAAAATAAATCAGTTTATATTACTAAATACTAAGCAACCCTGTCTTTTATGTACCAGTACATGGTCCCTGACCCGACCTTGTCTTTTCCCTTGTCTTACATACTGGAGGATTCCATTCAACATATTTGCTGCTTTGTGATCCAGAGCCAGCTGTATGCTAAGCCGACGAAGTGCGAGTTCCTATCGCTTTGGATTGCCTCTCAGTACATCTGTCAAAACAGGACTACATTTGTCAAAAGCCCAGTGGACCTCCCAGAGGCGTCCAGGGCCAGCACCACAACTGTAGGCAAGTATAACTGCCTGTGTTGTACACGGGAGGCCAATAGAGAAAGATTCAAAGATTTTCTTTTTATAACCACTCTCACAGGAGCAAGTAAAAGCCCCCAAGTCTTATATTCTGCCTCTAGCCTCCCATCAATCTCAGAATGCCTCTCCTTGCTATTTCATCGTAGCCTTTCAGCCCAACACACTATAGACCCAAGTTATCATGAACACACGATGTCAAAATGTATACAAGCTAGTGAAGAACATAGTGAAAAATATTCATTCCTGGTCTGCTCTCTTTTTCTCTCTCTGGGTGGCTGGTACATACTCATTTTCTCTTGCTAAATAATATACTAAATATCCATCCATCCTCTAACTGCTTATCCTGGTTAGGGTTATCCCACACATACTACACTTTTTCTGAGGAGGAATCCACCTTCTGGTAGCCTTACCATTGCCCTTAAGTTAAATTCCTGTTAACATACTAAACAGAATTTTCCGTGTGCGTTACTCACAGTCCCTCAGACTAAGAGTGAGGTAGACATATTTTGCAAACTACAAACATGACAAGATAACAAAAATCATCTCCCTATGTGACCTGAATATGAGATCCAGTATTTGACTTAAGGGAGTTCTCTAGTGTTCAGGTGTGTTAGAAAGGAGATTGGCTCATAGTGTCCAGAGACCAAGACTGTTCATCATTCACTGGTGCTCTCCTTTCACTGTCAACGTCCTATTGAGCTTGACTTTTGTTTATTGCATGATTTGTGGTTATTGATCACTCTTGTTGACAATGGGGTAAATGTAAGGGGTCTCCATTTAAGGAGCCACTTCAAACCCAGTTCACACATAACTGCTACACAACCTGCATTTATACTATGTCTGCTCATACTCATTCTTTACACACAATTCCTCTTTTGGATGCAGCTTCTGGGCCATTTAATAAGTTGCCCATCAGTCATTTGCAGCAAAGTCTTGCTTGGGACACAATCCTGTGGGTCAACTGGAGGTGACTCTTCACTGTTATGAATGGACGACCAACCACACTATGAATGGCGAAGTGGCCGCAGACGTTCTAGCTGTCAGACCCCAGTACAGGAAGATGTAAAGCCAGCTTCCTAATGAACACTAAGGGAAAAATAAGGTGATGAGGAAACCAGAGGAGATGAGCAATTCACATAACCATGAGCTGAGACATGAGCAGGGTCTGAGGCAGAGCGTTAACCAAACAAAGCTTAAGATTAGCAATGGAGTCCTGTGCCAAGAGGATGAATAATTGAGTCTTAGCGCCCAGTAACTCAGCAGAGAACCTGCTAAGAAAGGCTGAGGAATCCATCATGCTGCTAGTGGTGCCCGGTCAGAGCCTGCCTGTGACACAGTGCAGATCTGGGTTCTAGCAGTAGCATATGGTAAGACGGGTGTTAGGTTCCCATGGGTAAAGGGTATTTATGAGTTCTTATCCCAGTCACCGACAGTTAAAGGACAGTGGCACTTTGCTGGGTGTGGACGTGACAGCGTACAGTTTGCCCCATATATTTGTGCATGGGATCCAAAAATGGTTAGTATATTCTGCATATGCCATGTAATTAAAAATGCAATTAAGAGATCAAAGGCGCAGTATATAAAAAGTGGAGATTTGTTGCAACTACCATGCTTCCTCTTAATTGAATTGTGTGGCATTGATGGTTCACAGGTATGGTCCACAGACCAGCCAAAATGCCATATTATATAAAAACTGAGCAGATAATAGCTGTGTAGCCAATTCGTGAAAGATAAAGTACGCTTGAGGTTTTGTAGCAGGAAATCTGCAGTTTCATGTTGTGGAAATACATTCATTATTTATGGCAAATATGAAACATACTAGATCACTGATTACAAATAAAACTACAAAAGATATACATGCAGGATGCTTAAGTAGCACTTTTCATTTTAAAATAAGTTTTGGCATTATTAGTATCATTAATATACACCCCTATCTAGGATGTCCTAGGGAATTAGCACATACATCTGTAATTTAGATACAGATGTGCTGTTTGTAAATACTTTTTTTACATTTTATTCTAGAGCAATTGATATTTAGTCTTTAACAGGCTACATGGCATATTCTGGATTAAGCATATTCTATCACTATGCAATTCACTACCATTTGACATTATTTGCAGAGGTATTCATTACCTCCTCAATGGATTAGCCTAATGAACGGCAATGGGGATTAAATATGATTAGAACCAAGCTGGTTCAGGCTGCTGCTTAAGGACAGCAAATATGTTGATAAGCTTAGTCTCTGTTGGTCTGACCTTGAACATATTAAACTAAGAACATCCTTGATAGTCATGTCACAATCTGCCCTTGTCACTGTGACAGTTATTGCTGAGCCAGTATGCGATTTACCTAATTTGACTGAGAGACGTTTGAAAGGAAAAAATGAAGTAAAGGGCACTTTCAGACTGCCAAAATGCAAACTCAAACCCATCATCCAAAGAGTGTTATAGTTATTTAAGGTCTTAGTAATGTTAAGTGTATGAGAATGTTGTTTTAAAGCAGTCTGAGGATACTGATAGAATGCGTAGTGAGTAGATGTGTTTACCAGGGATATTCTGTATGGCATTTGATAAACTACTTGTAAAAAATGTAATTATTTATCGGCTGAATATTTTTTCTTCTGCGTTCCCTTCTGCCTCCTGCCACCTGGCCCTGAGCTAAACAGAGCATCAACTGGGCCCGGACAGCCAGACAGCTGCAGTTTCCATTACGGAGCCAATCCACATGCTTGTTCTGACGATCCAGTGGTTTCACGCAGTTAACTATATCGGCCCACTCTCAGTCCCCATCTGCCAAAAGCTGGATCACAGAGATCGCTGAGCTTCCAACAGGTGGATCACTGATGCATAATCACTTATCTTCCAAATTCCCTCTTCCCCAATGTTGCTGGGAAAGGGTTAGGAAATAATCCTTTTCCCAATATTGGAATCTGGGATTTTTTTAAACTATAAAACAAAGTTTGCAGCAAACTTTACTATAAAAAACATTGCTTTGTGATAAAACAAACTGAATAGTAAATGTAATACATATAATATTTTAATAAAAATGTGTTTCAGTAAGACAGGTGTAGATTTGTTTACTACAGTCCACTTTTATTATGAAATTAAATCTTAAACATAAATGTCTGATAGAAACCGAATATGTCAATGCAGAAAAACTGTAACTAGTCTTGTTCCACAACTACTTACAGTTTAGCTTTCTGCAAAATCAACAGTAAGGGCTGTAATCAGTGTGTAGGGCACACAGACGAGTGAGTAGTTGCACATGTGAAGTTTCCCTTTGACTGGGCCTGGGTCCTCCTCTTGCATGACTGCCTACTTGCAGTCTACATATCATAAAACTTGTTGTAACCATATATTACAAGGCCCTTATTTAACATCATATATTAAAAAGAATAATGACTTGTGTACACATAGTACATAGACAGTAATGTGAAGGCTGATCTGTGTGTCCCAGAATGGGCTTTGCTGTGGTGCCCTTGAGTAAAGCTCTTGACCTAAATTACTCCAGTAAAGTAACATTATTCTTCTCCCATTTGTCTGCTGTACACTGATATGTCCATCCCATGTGTAACAAAGGAGTTTCAGAGGAAACTGTCCTGTGCTGTTTGAACTAATCAACGCGAAGTCCCGAGAGCCAGAGGGCCTCACTGTATAAATGCCATAGTGCTTTCCAGCACATAAATATCAACTGAGGGTATTTGAAAGGAGACTAATTAGCTCACATGGGCTTAAGCAGGGAGAATAACATTCATACTGGGATCTCTTTAATGGGGAGGAATATTTCGCTTGTGTGTGTGTGTGTGTGTGTGTGTGTGTGTGTGTGTGTATTTGAAGCATCAGAATAGCAGAAGCATACCACCTGCCTTGCCTGACAGGGCAGCAGAGGGTTAAGATGGGGGTGGGGTAAAGGCATTATGCTGTATATTTGGAAGAACAGTGCTGCCCCTTCCAGTTTGGTCCAAACTCCAAACTGCATTGTTCTCCTGTCCACCTACGCGCCCTTATGCAACCACCTGTTGGATCTTACTTCGTCTGTTTTCCCATTTTTGTCCACTACTTGTATATTTCAGCATTTTGAAAACCTCACTAGAAATATATATTTTTAACATCAAGAGCTGTACTCAGTGCTGAATTTTGACCCATGTGGTTAAAATCTTGAAAGCAGGACTAAATCTCATATTTTCCCATATGGCACATGATTGACATCTGGGCGTGACCTTAAGATTGACAGCACTGGGTTTCCCTGATGAAATTGACCCACTCCAGACAGACAGACAGCTGGTTCTACAAAACACAGGTCCGATCAAACAATCAAGCTCTTCACACCCTAAGCTGCACTGGTATCTCATCCTGAACAAATCTTTCAGTGAAAAGCAATGACAGCTCCAGACCCTCGTGGCTACATAGGGCAAGCAGGTACAGAAGATGTACCTGCCTGCTTTGATGGCTGGAAAAGCAAAGAATAATGCCTTTCTTCTGAGTCGTAGTGCTGCAGTAACCACTGACCAAGAAGGAACTCCTCCTGTTTCAAGTTCATAGCCCGAGAGCTTTGTGAAGAAAGTCCAGTCTGGAGTATCTGCTCCCATAACACTCTCCTGTAGATATTTAGTCATTGCTGAACCCAAGACAAAAATATAAGTTCAGTCACTTGGACTCAGTATAAATTAGATTTCAGTCCTATTCTGCAGGTCTTGTGTGCCATTTGTCTTTATTTGATAAATGGAAGTACAATGTTCAACTACATTTAATTGATTTAAAATAAAATATGTCCATAGCATGGAGCACAAAAACAGGGTACACCCTGGACGGGGCGGCGGTCCGTCACAGGGCACAAGGCTGGGGTACACCCTGTATGGGATGCCAGTCCATCACAGGGCACAAGGCTGGGGTACACCCTGTATGGGATGCCAGTCCATCACAGGGCACAAGGCTGGGGTACACCCTGTATGGGATGCCAGTCCATCACAGGGCACAAGGCTGGGGTACACCCTGTATGGGATGCCAGTCCATCACAGGGCACAAGGCTGGGGTACACCCTG
>JABFEB020000092.1:19825121-19852996 GCA_019775895.2 Stomatorhinus ivindoensis
CCACCCTCTCTGCCTCCCTGCCCTCTACCCTAACTGCCTCCCTGCCCTCTGGCCTGCCCGCCTCCCTGCCCTCTACCCTAACTGCCTCCCTGCCCTCTACCCTAATTGCCTCCCTGCCTTCTACTCTAACTGCCTCCCTGCTCTCTGGCCAGCACGCCATCCTGCCCTCTACCCTAACTGCCTCCCTGCCCTCTGGCCTGCCCGCCTCCCTGCCCTCTGGCCTGCCCACCTCCCTGCCCTCTACCCTAATTGCCTCCCTGCCCTCTCACCTGCCCGCCTCCCTGCCCTCTGGCCAGCACGCCATCCTGCCCTCTACCCTAACTGCCTCCCTGCCCTCACCCTGCCCTCACCCTGCCCTCCGGTTTACTCGCTGCCCTGCCCTGCAGCCTACCTTCCCCCATGCCCTCTGGCCTACCTGCTGCCCTGCCTTCCAGACTGCCCATCGCCCTGCCCACTGGGCTGCCTGCCACCCTGCCCTCTACCCTACCCAGGTCCCTGCCTTCCTGCCTGCCCGCTGCTCTATTTTTGAAACGTGAGATCTGAGTCTCGCTGGCTGAGCGGCCATCCGGGCCAGAGCCTTTCCCGTTTCCTTGGTGAATCAGCTACCCAGATACCATCTTTACTTATTTATTTCTACCCCAGTGTATCGTTTACAGACCCTGCACGTCGCAGCTCAGCATTAGCCTGACACGTGTCACTGTCACGCGCTTTAATGACTGTTATTCCAGCCTAACAATTATCATTTGCATACAAAATCTGATATCTGAGAACGGCAAAAACTCTGCAGCTTGGTTTTCACTTACGCTGATTAAGAGCATCTTGTCAGTGATTTTCCTGGGGCAGCATCACTACAGAATGCTACCTTTTTATGCCGTTGAATAAACATGTTGAATTCCTCCATGCCTGTTGCCCAGTACTTCAGAGGAGATGATCAAGTTAATCAAGTTAAACTCACTGAGACAGCAGTGCCCTCACAGACCAAATAAAAACAGTGTGAATAAAGAGGCAGCTCTTGAATAAGTGATGCTCTGCAATGGACGACAGTCTTTGCTTCTTATATAACTCCTGGGAGTGAAATTAGTACTCTCTTTGATGTGTTTCACTCTGTATGTTCTTTAAACAGAGAGAAAAATATGCATCCTTAATAGAGTAGTAATCATTAATTATTGATCATTGATTGCATTTGATTCCATGAGTTTAATGGTGTTTGCTTCTGAGGGCCAGTCTCCGTCTCCTAAAGCTTGTCCTCTGTTTCCTTTTCAGTTCTGTTCTTCGCCTCTGCTCTCTGACTATGAATCGTGCAGTTTCTCTTTGTCCCGGGAGACGGCAGAGATGGATCCGAGCTGAGACCAATGCTATTCCACTCATGCCCCCTCATAAACAGCCATTTAGTCTTTGTCACGCTCCGCATCCCCCCCTCGATCTCCGGAGGCACGGTTATGGACATTTCACCACTCGGCTGGTTTGGCGCAAGCGACAGCATGTCGGCGCCACATTCCCCGCTCCCGGGTGCCTCTTCTGCGCTTGGCTGCCCTGCATGTCCTCCTCCTCGGGGCCAAAGAGGAGGCTGTGAGCTCGGAGCAGTGCTGAAGGGCCTCAGACATGCTGACGCTGCTGATAATTATCTTCTCCGGGGCACTACTATGTTCACAGTATTGACAACCAATAGAGCTTAGCCTTGAAATCTATGGGGTCTATGGGATGTTTATTACACCAAGTCTGACGTGTCCAGGAGTGACATACAAATGCATCTCTTAGAGACAGGCCATGTACACACATATTTAATTCATTTAGTGTCAATAGTTAATAGTATTAATGTTAATAATATCGATTCCTTCTCAATACTTTATTGATTAAAGTTTCATTTAAAGAAGCTTTGATCCGCTAAGTCATAGAATTAGAACAAAAGACATTGATTGTGTTTATAATTTATTCAATATTAAAAATATATAAATTCAGATTAAAGTAGGGGATCAGTCAGAGAGTGCAGCTTATCATGTTAAAAATAATCAAGAATCCATCAAAAATGAAAGGAGAAAAAAACTCCAAACTGTATCCAGAATAAACCTGTAAATGTGAGCAATGACTGAAAGCCCAGCAGAGTCTGGTCTCCCTGCCAAGCTGCCTTTGTCTCTGCATCTTCAGCTCAGCTGCTCCTCAATGCTCTCATTAGTCCTGGATGATGAGCATCTGAGTGCCGCTGATGAGCATGACCTATATTTGGCTGGACGCACGGCAGCGTCTCGCTGCTCCTGCAAAACGCTTATGTGCTCCAGTCTCGCCTTCCAGCTGCCCCCTAATCGTTGGCGGGTCTGGATTCGGTCAGTCCTCATGTTCGAGCTGTGGCTTAATCATATAAACAGTCAAGCTTTATGATGGTCAGCAATATTTCTGTTCCTCTGCCTAATATGTAACAATAATCTTTATATGTAACATTGTAAGATGGCAAACATAAAATGCTAGTTAAAATGAGGCGTCGTACTAAGATGTTAAGAAACTTGGTCACAAGCATTATGAAGTGCTCTTTTTTTTCTTAACAGTATTTTGAAGCAGTTAAAAAAATCATTATATAAAATATCTCTCTGTAAGTAAACACTTAATAATAATACACTAGACAGTAATTAATATCTCTGCAATACAAATTGGTGACATCAAAAAGGTTTGCAGCATTTTTACTCTTACAGAATCTGGTGACTTGAGTGTGCTGGGCTGCTCTGGAATAGCTCACCCAGGGGCACTCTGCTGATGTGATTTCTTACACAAGATTCAAACCTATGACCTCCCTGACACAGGCACTGATCCCTAAACCACTAGGCTATTCACCACTTCGTTGGCCTGACTGTCAGCAAGTTGGCCGACCAGTGACTGGGGGCAAAGCCCAGCGGCTAATGTTAGCAGTCAGCTGGAGTGGCAGCCCTCACCTGGGAAGAGGAAGCGTGTCTGGATGGTCTTTTCACACTATGCTTGGTCTCCAGAGACCACACACATGCAGCACTGAGCATAGGTCTGAGGTAATCAAAGAAAAAGATGTTTAAATGATGTCATGTTGCTGTTAAACTACGACATGTCTGTTGAAGTGTGTAAGCTTAACTATTCAACTAATTAAATTAAATGGGCTGGTAGCGAAATTTTATGAATGCATGGAATGCCCCAGAAGGACCAAACTACTAAGTTTTGGAGAAAGTAAGAAATTCTTGGTTTATTGGATTATTGTCTTGCTGTTAATTTTCATATGTTCTAATGTTCAATTGTGGGTTTTTTTTCTAAGTAAATTACATTCGCCCAGATAAAGAGCTTAGACTGCCTAAGACTTTTGAACAGCACTGTACTTACATATTATCTTGCAGCATTTGTACTGGCAGATTGCTATATGTTAAAATGCATGTGGACATGATTTGATTTGGTTTAGATCCTGCATATGTTTTTCATTGATACCTCAGTGGTTTGAGTGACAGTCACGTCTTGATCTCGGATTGATTTATGGATAAATCACGCATATTTTCATAGGTCGCAGAGTCACTGAGTACTTTGATAGCATAGTGGAACATGGGATGATTGTGTGCAGTATTAGTGTTTATACCTAGATTTGACCATGAAAAATCGACAAAATCACATTCTTAGTGAGAACAAACACTTTGCTTCTCATTGAAAGGCAAAAGGTTTTTAACCGGACAGCACATGTAGACTAATCTCCAAAAACTGTACACCAGATTGTTCATTTGCTCATCATGCCCTTAATTGACCTAGTACATCCAGACAGAGCCATGAAAAAAAAACACTCATTGTCTGTTATTTTAATGAATGACTACAGCAGTACTTCAGATTTCTTCAGGAAATGATTCATTTGCCATTGGCTGGTTTTCTTTCACTGCCACTTCCATCATGATGATGTCACTCAAATTCTCATGTCACTTTATTGGTTTATATCCAAATTCAGGGAAGACAAATGTGCTGTTTCACTTAAATGTTTATAAATTACACTATATTATAATGCATATCTGTATTCTTTCTTGCAAATTACAGAGAAGTGCAGATCATTCATCAATCATCCAATTGCTTATTCTGGTAAGGATCACAGGAGATTGTGTGTCTGTGGGTGTGTGCATGTGCCTTTCAATGGACTGGCATCCTACCCAGGGTGTATCCCAGCCTTTCAATGGACTGGCATCCCATCTAGGGTGTATCCCAGCTTTGCTATGAACTGGTATCCCATCCAGGGTGTATCCCAGCCTTTCAATGGACTGGCATCCCATCTAGGGTGTATCCCAACTTTGCTATGGACTGGTATCCCATCCAGGGTGTGTCCCAGCTTTGCTATGAACTGGTATCCCATCCAGGGTGTATCCCAGCTTTGCTATGAACTGGTATCCCATCCAGGGTGTATCCCAGCCTTGCTATGGACTGGTATCCCATCTAGGGTGTATCCCAGCCTTGCTATGGACTGGTATCCCATCTAGGGTGTATCCCAGCCTTGCTATGGACTGGTATCCCATCCAGGGTGTATCTCATCTTTGCTATGGACTGGTATCCCACCCAGGGTATACCCCAACTTTGCTATGGACTGGTATCCCACCCAGGGTATACCCCAGCTTTGCTATGGACTGGTATCCCACCCAGGGTATACCCCAGCCTTGCTATGGACTGGTATCCCATCCAGGGTATACCCCAGCCTCGTGCCATATGGTGCTTGGTAAGTACAGAATAAGATCTCCAAACATACAGACATATCAGGTGCCAAGTTTTTACATGCATGTGCTACAGACCCAAGCCTCTTTTCTGCTTTCTCACTCCCCCTCCCCCGGGCTATTCCCTGCCTAAATTGGGCGCTGAGTGAGATCTGTAAGTGTCCGATCCATGTGGCTGATTGAGTGCAGCTCTGCAAAGACCCCGCTGCTCCTCTGCTGCCTGACCAGCAGCGGTCTGACATGAGGTCCCTCTCACTTGATATCTTCATTCTTCTCACAGTATTTGACATTCATAAGGCACAAGGGAGTTTGCAGCCAGATGGTTTTAGACCCCTACAGGTCTTTTATTTTTTCTGGGGTCCGCCTATTGCAGGGGTGGCCAATCTTATCTGCAAAGGGCTGGTGTGTATACAGGTTTTGGCTGCAACTCCCTAAATAGGTCACTAATTAGAGGACTGATTGGCTGAAGAGTCCTCACACCTGGGTTTGAACAGCTTACCTAAAGGTTATCCCAAAAACCTGCACACACACACAGGCCCTTTGCAGGTAAGATTGGCCTCCCCTGGTCTATTGTATTCCTCCCTCCCGGCCAAAACTGCATGATTTATAAGGCTTACAAGTTTATGTACAGTGTTTTCCTGTCATGAACTAGTCTGAGTATGTTGGGATGAGTTCTGTGTGAAAAAGGAACTGCATTGAATTAAACTCACATTGCGTGCCCCACAGTCTGCTTAGCACCAGCAGTTCTGTTAGCTTGAACTTGTCTGGCAGCTTACAGAAGCTGCTCAGCTGCAACACTCTGCCATTTTTGGAGTGAGGGGACCAGAGGATTGTAGGGGGGTGTATTTTGACTGTAGAAGTTTCTTTGAAACTCTTCACACCTACATCTTTTTTTCACCCTCCTTCAGTGCACTTATGAAATCACATTGCAGCTTAATAAATGCATTGCTTGTCTCACCACAGTTACCTTCGAACATCCCGTACCGAATAAGTACATATATGCACCTTCAGCAAATTACCCTGTCCACTCCATACTTTTATATCTAGTCTATTTAACAACATTTTTGTGCCTTACGTACCACATAATTATAAACACCTGCAAAAATATACAGAAAAGTAATTATGCTGTTCATATACATGTAGCTCCTGCAGAGTGTCTTATGGTGCTTTACTCTGAGTACACTGGCCCTTCTAGGGGCATTTGAAGATGGCATATTTGTTCTTTCTAGCATCCAGTCACATTTATCCGTGTACATCATTTGTCTTATGGTGCTTTTCCACTGCCACCTAGATCCGAGCCACACCAGGAACTGGTGATTTTCCATTGTGAAGGACCCAACCCTTATCCAAGCTGTACTGGCTCTGACATGACCCTGCTTATTAGCAGGGCCGAAAGCGGAGAAAGCCAAACTGGTTGCATCACCGCCATCTGATCAAAATGCAAGAGATGCCAGTCATCTGAGCATGGATTTATTTGAAGAAAAACAAGGTATATTCTATATATTATTCATTATTAGTAAGATCACCAGGATATAAAACGTACAAAATATATACAGTGTAGCGTGCCCTGCAAGCACTTTAAATAGCCTTGTACTGTTGTTGGTGGTGGTATTTCCCAATTGTGGCGTTTGTGTTTGCCCATGTCATGTGTGTATCCTGTCCAACCCTCACTTGTCTTTAGCATTGTGTAAATTACTCACCATGTGTGAGCTTTACCATTTGGTGCCTGACCTCCCGTGTTTCCCAATTACATTTGATTCGGTGCTCGTTGGGTGCTTGCGTTAGTCCAAGTCTCCCTCGTCATTCGCCACTCACGCAATGCCTCGCTCTGCCTGGCGCTACAGCGGCACGAGAAATGGGAAGCTGGAAGCGATCGCACTAGCGCTGCTGGAGTAGGCACTTTTCTCCATCATTTGGCAAGCCTGCTCTAGCCTGGCGGACCTCAATGCGGCAGTGAAGTGGCGAAGCAGAAGAGGCGGCGGTTCCGGGGAGAAGACAGCCGGGACAGAGAAGCTTATCTGGTGGGGCTGCGGCAAGTGGGGGCATGAGCTATGCTCTGGACTGAAAACCTACCCCAAATCCACCGGCAGATAAGCTGAGGGCATCACAGCAAAGGTGGCACCATCTTGCTCTGCGGAAGTACAAGTGCACTGGACCCATACATCTCACCCTGAAGCCGCTCCTGCCAGCCCGCCGGACCCTCGTCAGACGTTGGCGACCGAGGACGGTGGGCATAACAGTGGACCGCGGCTGCTCACCGGCCATCAAGGGCTCCCCACTTGTCAGCTGCAAGGAGCCATGGCGCGACCCCGGCTGCGAACGCGACCAGCAGAGGCAGCAGGTGGAGGCTACTCTCAGAGGTCCGGTTAGCCTGGGAACCCTGCTAGTCTGATGAGCAGTGGGAGACGGACCAACAAGACCGGGAGCGGCTGTGGGAGTCCACAGAGCAGGAGCGGCTGTGCTGAGAGTTGGCGGAGCAGTTACAAGACCACCAGGCATGTCTGGCTGAGGCAGCAGTTTCGCCATTACATGGCCACGAGACGGCACTGCTCAGCCGGGAATAGTATGTCGCACCCTGAAGATCAACTGGCTTTGGACTGCGTGCACTGGAATAGCAGTACGCGCACTTCCTGGAGGAGCAGGAGCTGCTGTGCAGGGCTGCCCGACCCTGCAAGCAGGAGGCTCTGTGGCTGGACCAGCTTGCTACACAACATCAGGGCCCCAACAAGCTGGGGAGAAAGAAGGGCTGGGGCCTGGGGGAGGTAGCACTGTCTGTAGCTGTTCCGTACTCTTGCTGTCCCCAGAGAAGGAGGCCTGCTTGTGGCAGTCTTTGGGAATGGTGTTCCCTGGCCAGGGTGACCGTCTGGAAGGGTTACCAGATCCACCTAAGCCATGTAAGAAGAATGGTTGGCGGCCGGGGGGGTCAATCACTCCAGTGCCCACTAGCAGCAAGTCACGCCAGCACTCGGAATGCTCATGGCCCCTGTCATTGGAGGAGACGCACTGACGGCTGGCACAGGACCAGGGACTTGCTTTGGAACTGAGGTGGGGAGTGGGGATAGTCGACCGCTGAGGAGGGGGCAGTGTAGCGTCAGTGAGGTTTGCATGTCCCAGCATACCCTGAGAGTGCTGTAAATAGCCCTTGTTGTACTGTTGTTGGTGGTGGTTGTGTATCGATTACACACCCTGTGAGCTGTACCATTCGACGTCTGACCTCCCTGTGTTTCCCAAAGACATCTGGTTTGGCGCTCGTTGGGCATCTGTTAAAGGCTGAATAGAAGACCCTGGTTTTTCCCCATGACCAAGGCTCTTGCGATGCCTCAGTGTACCCGGCGCTACAATATAGATAGTCCTAAAATGTATAAAATGTACATCCACTGTTGGCAGGATTTTTTTGTTGATAAATGAGACATTCATTGTTTCCCCTTTGGCTATTGACAAAGAGTTTATTTAGCTTGAAGCTTATTAATTACACACCTCTTTTACTCCAGTGAGGAAAATACTGCTAAAATTATGGTGTTTATTAATTTAATAAGCTAAATCCTATCAACTGTTATAATATCAGATATTGTGTTCCACAACACCTGCTCAAAATAGTCATTATGCTAAATTTGTGCTCCCCCACCACAATACACACACATGCACACACACACTTCACACACTTATTTTCACACTCATCCATTTAGGTTTGCTAGCATTTGGTTTTGGCAGGTATACATTTGCATTCCATCTGCTACAGATTTTGCATTTATCTATTTCAAGGTTGTGGTTTGTGGATGTTACCATTGCAGTTTAGGAATGAATCAGTAAAGGGGGAAATAAAAACTAACTAAATTAACAAATAAACTTTTGGTCTATTTTTCAGGACAGTCATTGCAGAGAACCTGGTCAATAAATGTTATATTTGTCCAATAAACTGAATTTGATCATTAAAAGTGGTACTGTTTGTGATGTACTTTTCAATTTGAGAGAAGTCTGCACACACGTACACATACGTTTGCATATATGTAAGTCTGTAGGGTTTGCAAACTACCACAACACTATTGATATAGCTAATTTTATTTAAAATGGAATAACATAGATTTGCCGTAAGATTTCTTGCGTGAGCGTGAGAGTCAGAAAGTGTGTCACGTCAGATGCCTGAGAGTTGGCAACACTGATTAAAATCTGAATTAATTAGCAAATCTCTAATAGTGTCTTCACAACAAAGGAGATGCATGACTTCAGCTGGATAGCAAAATTAGCAGTGATTCAGAAATTTCTTCTGCCTTCAAAAGTTACATTTAATCATCTGTGCCGGCTTATATTTGGTTTTACTATGCATCAGTATTAATGAAGTATGTACTGTATTAATGAAGTATGTACTGTAAGACTTGTTTTATTGCTGAGATTGGCCTTAAATCATGTCTCTCACTTATAGGGATTAATAGAAGTTACACACTCAGCCATTATTCAGTGAATAATCAGCATTTATATGTGTACCTCTTACAAAAATGATGCTATTTATACAATTTACTGGGTTCATGCCAGATCCTATATAAACGTATGGACATGAAATCCATTTGATTGAGAGAATGATAAATGAGGACATAATATCCTTGTAATAAAGTTTAGTTAGTGGTGGTACAGTGGATAGCAAGGTTGCTTCACACCTGTGGGACTTGGGTTCAAGTCTCCACCAAGGTTCCATGTGTGTAGAGCTTGCATGTCCTCTCTCTGTCATCATGGAGTTTCTTGCTGGTACTCCAGTTCCCCCCACAGTCCAAAAACATCCTGAGGTTAATTGGTGTTCCCCGTTTGCCCATAGGTATGCATGAGTGAGTGGTATATGAGTGTGCCCTGTGATGGGTTGGCACCCCATCCTGGGTTGTTCCCTGCCTTGCACCTATAGACTCCAGACCCCCTGTGATGCTGAATAGGACAAGTGGTTTCAGAAAATAAATGGATGGATGGAGTTTCTTACAATACCTAGTAAAGAGCCTGTCACACCTCTGATCTGCTTGCATGTGTGTTATATAAGTGCACCTGTTGTATCTCTGGTTTGCAGTATGGTCACAGGTTTGCAGACAGTGTGTTAGAAGCCCATGAGCTGTATACTGTGTGTGTTGAGCACCTGGGCGGCATTATCTTTGCTTCAAGGCTTGTCCTTTTTTTTTATCAAGAAGCATTCTGGCTCTGACTTTTGTTAGATCTTTCTTTCTTGTTGACCATTTGCACACCTTATTCTCATATAGGATCACAGCTATTTCTTTTTGATTCATGTTGGAAACTGCAAATTAGTATGATGGAGTGATAGTAGTGTTGGCAGATCCACACTATAATGATGTTGTTGGTCCTACCTATACCCAGACTAATGCACTCCAACAATAATAATGTCGTTAGTCCTAACCATGCACAGAATCATGCACTGCAACAGTAATGATATTGTTGGTCCTAACCACACCCAGGCTAATGCACTCCAACAGTAATGGTGCTACTAGTCCTAACCACACTTTTGGTTTAAAATGTGTTTAGTCCTCAGCCAAAGAGAAACTATTCATTAAAGCTCAGCTGATATGAGACCTACACACAGCCATCAGCAACGGAGCACCAAAGCTTCTCCACCAGCCAAACCAAGACAATGATGACAACTTTCCTTCCGTCAAACTCCACATATATTCAGAGGGAAGTCCCAGCTGCGGAAATGATAGCAGGTCTTCGCGTTTCCAGGTTTCAACAGCCAGCATTTCTTTATGTTGCATCCCATTCAAGTATAACATCATCTCACTGTGCCCAAATGAAACTCAGAACCATGAATTCTACAAACAATTGATTTGAGTTTTAAACATGAATTGATGTGGGAGACCAAAAGCAGAGTGATTCACTCACTGGAATATCATTAGAGGACAGTGCTTGACTTAAAGTCATCTTCTTAACCTTAAGTGAGTTTAAGTGACATCATCAGGTCAATGCAGGCCTAATTTAGAGGAGCCCTTGACATCTGGCTTCGATTCGCTGCTGAATCAAGGGCCATCATATGTGACCCATCCTCCAACTGATGCAAATGCTCTCGACTATAAACAGGGTACAAGGCAGGTCTCCGGGGATTATTGTTCCCTCCGCTCGGAGTTAATCGTGACTGCATTTCTTGACACGTAAATCAGTGCACTGCTGCTGAGTCCGAGTGTAAATCACCTGACTACAGCACTATGAAAGAGCCAAATATCCTGTCGTAATGTGGTATTTAAGATCAATACAACCCATTGCTTTTGAAGATCTAGGGCAGGCACCCAAAGACACCTGATCATTGCGTCTTCAGGTACAGAACACAGTAACTGATTGTATTACAGATAATTCCCTTGCTACAATAACCAACTGTGCCTGCATGTGTAAGACAGTCCTAAAATAAACCAGCCCTCAAGAATACACTTACTGTTGCTGTGTAACACCCTGATTATGTTCCCCCTTATAAAGCCTTGATTGCAGAGAAATTGCTGGCTCCTCTGCCACATTGTACAGCAATGCACAGCTGTGCTCCACATGAGTGATATTTTTCCCATGTGCATCAGCGTAGTTTATGCATAAATGTTGCCGATCAGTGTTTGTCTCTGAAATCTGGAGATTAGTATCCATGTGGAGAAGCAGAGCCAGCTTCATCTTATTGTCCTTCATAGTTCTCACAGTCATTTTCATGTGCCCACACGGCCGCTGTCATGACAAACGACAAGAACATGCATCTCCCAGCATCTCATCTCTTCTAATTATCTCATTTAAATATAAGTGCTGCCCTTCATTCCATTTTACAGCAGATATCACTGTCACCAGTTAATGTTTCTGCAAGGCCTTAGTGGAACTGGTATCATCAAAGATGCCAAAACATGGATTAAAAAAAATAAATAAATAAAATAATAATAATAATAATTGCATTAGAACATCGATTTTTGTACGAGTTTAAAAATAGAGTTCTTTATTGGTTTAATCTATCCATAAATCTTCTAACTGGGCAGGGTCACTGCAAGTAATTTTTAAATATCAGATTTAGACTACTAAATTAAATGAACCCAACATGAAGATAATGTAAAAAACTTGGATAAATGCGTGTGTATATCTGTGACTTTCCGCTGCTCGTTAACTTGATTTATTAAAAACTCCGCCATGTTCTTAATTAATCAAGTCTCTCACTGAAGACAAGGCCCTTTGCAGCTGCTGAACCCAGCTGTGCCCCTCCGAGCACAGCAGACAAACTGCATCACGCTTTGTGGCTCTGCTCCTGCTCCAGGCTCTTCAGATTGACCTGGATACTTTCGCACTTTTCAGTGGTGTTTCATGTCACCTTCCACGTCGGCTTAGCAGCTATATTAGGGTAATAATAAAAAACACTGCATCTACAGCTACAATAGTTGCATTTTATATAAAACACTATCTTTTATTTTTAATTAGAACAAGTTTAAACATATTCTGAATGGGAATGAATGTGTGGCACACACCTCGAAAACAAAATGAAAATCAGTGTAATGAAAGGCAGGAAAGATTATTATTAATTTGAATGTTCAAATGTGATTTCAACATTTCAATTCCAAGGAATGTTTTAAATAAAGGAAATTAACATTGTTGTGAAATTAAAAACAAAACAAAAAACATCAGGTAATCTGATATTGGCTATTAAATTGCAGCAGGGCCAAAGCTCACAGATCATAGTGACTGGTGCCTTGGTACTTTTGTTACAGGGAAGAGTTTATAGTCTTTAGTCTTGTAGCTAAAATATCTACGCAGCTGAGTAAACAAAAGTATTTGATGATGAGGTTAGCATGTCTCTTGGTATTTCCTCATCGTACAGTTTTTTTCTTTGGTACATCCCTCTAGACACCTCTAGACATGTATTCTTCAGCCCCCCACAATCTGGAAAAACCACATAAATTCCCCCCCCCCCCCCGGGCAGTGAATTGGGCATGCGTGCAAACATTCAAAGATCGCTGCGAGATTTCGCATGAGAGGCTGCGGTAAACACACTTGGCGCCCTCCAAACCAACACTGTAGACATATTTTATGCATTTAGGACTTAATAAACTTTTTCTGTGCTGTCTGCTGCGTTTGCAATGTTCCCAGGAACTCCCAAAGAAATCCTATTTAATTCCTTATGCCGACCCCGGAATATATGCACACTGTGATGGGAAAAGTCGAGATGCAAACGGGTTAGCTGTACCCGTATTTATCTGTCCATCCGTCTAATCATTGCAGTGCCGTAAAAATTATGTCCTTGTGAATTAGATCTTTGTCACTCAAATGAAAAAGCAAAGAACTGAACTTTTCTTATTCTTGACACTCTTGTTTCTGTACTCATTGTTCACTGGGTGTGGATAGTCAATAGCTGTTATAAAAATCTCACAAGGACACAATGAGGTATTGTGTTCAGCCAACTTTGAATATTTCTTCAAGTAATTTCAGAAGTAGTTTGCAGGCAAACTAATACTGTTGCATACAAAATGATAGGCTGTCGCAGTTTGTTTAGCCATTATATTTTAATTGAATAATTTAATTCTCATCCATTAAAATAAAGTTAACTAAATTAAAATAAAGCAAAAAAAAACCCAGTGTCAATTTTTTCTGTTTATAATCTGGGCATAGAGGAAGACTTCTACAGAGGTCAAAGGTCATCCAATCATCCCTTTAAGAGAAATACTGGTTTGTATCACGAGCTTCTGTGCTGAAAGTAAAATTATTAACAAGTAAGACAACAAAAAACATCTTTATCTTAGATGTGTACTTTTACGTCATTACAGTTGCCAAGAAAAATCTGTAAAACCCATCTTTACAAGATGATTTTCCTATCTGATGTGAGGAAAATAATCTATAAGGTATAAAAATAAATAGGTTGTTTTGTGTGAATATTGAGCAAGTATCCACATTTTTCACTTACTTTGTGTACCCAGTACATTTGCTTTTAAAGAGTGGGGTCAGATTTTTATAACAAATAAAACTAATAATTTACAAGTCAAAAGCATAATGATTCATACATTCCCATGATGCAGCATAGAAGCTAATGATACGTTATTACCATGATTACATGTAGTGAGAACCACAAACATCCTAGAGAGGCCTCACATCCTATAGTAGGAACAACGGTTTCACACAACAGGTTACAAGAGCCTTCCCAGAAGGCAGTAGAAAGCATAGCGATTAGGGCGGGGCACCTTGAGAATGTTACCTACGTGTGTTTTTGTGATCTGGGAAGTTACTGTTTGCCTTCACATCACTGAATGAATGAACGACAATGATAATGTACAAACTTTTTGGCCAATACAGATGGAATCCATTTCAAATGGTCCTTTTTCTTGACTTCAAACATGTATGATGCACATTTTGTGTTCTTTATTCACAGATATTTATCTGTGGTGCTGTTTTGGGGCAAAGATGAAAAAGCAACTCAGTATTAGTGTCTAGTTCTAAACTATGTGCCTGCTCATTTAATGGCTAGAAATTATTCTGACGGGTGGCAAAGAAACCGCAAAATGATTACCAAGGAGACAAACTAAGGATGTCAAACTAGGACACACTTAATGTGATCTAGCAGTTCACGTATGACCGGGGGCCTGTTGATTTATGTAGTGAAGAATCTGTCATTGGTAAAAATTGTATATCTGAGATGAACGAAGTGAAGTATGTGACAGGTGTGGTTAAGACAGTGTGAAAAATACCGTGTGAGATATACATCACCTGATGCTTCACAGAGGACAACATGGACAACAAGGGCGTAGCTTTGGTTTCAGCATTGATCAGGACCCCCTACACACACTGGGCACTCCCACACTATTGACAGGGACATGTTAGTACCCTCCATACTCAAATCTATGCCCTTGCTGTACAAAGTGTAAGGCAGACCTCAAAAAAGTAGCCTGTGCCATTACAGAAAAACAAAAGTTTTGAGAAGTTTAAACCCAGCTCAGCATATGAGGAACAGCAGGCATTTTACAGTAACAGTAATAGTTTAAAAACGCCAAGGTGACTAGCATTTGTCCTAAAGTACAGAATGCAGAGAGTTCAGTCAAAGTACAGGACGCATCACTACCTTGCTGCTTTTTCCGATGTGGATGATCAACCCCCCCCCACCCCAAGACTTCTAATTTAGTCCAGATGAGTCTCGACATTCTGCCCCCTCCGGGATGGCAGCATCCTCTTCATTTCTTTTCTTTTCTTAAACGCCTGTTCAGCAGTTCATATCCTTGAGGAAACAACCACTGCAGAGCGTTGATTGTTGTGGACAAACATGCTGTGAATGTCAGTGACGAGACCTTTTCAATCTCCAGTCGAACAAAACCAAATGGGTCAGTATACTTGTTAGTGAACAAAGGTGCGTTCCAGTAGTTATTGCTGAGTCTGTCCACTTTCGCTTTGTTTATTGCTTGTCCTAGGCACTACACTGTAGGCTGGGTGGTCTTCCTACACGCCATACTTCCGCTTTGTCCTCAACATCGCTTTTCTTCTTATATCAACAGAAAATATAGCTAGCTACTTTGCAGGTGATGAAGTGCATTTGGGCCAAAAATTAATCCACTTGGTTGAAGAGACTTTCATACAGTTATGTTGGGTTTTGCGTATGGGAAGCACTTTCAGTTGGGGAACGAGTCACTGAAAATGAGCGGCGGAAAGGTGAAGCCTTGAGGCCCATCATTTAGACTGCACAGAAACAATGAAAGGAAATGTATTCTCTGAAAAATTAAACAGCAATCTCCCTGTCTGTCCAATATTTATAACACTTCTGTATTTTGCCCACGAAGCCCAGTTTGAAATTTGTTTTTACGAAGACCATGACTGTTGTAGCATCATGCATTTCTTGTGGGAATAGCAGAAATGCAATTTTGTGTGTTGTTGGTGATTAAATGATCCAATTTGTAATGAAATTGTGGCCCATAATCTGTTTCTACAAATTTGATTTATGGTGAAGTAATTAGTCTTGTCTTATTGTCATGAAATTATGTTTTTTTTTTCTGTTTCCTAGTGAATAAGGTGCTTTTTTTCTAATTATGTCTAGTCTATTCTACTCTGAATAGTACACCATTCTAAAGTATATGGCAGAGTGGTCTTTTATGTTTAATTTTTGTTGTAGGACTTAAAAGGATACATTAAGTTTCAAGGATGTGCTCTACATAACCAGCAGCTAACCTAATCTGCTTAGCAACCCTGTTAGCAAGGATAAGGTGATTTGGGCGGGGGGGTCAGGTCTTGGTTCACCTTAACTATGAGTTACATTAGCCACTAAATGATGATACCACGCTATCGAAAATCTAAGCCATGCAGTCTAAGTCTCACTTTCTGCAGCTTTAGAATTTAGAATCTAAACTAGGTTATAAAGTCACAAAGGAGTCAGAACAAAACTGAAACTTCTAAAACAGAAGAAGCTTGATACTGCCACATATACCACCGTGTTGAGCGCACTTCCTCTCATCTGGTTTTTACCCGCTAGCCTTCAGGATGGGCTTTGACCATTCTGCTGAGACTCAGCTATCCTCTCCAGGATGCTGGCTGACAGTCATGGTTCCCGGGACATTATGCGTTCGGCCATGTCCACGTGCTGTAAGACAGGCACCCCCGATGAGTTAGATCAATATGATCTGGGTAAGTAGAAGCTTTGTCCATAGAGGTGCCTTATGTCCTAATCCCGGTTATGTTCATATCTGGAAAATTATGTGACCGTAATCCTCAAGAATGAACACAACACGCTTATTCTCAATACTCTTCATCCTCACCTCATGTTTTCCTATTGAAAATGTCCATGGTTTTTTGATAATTTAATAATGCTGTAGTAATTATTGTAATGCATTCATTATTCCATCTAAATTATTGTTAATTACTCATTGCTAGGGCAATATTGCCCCAGGAATATGCTACAAAATCGATTTGTTTTACTTCTGAGTATTTATGCTTGGTTTCTTGCAGAGGAATCTGTGTTAGATAATATGTTCAGTCAACACTTCTTCAAGAACTCCTACCTTCCAATAAAATTTCTGATGTGCATAGATACAGGTAACAAAGTGAGGGACATAAACAGTTTATTAAACTGTAATCTCTCAATTTGATAATCTCAGTCCTTTTAATTTGCTTCAAGTGGAGAGGATGTAAATAATATTTAATACATACATATGAATATCACTGCCATGCATTTACTAAAAAAGCTGTCATTTTCAGATTTGTGATTTAATAGTCATCTTAAAAATGTTGCTTTAGGTTCAGTATTTGTGCGCCTTGTGTGTGGCTGTTTGATGAGTGCGTTTTAATGATGTGGAGTACTTTCTGCTAGTAACCTAAAATCAAAGGACCGACCAATCTGGGAAAACTAAACAAAATCACTGAGAGACTGATGTAAATGTGCAACATACATAATTTGACGATCCTCAAATAATAGTGCAAATTAGTGCTGAGTCTTTGATAAGTTGCCGACGCGTCTTTTTTCCTTGCGGTCATGTTCTCCACATAGCAGCTTGGTGTTTCACCTCAGTAACAACGACACTGTGCTACCCCACACTTGCATTACGCGGCTCATTTACTGTCAGATGCATCAATGCACTTCTAAGGAATTTTGTCACTGAACCTATGGACTTGTATGTGAAAATCCAGATCTTCTATATGGCAGGTGTGGGATTGCACCCCTTCCACTGGCAGTACTATGGTCGTTTTGTACCAAATAGCAGGTTAACATACCAAAAGACTTATGTTTTTAAATAGATTTGTTCATAATAATGCTTCACACAAAATATTACTTATCTAAGCAGTCTATTTACACCCTAAGTCTGTGATTAACCCATCTGAAGATGGGACTTTAAAATATTTTGTCATGTAAAGCTTTCAGCTTGCTCTACCATATGAAAAAATTCAAGTTTTCATAAGAATTCCTCTCTGATCACTCTTGACTAGGATGCGTTCCGTTTTCACTCACTGTGTCTCATTTTTTTCCCTTTTGCTTTGAGATTAAAATAAGAGCTATTGTCCCTTGACTTTATAGCGCTATTACAGTAGTTATTTTTTCCTATGGCACTTGCATTGTTCTGCATTTATTCAGTGAAATAAAGCATTTGAGGAAATGCAATTAAAAGTTGATGCCGGGTCAAAGGCCGAGGTCAAATTTCTGATTCTCTCCGGAATGGCATATGTTCCATTCCTAAGGTGGCCTGTAGCCTTTCAAACTCCTGCCGGCTGTTGACATCAGGACTCAAGTCATCCAGTGCCCTGTCAGTGTCTTCCTCCTCCTCCTCATCCCTACTCATGAAAGCGAGCTCATTCTCGTAACAGAAAGAATTTGTGGTAGGGACCAGGAACTTGTTTTCAACCATGTCCTTGGCACTGCAGCGCGGGGTCGACGGTACGTCGTAGGTGTTGTGGAAGTGGGAATAGTCCACTTTATACTGATTTTTCTCCTCAAAGAGGACAGGTTCAAACCTATGACCCCACAAGATCTCTGTGGCCAGGTACGAGCTGCGTGCCTGCGTGGTCATTGCAGTGGCCTCCACCATCCCTTCGAGTATGACCACTATCTCAAAATCGGCCGTTTCCAAGTCCTGTTTGCTGATGCCAAAGAGCGGGCTTTCTTCGTCAATCTCATGGAGGATTGTTATGGGGGAGACCAGAAATATACGATCTAGACCTTTATCAAACCCAACATTAATGTCTATTTGGTCTAAAGGTATGTATTCGCCCTCCTCTGTGACGCGAGGCTTTATCAGTTGCGCTCTGACGTGGGCTTCCACAATATGACTCTTTCTTAGATTCCCCACTCGCCACATGAGGCAGAGTTTGCCGTCTCTCAGTGCAATTACAGCATTGTGGCTAAAAAGCAGTGTCTGGGCTCTCTTCTTAGGTCGGGCCATTTTTGCCATGATTGCCCCAATCATGAAAGAGTCGATTATGCAGCCCACGATGGACTGGAACACCACCATGAAGACGGCCATGGGACACTCCTCTGTCACGCAGCGAAAGCCGTAGCCAATAGTGGTTTGAGTCTCGATGGAGAACAAGAATGCCGCCACGAAGCCGTTTACTTGGAGCACACATGGGGTGAAGTTTTCGTCCCCTGCAGGATTGTCCAGGTCCCCGTGCAAGAGCGCTATCACCCAGAAGGCTAACCCGAATGCTAGCCAGGACAGCACAAACACCAGGCTGAAAACCAGAAGCATATACCTCCAGCGGATGTCAACGCAGGTGGTAAATATGTCAGCTATGTAGCGCTGGGACTTCTCGTCCATGTTGGCGAACTGAACGTTGCACTGGCCATTCTTCTTGACGAAGCGGTTGCGGAACCTCCGGCGGGTGTGTATCTTGCCGTTGCCAAAGCCATTCACTCCCGGCATGGTCGTGAGCCGCAGTCCTTCCTCCTCTGAAGACACGATGCTGTAGCGCTTGTTCATGCCTGCACTCATGCCTCCCTTGTAATCCGAACGACAGCTGACAACACGATTCAGAGCGAGTGAAGATGGCTAAATATCATTTGTATCCAGGGCCCACTGGGAACTGGCTGGGAACGAATGAAGGGCTCCTTACTGGTGGCTAACCTGTGGAAAGAGCAATGCAGGGCAAATTAATTACATCTGCTGGTACATCTTACAGTCACAAAACTTTGCAGCGTATATTTTATTATTTCAAACATTTTAAGATATTTACTAAAAATATTTGAGTTTTCACTTTTGTTTGAAAAATGTTATCCAAATGAGCCTTGTGAATTATGTTGTAATACAGATGCAGTTGCATTACTGTATAATTTTTAAAAGGCTGATACATCAAATATTGCGTAAATGACTTTGAGTTCACACTTTTAAATATCTTTAAATTATTTCCTGTTCTTTATTGCTTGAGTAAATAAGCTTAATTGTTCTGCTGATGCTTGTAGGCTAAAGGACATGGTAGACTAGTAACTTTAGACCCAGTACTTAACCTGCAGTGTAGCTACATAAAGAGTCTATTTCTATATATATAAATATCCTACTTGTTCATGCTAAAGATCATATGGAAATGTAATCTGCTGTCCAAATATTTTATATATTTCATTGTATTCGTGTTTTTCTCATTTTTTTGTAGTGCAAATATAGGAAAAGAATAAATAAACAATTGCACACAAAAATATAATTAAAAACACATGGCAGAAAACTGAACTTAGACTATTTTAGAGGCAGTAAATGTCTGTAGTTCTTTAACAGAAAGCCAGAGAAGCATTTAATGTGGAGTCAGTTTGCAACACGGTGTTGAACTCATTTCATTCTGGCTCGTTTTTCACATGGCTGTTCTTCATCGAGAGTTGAGAGAATTATTTATCATATAAAAATATGGAGTGTGAAAGATAACTGCAATTAACACTGTCCACTTGGACTCAGATAACAATGGGAATCTGTGGACTGGATCTGAATCCTATTTTAGGCTACATGACATCTGTGGGTTTTTTTTTTAAATTCCGTAATATTAGATTTTTTGCTTTAGGCACTATACTCTGTCCTCCCTATGAAACACAACGTAACCTCCTGCATAGTTCTGATGTTAGGCTGTGTGAACGGAATTGGACAATTTAACCAGTAATAATAATAGTATTCTTCATCATCCCGCCGAGATGCATACGGTGCTGCTTTCTCTGACTCTTACTGTTACTTGATATCACTGTTGTGCTCTTTGTACAGAGCACGAAATTTGAGCTCTAAGCTGTTTCGAGCAGAGCAGTATCATCATGTTTTAGTTCTTTGCAAATAAAAAACAAAAAATGAATGTCATAAGATGTGTCCACCAGATAAATTTGGATATGAAAATGTTCATATCACTATTCATACAAATAAGCAAAATCTAAACAGGGATTGGTAGCACAACTAAATGTGATTTCATCTTGTTCTATAAATGTTTTTTATTCAAAATGCTACAATTTGTGAGCAGTACCTGAGGATCCTCTTGTCCCGAAGGTCTGTTTATTACAATAGCATAAAAGAATTAAAAGTAAAACTCACAATTATTATGTGCAAGTGGGTTTGTGAATAATTTAATGAGTATCAAAAGTTACAATTAAGGAATGATTAAATGTACTTTCTAGTATATTTAACTTGTGTCTTGAATTTTTGTCAATCATTGTTTAATAAAACAATTAAGAATTACTGTTGTTAACTAAAACACTGAAAACCTCTTCAATACTTCCATGTTCTTCATAATGCTATGAGGCCACTCTAGATCCAGTTTTTAATACTCTTTTCATTTCAGACCTATTTATTAATATGTTGCATGTCACAACAATACAATGAAATGCATGATTTGTGTGAAATTTTCTGTTCTAATGGCTTTATTTAAGTAGATTATAGATGTCACAAGCAACTAGGGATTCAGAAGGTGACTCCTGTGAGAAACACATGTGTTTGAAGAGAAAATATGATATTTTGTCAATCTGAATTTTAAAAGGTGATATGACTCATTTGAAAACAGGTGTGCATAATTAAGAGTATGTGTGGTATGTTAATTAAAAATTATTTCATGGACCTTTATATGTGTTTGATGGTGTTGGCAAAAATCCAGTGCTGATCCAGCAAACATGTAATTTTTGAAAAGATGTTACAGCTGGGAGGTCCTTTCAAAACCTCATCTACGAAACATTGTCCCTGATCTGAAGAATCTGGTACAACATAATCACTGGTAAAACATAATCACTGGTACAACATAATCACTGGTATAACATAATCACTGTACAACATAATCACTGGTATACCATAATCACTGGTACAACATAATAACTGGTATAACATAATCACTGGTACAACATAATAGCTGGTATAACATAATCACTGCTACAACATAATCTAAAGTGGAACTAGAAGGTGTATGTTTTAGTACTGCTGGTAAACAGCTACTATGTTACATGTAATCTGGCTGAATTTGGCGTCGACATGCCTGGAATACAGCATATTTGCATGTGACACATTTGTTTTGTTTATCGCAGGGTTCTGTTCCTGAGACCACTGTGTATGATTAGATTCTAGCTAAATTCTAGCTGCGGACAGCTTGCTCTACAAAGAGCATGTTGAGGGAGGCATAAAAAGGAATTTCCCCATGGGGATGAATAAAGGATTGATTATTATTATTATTATATAGATTTGTTTATTATAATATTTAAGAGATGGGCTTTTTTGACACCGAAGTATAAAAATATGTGCACAATTTAAATAAATAAATATACAGATAGACAAACAAACAAACAAATAAATGAATGAGATGTGTACACTTACTGGCATTGCGTTTCTTTAAGTTCTTGTTTTAAAAGAATAGAGGCTCAACCTTAAGTTAGACAAATAGCTAATGGGAATGAGGCCTGAATTGAGCAGCACAAATAGCTGCAAAATGTCTTTTATGTAGATTTTTAAAATTATTTCTGTATTTGCCTTCATGTGCATCTCCTAGCTTGATCTCTATCTTCTTTTCAAATCACCTGGGATCACCTGCCCCTCAAAATTTTTGCGAAATTTTAGCAAACAATACACATGCATTCAAAGTTCAATAATATTCTCAGTGGTTCAAAGAGCACTATAGTAATTGTACAGACACAGGTTGTTTACCCTAACCACACCACATGTGGTAGTCTGAATTGCTGAGCATGCACAGAGCATATGGGCCTTGCACGGCAGTAAACACTGCTGTAGGCTCACACCTTTGGCTAGATAATAAATAATGGCACGCTGAACAATCATTTTCACCTGCAACTTCACAGTGTGGAATTTACAAGTGTGTCTCAAAATGTCACAAGAGCTAGAATGCTTTACATATGCATGGGTGGAACAAACAGCAAATTTAAATAAAATCTATCACTAACCCATTGCAATTACAGCATAATTATAGATGATGAAAAATTAAATGGTGAAATAATTATATGGTGAAATAAAAAGAACAAAACAAAATAAGGAAAGAAAAAAATAAAGCGAGGAATCGGACTGTGAAACATAATTCCCCTAATGAATTATGACTTATTTCGCTGTGCATAAAATGATTAGCATGACATGTATAGCTGATATTGCACATTGCATATTGTACATACTGCATGCAATGAATGATAAAGGATTAGTGCCCTCCATAATCCAGGCCAGATTAAGCAGGTGAATGGACAGATGATGAGGTAATCCTTGTATTAAAAGGAATTTTATACTTTCACTCTTTTAACTTGATGCCCACATCCAGAGCTTAAATAGCTATTGCGCTGGACAACAATGCCCATTACAAGAAACATAATTGAAGATATTATCAGTGATCACTTCAGTGAATTAATATGTATAATGGGCCAGTTTTACGCAGTAAAAGGCCAAGAGTAACAATTAACCGGACTGTTGAAATAAGTTGAGGTAATTCCCTATACACATAGGGGAACAGATATATGTAGAGGTGCCACAATGTTTTTGCCGAGCGCCACAGTTCCCGGTGTTAGTCATTAGCCAGTAATCAGCCGTTTCCCCTGTCTGCTGCGTTAAGTTGCAGCCTCCTTTTATACACAGCGTGATCGTCGGATAACAAAGTGACGCATTAATAGGAGAGGGCGATTAATCAAGTCAATACAAGAGATAATTGAGGAATCAGAACTGATTTTGTTCCACCAGGTATGAATCAGACAAAGCAAATGCATTTAAGATCAAAGTGGGTATTACTGAACTCAATCCCCAGTCCACTTCATCAAGGAGGGGAGAGTCGAGGAGCAACAGCAAAGTATCGAGTACATTAATTCGATCTAAAGCAGGGTTACAGGAAAGGTGCCTGGAGCCAAGTGGACAGGCGGCCCTGTGTTTTCATTCGGCCTATGCCTAAATATCCTGTAGTATTATAGTAAATGGAAGGTCACGTGTGTGTGTGTGTGTGTGTGTGTGTTTATATACATTTATACATGCACACACACCCATATGGGGCAGCATGGTGGTGCAGTGGTTAACACTATTGCACGCACCTCTGGGACCAGGGTTCAAGTCTCCACCATTTTCTTCCTATGTCATCACGGAGTTTCCCCCCACTGTCCAAAAACATGCTGAAGGTGCCTGGAGTTACCAAGCTGTCCACAGGTGTGAGTGTGCCCTGCAATGGGTTGGCACTCCATCCTGGGCCATTCCCCGCCACGTAAAGCCAGTATCACAGAATGCATGATCCCTGTGGTTTCCTTTTCTGCAACGCAAGATATCCAAGAAAGTCTCACAGATGTACAGCCCAAATTCAGGGGCTGTGCAGATTAATTTAAGCAGAGATGCTTTCTTCCCACTGATGAGTGCAAAATGATAGAAAGAGAAGGCAACTGCGGTCAATGTACTTGTGTTAATATCCCCCCGGTACAATGCAAAGTCCACAGAGAAAGTAACAGAGAAACTAATCAGATTTAGGATGTAACTCTGTTTGACAGGAGTGCTCTTACTGTATTATGTGCCATCTTGCCAAACTGAAATGGTACATAATTGCAGATGTCCATTTCAGTTCTTCACTTCACTTTAAGTAAATACAGTGTTTCCCCGAAAATGACACAGGGTCATATATATATTATTTTGCTCCAAAAGACACATTAGGGCTTATTTTCAGGGGGTGTCTGAGTTTCACCAACTACAAGCACATTTACCGGTATTCATGAACAAAAATCCACATTTATTCAAATACAGACATCATGTCATCTTCTAACCATATCTTTCCATGTAAACAATCTAATGAAACATTTATTCATTAACGAAAATCTATTGTGTAGATTTAATTCAAATATTAAATAAATAAATAAATATTATTTCCTGATTCCTGTTTACATATAATCGCATCTCATTCTACTTACCAGACAATCCATGGGATAGTAACTAGGGTTTATCTTTGGAGTAGGGCTTGTATTGCGGACATCCTGAATTATCATGCTAGGGTTTATTTTCGGGGAAACACGGTAGGTACAATTACTAACCTGACCACTGTGCTTCTGTATCCTATCCTTTCTTACACACAGGGCAGGTTCATTCCATTGTGTCAAAAGTAAAACAAAACATATTCGTCTAAATATCCATCCATCCAACCATCCATCGCTGCTTTCCTAATACAGGGTCATGACAATGTCTATACAGATATATTTATTTTGCACAAATATTTGGCCAGTGACATCATGAAAGAACCAACATGTGGGAAAGTTAAATTTGTCTCTTTAATACAAGCTGTTTGATTTGTCTAAACAAACAGTGCATGCGCTGATCAAAGGCTTGACACCGCTCGTAGCATGTCCCCATATCTGTCTGTCCAGAATCCAGGAGGTTTTATAAAAAAAAAAAAAAAAAAACCTGATCCATGCACATGAGTCACCAGTGTTGCCATTAGAAAGTGTGATCAACAAGAAGAAGGTCCAGGTCCGTGGCCCACAGCAAACCCCGGCTGGTGCCTCTTCACATTGCTGAGTAATAACCCCATGGCTCAGTTCGGTGGGTGTCTTCAGTCGGTTTAATTTGTGGTCTTTTGCTTATCCAATTGTTTCCCTCCCTTTCTTAGATCGAGAAATTTGGATGCTGCCCCCCTTCCCGTCTAACATCAAGGATAAGGCAGATTAGCCGAATTTCTAACCGAGCCTGTATGACTGTTCTCTTGTCCTCCTACGTATCTGCCGGCACAGAAGATAAACTTTATAAGCGTAAGAAAGCCGCGTTCCCTATCAAACCGCCCACAGTTGTGGGTACCGCCAACGCAATTAGACATCCACAAATGCTGAAACAAGTATTTCTCTACTACGGTGAAAGGAAATTCTAAACTATTTACTAATTAGGCTCTTACCTTAGGCCTAGAATCTGAGAATGCCACGTTAATCATGTTATGCAGTTAAAAAATAAAGTCTTTTTTAAAACATTTTTTATAATTGAAATATGCATCACTGTAGCAGTGTGGTTAGTGTGTTAAATAAGCATATTGCATGTCACAGTAGTCTAGTCCTCCCCTGTACCTGATGGGTCCTCCCAGAATCCAGGGGGCGCCAGGCCCCAAGCTGTCCCATGGTCATCCCCTTCTGGGCTTTGCTACAGAGGAGCCGTCGGAGTTAAATATACCGACCTGGCAAAGGCCCACCGCCCAGCGCATCTTTGCCGCCCCGGCAATCTGGCCCTCGACGTGAACTCCCCCGCGCGCCACTCTTGTCACAGGATTCATCCTCGTTCAAAAACAATCCTGGCACTCCCTCCCGCCCCACAGCTGAGCTGACATCCCCTCTCTTGGCCGGATCGCTGCTCGTTCTGCCGGTATTATTTTTCCCGCCTGCAAATTTTCTCTCTCTGGATAACCTTTCAAATGGCTTTCAAAATAGCTTTTGACGAGGCAATGGCAGTTTTCAAATTATGGAGCGATCGGTGTATTAGATAGGTTAAAGAAAACTGATGACAGAATATTACCGATTGGATATACTACCACAGTATTTTGTTATGAAATCAGTATTGTGGCACTTTTAGCCATTAAAAATAAATTATTATATCTCCTCCTGGCTAATCCTGCAGCAGGTAGCTTGGAAAAACCAGGAGATCTATAAATGGAGGCCCATGGTGCCCGTTAGCTGGATGTCGAGCGGTGCCTTTCCCCCAGGTGGGAGCAGTATCCACCTGTTAGCATTAGCGCTGCCACACGTGGTTGTCTGGAAATAAAGCAAACACTTCGCATTTTTCACAGCATGGAATGACAAAATGAAAGCTTTCCTATTGCTTTAGCTGAAATGAATTAGCTTCAATGTTTCAAACAATGGCTTTACACATTAAAATGACAAAATGAAAGCGTTCCTATTGCTTTAGCTAAAATGAGTTAGCTTCAACGTTTCAAACAATGGCTTCACACATTAAATTGCCTAGTTTTATTGCTATTTTTCACGAAGCTTTGTAGTTTTATTTTTCGGTAATACATTAACTGCACTTTCATAATGCCTTTATAATGCATTCGTAGAACATTTAGTGTGCCTTCATAATGCATTCATAGTACATTTCTAAGGAGTTTGTAAGTATACCTTGACATCCTAATATACCTTAACGGCGTTAACATACATTAAACATATTATGACATAATATTGTTTATGTTTGTTATTATCATATAATGTTTGTTAGAAATGTCTATTAAAACTGTTAAGGTATGTTAGGATGTTAAGATGCACTTACACGCTGCTTATAAACGTTCTAGGAATGCATTATTAATGCATTATGAATGTGCATTGAATGTTGAATTGAATTTAAGCAATAACAAATGAGGAGTGCCGTTGTACTTCACTAAATCACATCTATGATATATTGGAGTACAACCACACTCTTTCTCTTATGTTATTGCTCTTATAAAACAGCTCATCGAGTAGAATTTATAAGTCAACAGTAATAAGCCAAAACAGATATAATACATTGCTTGATTATTAATTGAAACATTTATGGACCTCTACAAAAAATAGTGCCCACCAGCCAACTGTTGACTGTTGCTATGCAACACAAACATTCCAACATACCTCACTTGCTCCCAACTACTTTGCATCACATAATAATTTGCTATATATATTCATATTTTACCACTGAACTAAAGCACATTTACCAAAAGCTCCTCTTAGCAACTTCTAAATGTGTAAGTTGCTAATTTAATTTGCTACTATGCTTTTGGAAAACGTACCCCCTGCTCTGCTTTTGATTTTTAATTTGGTGTTGTAACTTCGTTCCTTCTGTTTCAAAATGAACAGAAGACATTTAAGCTGCATCCTTTATGTGAATTATACAAGTGTTTTAGTGTAAAATTTTACTTAAAATTTTCAGCAAATGCAAACCATACTGTTTTACGCCATTTTATGACATGTATTATGAGAAATATGAAGATAGTGAAAAACACTAAAGGAAAAACAACTTTGCATATATTTATAAAAACAAGTTTTTTAACAGTAGCAATCAAAATTAGATAACAAGTGACATTTTATAATTTATAAGTTACTGCTTATCTGAATTCAGTTACCCATGAATTGAATTTAATCATATTTCCTCTGTTAAAACTCTCATATCACAAAATAAAAGGTTGAAGCTCCTCAGTCGGTGTAAACAGAACCTGGACATGTTCTCTTGTTTATGGGAATTTTCATGTGTTTTCTTGACCAAGTAACGACCTAGGGATTATCGTATTGTTATCGTATGAACAGCCCTATGACTCAGACACTCCAGTCAGTGACTCCTGATCTTCTTATTCCTCTTTCAAAGCTCTAAAAGTACATTTTGTTTCTTGCTATAT
>JABFEB020000092.1:19904186-19916168 GCA_019775895.2 Stomatorhinus ivindoensis
ATGGGGCAAGCTGACCAATCAGAGCACATTGGGCTCATCTGGGGTTGGGGCTTAAAGCTAGAGACAGTGAACAGAACAACGTGTAACATTGAAGCGTGTAAATCTTAAAATACTGTAAAATTATGAATAGTGAAAATTAGCATAATAGAACCCCTTTAAGACAGCAAAAAGCACTATGTTTAAGTAAACATTAATTTGACATTGTCCAAATTTTTGAAGTAGCCTTTGTGCATTTGAATTAGTATGTGTATGCCAACGTAATGTCTTTCTGCTACCTGTCACACAAATGCACTCTTCCCATTTCCTAGAGTACCAGTGCTCACACGAGTCCTGCTGATTGACAATTATCTGAATTTGGCTTCAGTACTAGCTGAACAATAGAACATGAATTACAAACAGTCCATTAGCATTGCACAGAGACTGTTTAGCAGAGTATAGCAAGGTATCTGTCCAAAAATTTAATTAGATAAAAATAATTTATATTAATTTTTAAAAAATATTTGTGTGATATGATTTGTGTCACGCTTCGCTGGGTTAAGCGGTGCAGGGTGTCGGCGGCGTGAGGCAGGCAAGACGATGAAGCAGGCAGATTCAAGGGAAACGGGGTTTATTAGCAGACAGACGAGGTAAACGCCACGAAACACCACAATGACTACTCTCCGGAGACTGACTTAGACACGGACTAAATACAAGAGACAGGCATGGACAGATACGGAACAGGTGGACAGAATTAATCACGGATTGACAACAGGTGGTTTCCAGCAGGACTGAACACAGGGTAGCGAGGGGGGCGTGGCACACACGAGGCTCGGACGGACGGATCATGACAATTTGTGTAGTAAATTGCAGTCTTTAACTGGCAGTAACAGATTGACACTTACGAACTCCTGAACTAAGTTGCAGACATTAATTTTGTATGAAGACATGCATTGTAGAAACTGATAATGATGCCTTAATGTGTCCTCTGCGGTCTCTCTGTAGTGTATCGTCCAGAGCTTTCTTGTGTTCTCCTCCAACCCACCCACCCCCCCACCTGCCCTCCTTTATCCAAAGTGCTATCATCAGCAGGTTTTTTTTAATGAACATCGTGATTGATTGCATAGGGGAAACTAGAGCAGGGGGTCCTATGAGTTGGACAGGCTACTGTAAATGCATACATACATCTACGTACTGCAATCCCTTAGCTGCTCGGTTACATGAAGCAGGAAAATGACCCAAGACACAGGAAGCATTTGTAGGCCACATCTATTAAAGATGTATTCCTATTTAGCAAGCAATTGTCCTGGGTCATCTATCATTTTGGCAAGACATGTAGCATTCAGATGTGTTTTTTTTCTCTAAATAGAATATTCATTCTGTACTTTTTATGATTCAGCCAAAGATACAGACCCAGTGCAACACTACGGGGGTTTAGAGTTGAGTCATTTTCCCCAAAGTGATGAGCAAGGAGGCTGAGCTGTTTTAACAGAGCAAATCCTGCTGTTGCCTATTTGTGTGTAATTTCCTACTGGAGTCAGATTTGCCCTTTGCACTTCACTTTGGATATTTTTATGATAATTTCCCAAATATTGATAGCAACACTTCACAAGTAGCTTCATTTTAGTGTGAGTATTCAATGTCAATGTACTCCCTTACCATCAACCAGGATGTCTCTCCCGTAAAGGAAACTCAGCCTTTTAGTGCTGATATTGAATTAATCTCGTCCTCTATTTCATGTCGGTATTCTGTTTCTTATTGCATCATTAGTGAATAGAAGCCATGCATATAAAATAATTCAGTGTTATGCAGACATAAGGCATTCCTATATGAAAAGTATGCATATATATATTCAAATGCCTTTTGTACCATGCATGCCATGTATTTTTGCAAAGGAAAGTTAAAAATTTCTCATTTTTATGAGAGCTTTATTTTAAACAATACCATGTCTTTAAAATATATATCCTTTTATTACTAGCAGTAAGTCCCTTTCAAGATATGATCAATTTAGATTGACGGGAAAATTAATGCTAAATATGTACACATTTAAAAGGCAGTTTGACTAAAATGAAAATGGGTGAATGCTCGTTTCAATGTAATACATGTGGCACTTTTTCAGTTTTACAGTTAAGTTACAGTACAAATGACTGCCTAGTGTAAGTCATCCAGTGATTGACCCGCCGATCACTGGCTGGCTGGATGCACTCAGCTGGCATCTCTGCAAAGAGCCGCATCACAAACATAGTCAGGCTCAGAAACGGCTGAATATGGAGAGAATATGGAAAAATCCAGCTATAACCGCTGACACTAGATACCGCTGACACTAGATACCGCTGACACTTGGCATGAATAATATCTTTAAAATTGGTAAAAACAAACTTGAAGCAATTACATTATTCTATCATGAAGGTTTCACCTGTAAATGTACATTCATTGTTGCGGTTAATTATATGATAGAAAGCGTCAAGTCATGCTTGCTTAAAGAATCCTGCCTTATATCTTCATTTCGCAAAAGCCTCACCTGATACCTTTACATTCTTGCAGAAAGCCCACTGCCCACAGCTCACAGCCCAGTGGGAGCCCGCAGCTATCGTTAATGAATCATGACAGCTAGAACAAAAGCAAAATGAATGAATTTTTCTCCTTTGAGGCACAAATGTTTAATATAATATCCGAATTACTCACATCCATGCTCTTAATATACAGATCCTGAGCACCATACTCATCATTCTTAAATGAATTTGATGACTGCTCATCTGACGTAGCCGTTAGCTCTGACCATGTGGTGATGTTTCTTCATTTGAACTCACACTCTGAGGTTAAGTGAGATGTGTGTGGTTCTCATTCTGATCCTGGTTGTCCCCTTAAACATCTCATTGGCCCGACACACTTGCATAAACACACACTCCACTCACAGAGACTTATTTTTGCTCAACGATTGAATGACAAACAATACTGCTAAACTTCTATTACCTAAAGATTGTCCTGGAAAAGTTTATTACACATCTTCAGGGTTGAGGGTTCAGTTCCTAATACTGGCACTATGTGTGTGGAAGTGCATGTTCTTTGCGTTCACATGGTTCCTTCTTGAGTCATACAGCTAAAGTGAGTTGGCGACTCTAAAGTATGCGACATGTGAGTGTATGGCTGAAATTAAAGCTGTGGTAAGCTTCATGTGCAACCTTCCATTATTATGGAAAATGGGGGACAAATTATACTGAAGTTTAATTTTAAATAAGGTCTGTTTTATTGCTGATAATTACATCGATGAAATCACGGGCGGTGTTCAAACAGGCTGTAGATGAAATAGCTCCTTTATATGTTCAAGAAACCAGAACCATCTCAGCACCCAGCACAGTTTAATGATACCTCATACAAGCTAAAAACGGAGCACAGAATGAAAAGCAATCGAACTGCGGCTCCCAAAGCATGTGTGGACTGAGAGCACTGTGAAGACCTCCACGTTACCTGTATTCCTATTGCAACCTCAGTTAAACTCACCCACATAGCTGCTGATTGTGCCTCTTAATGCTTGCAGTGATTGTAAGGACTTCTTAAGTAGAAATATTTTAAATTATTTCGGCCACCTGTTAAGTCATAATGGTGTATATGAGCACTGTTTAGTGTTTTATTAGTCTATTGGACTTGACTTGAAAAACTGACTTCTGAAGGAAGATGTACAGTAGTCAGACACCCCCTACCTGTGATAACCAGTAGGGTAAAGGTGTAGAGGCTGTGGGATACCTGTAGCTAACTATATGTTGAATTCATTGTGTGTATATAGAGATATTTGGAACAGAAGCTCACATCTTTACAGTTTGGCTTGTTTATGTTAGAGCCATGTTTCCCAATCCAGTCCTCAGGGGACCCACAGACAGTCCATGTTTTTGCTCCCTCTGAGCACCGTGCCAGGCAGTCCACATTTTTGCTCCCTCCCAGCTTCTTGTAGGGTTATTCGGTTCATCTCTAGCATAGTGTTTCCAAATCTGGCCCTCAGAGGGTCCACAGTCGGTTTTTGCTCCCTCCGAGCTCCCTCCCAGTGCACATAGGGAGCTAGGAGGGAGCAAAAACATGAACTGTCTGGCAGGGAGCTAGGAGGGAGCAAAAACATGAACTGTCTGGCAGGGAGCTAGGAGGGAGAAAAAACATGGACTTACTGTGGGTCCCCTGAGGACTGGATTGGGAAACTCTGTGCTAGAGAACAAAAGACCACGAGGGTGACAGTAAGATTCCCCCATTGCATTCTCCATTCAGGCTTATATCGGTGGGCTGCCACACAAATCAGGTTGGTCCTATCAACCATTTCAGAAGAGGGTGTGTTTTAGTAAAGTTATAATCTGCGACGGCCCCCGTAGAACACCCAGTAGCATTTGGTAGTATAGGGTATCCTGTGGTGATCCTGTATCATACGTCTGAGTTAGGGTTGACTGCAAGGTTTGTGGACAAACTGATTCTATTCAGCCAATAAACTCCCATATGGACTGTTTCACATAAAAGATGTGTAGACAGCAGCCTGTGCAGTGTGTTAGTAAATTAGATTTAAATATGCTTCGGTGAGGAGAGATCTTGAGGTCGCTGTGATGATATACTGTAAATGTGTACCTAATTAGATTAGTCTTTTTAATGTTGATGTACGTGTCCTACTAACTGTGTAAGCCTGGCACTGTATTAGCAGTCAGAAGGTAAATGGATAGATGCATGAATGTTTCAATAAATTATTTACAATTGGAACATCTATGTTATATATTATGATGTGTATATTTTGAAAGCATTTTCACAGCATACAGTGTTTATGCAATTAACAAAAAGTACTTTGAGAAACATACTAATTCAGTACTTCGGAGCGTATCAGAGAGTATTGCTTGATCCCTCAGTGGATAACACTGCAGTCACACGTGTCCAGGGTTGTTGGCCCCAGTCCCCCTCTCTGCCCTGTGGGTAGAGTTTGCATGCTCTCTGTTTGAGTTGTACAGGTTTCAGTAAGGTGCTCTGGTCTCCACCTTCAGTCTAAACTGCAGTGTCTCCCGATGCGGGCCTCGGGGACCCACAGGTGTACATGTTTTTGCTCCCTCCCAGCTCGCTGCCAGACAGTCCACATTTTTACTCCCTCCCAGCTCCCAGAAGCAAAAATGTAGACTGTCTATGCATCTCCAAGGACTGGTTTGGGACACATTGGCCTAAAACCATGCAGTTAGGGTAACATGCTGTAGAGTGTGTGCTTTCTGATGGACCGCTATCCTCGATGTAACATGCGCTCTGTGCTCAATGGGTTCCAAGCCACCCTAATTAAGATAAGTGGTTGGAAGGCAGATCCTTTATATATTTGTACTTTACTGTTATATGGTTCTAAATGTATTGAGGAGTATTTATAAGTATAGACTTCCTGGAAACTGTGTTGCTGTGTAGACGCCTGCCTGTATTTCAGTGTGTCGGTATATATACTGCAGCGTACTCGAAAGCATACCAGTTGCTATGTTCAGCATCGACGGATCCTCATGCTCACAGCCCCAGTTTTCAGCTATTCTCCTTTATCCTCTGTTGCATTTCTTGTGTTTTTTTCCTTGCACAATTCATCCCATCCTCTGTTGTTTTCTGCACCCCTATTTACATCCCTATGCAGACCGAATCATTCATGGTATTCTTTAAATCCAGTATTGTTATTAACAAGTGTGAAATATTTATGAGAAACAATGCATTCTAGTTTATTGTTTTTACCTTACACAGAGGGTTATTCTGTGTGACCAACTGTTTCCTGGGTAACAGGAATTTGTTGGTAACAGTTTATGGGACACAAATAATGTAGTATGCTGTTACTTATGTATTAATTAATCACAAACTAAGTCTTAGTTACATACTGATCTCATGTTAATTCATCATTAATGAATTATGGTGCATGTTTTATCCCAAGCGGTTTCTATATTTGTTGTTACTGTATCTAATTCTGTAAACTCTTGTGAATTACTGAAAGAACTACTGAAGGAACATGAAGTTAACAAGTGAAATACTGACCTCACATTTATTCATTATTAATGAATCGTGACGCATATCTCAAGTAGCAACTGTATTTGTTCATGATTTGTGCATGATTTTTACTTCAGTAGTAACTGAGTTACTAACTATGTATTTGTGCCCCATTAAGCAAAGTGTTACCAGTATATCCTTTCTTTGACTTAGAGATGATGATTATCTTAATATCCCACATGTCAGACATCTTTTATCTCCTCCTTCCTCCTTGCCCTACAGATGTGGGGGTGTCACGTTGTGTTTTTGCCTGCTTCCCCAGGAGGAACAGAAAAGTGTTTTCGGCTTGCATGATATTCAGCGTTTCTATTGCTCAATGTTGGGGACAGATATTTTTCAGAAAGACTACACCATTGGCATAAATTATGGGGAATTACTGTAACCCTCCCAATAATCATAACCTGCCAGTACAATCCCCTGGACCCAAGGGCGTAACTTTGGCTGGAACATTGGGGGCTGTTGAGGTCTCCACTCATTTACAGGGGAAACATGATTATTGGGGGGTTGCGTTAGCTGATTTTGATTTAATGGGGGGGGGCTACAACCTCATCCCCCCCTGTAATTTACGGCCATGCCTGGACCCCCTTAAATGGGGGGAGACCTCAACTGGCCCCAATACTCAACCCAGAGTTATGCCCTTGAACTGCGTGGTTTTAATATTTCATTTTTAGGGCCAAACAATGTATGCGTGCAATCTTCCTGAGGTCCTCTGCCGCACAGTCGGTCAGAAGCGAAGGAAAACATCAAGGGCTTCTTCTCTGTTTGTTGTTCTTGCTCTTCTGGTTCTTCTGTTTTATTTGGAGACAGTCCATGCAAATCACTGCAGGTGCTGAATTTGTCTTAAAGCAGCCGCAAAACGAGACCGTAGATATGTGGTACATCGTCCTTTTTCCTACAACATATCATGATGTTTTTTTGAGTAGCAAAGACCTATTTCCATCAAATTAAGTTACAAGTGGGTGGCAGAGAAACTTCATGAACTCTTACTATATTAAAAGGGCACCTCCAGAGTGTCAGGCAATTTGGCAGATGAGCAACATGTGCCCAGAGAGTTGCTTGGAGTTCATGTCTGTTAGACATGTGACCTCCCCGGGGTGACCTGCCTGGAGTGACCTCCCGGAGTGACCTGCCCGGAGTGACCTCCCCAGGTGACCTGCCTGGAGTGACCTCCCCAGGTGACCTGCCCGGAGTGACCTCCCCGTGACAGAGTACGACCAAAGCATAGAGCTAACATCTGCAGACATATGCAATAATATTCCTTTTCTGAAACACCTTTCATCCAACTTGAGTTACCTTCATCTCCCTAGGGGTTAGTTCACCCCTATAAATCCTGCTTTATTTTAAAATTCTATTAATAGGGTTGCAGGTATCTTTCGCATAATGGGCTGCGCTCGTCATTCCCGAGTTGATGTTCTGTGTCTTGGGTGTTCCGGAGCTCGCGTCTATCAGGCATGCTGGGTCTTTGTGGTCACAGCTGCCGGAGTTCCCAAAAAGTCTGACTGCAAGGGGAAAATTCAGAATATGTCAACACACTGTCCACATCAAATATTGACTGTCCTCTCAGTGACATCGTTTGGAATTATTTTGCCTGCCCCACATCCATCCAAATGAAATAAATACGTGGATCAGAGATTGGATCCCAGATGTCCCCTGGCCCCCTTCAAGTGAACCTAGGGTCAAGTATATACTTTACTTATATGACTCCTTTTCAGCTTTCAGTAGTTGTAGCACTTTAATCTTAGTATTATATAAAGTTTATATAAGACCCCAATTTAATGTATGTCCCACAGCTGGGACTTAAATTCAAGTTCCAGCCAGAGTCTTTGGCCATATCCTATATTCTGTCCTTAGACACCATTTCAAACTTAAGAAGAAAAGGAAAAGCCTGAACCATCTCCCTCATCCTTTATCAGCAGAGACACCTTAGGGGACCCCAAATGGACGGATTATATAATAAGTCATTGCTTCTGTCTCTTGGTAATCCCTTAAAATGAATAATGAAGTGTAATAATTTAAAGGCATATATGTACCCACTTCTAGGAATAGATGTTTAAAGAATTTTCGGTAACACTTTACTTAAGGCCATATTTTTAGTCATTTATAAACACATTTATAACAAATAATAACGCATTCATAAAGCATTATAAACATGGCTTTAAATATTTATCAAAAGGAATAACACATTATAGCCATGTTGATTATGCATTGGGGGTGGCATGGTGGTGCAGTGGTTAGCACTGTTGCCTCACACCGCTAGGACCTGGGTTTGAGTCTTTGCCTGGGTCACATGTGTGTGGAGTTTGCATGTTCTCCCTGTGTCGTCGTGGGGTTTCCTCCGGGTACTCTGGTTTCCCCCCACAGTCCAAAGACATGCTGAGGCTAATTGGCGTTGCTCAATTGCCCGTAGGTGTGCCTGTGTGAGTGAATGGTGTGTGGGTGTGCCCTGCGATAGGCTGGCCCCCCATCCAGGGTTGTTCCCTGCCTCATGCCCATTGCTTCGGATAGGCTCCAGACCCCCTGTGACACAGTAGGATAAGCGGGTATAGAAAATGGATGGATGGATGGATTATGCATTATGAATGCTTTTTGAAGGGCTCATCTATAATGCACTATAGATAATCATAATGCATTATGATGGTCGGTATAGTAAAATCCCATTATAACTAACTTCAAGGGTCCTAGCAAAACAGTCCGTTACATCCAGAGTTGCTGTATGCCCAGAACACAACTACAGAACACCATTTAGTCAAGCCACACCTCAGCAGACACACTTGTGGTATAGATTATTATATTGTACATGTCGTAATCCAACTTTACCTGAGCAGATGCGTGACTATTAATAATCCCGAGTACGTATCTGCGCTGGATATCTCCGGCACACCATGCGCCTTGTTGGCAGAGCTGCATGTCCGTTATAGCCGAACAAAACTGCAGCTAAAAGTGGCCCTGGGGACTAAATTATTTGTCCGTTATAAGCGAAATTCTGTTATTTGCGAGTCCGCTATATCCAATGCCTTTTCTGCATGTTTTTAAAGGCGCACAGGCTGGACCAGCGGACCTCGTCCGTTATAGACGATATTCCGTTATACGTCAGTCCACTATAACGGGATTTTACTGTATAAGCATGAAGGATGGACACAAAAAGGTATAAAGGTATCTATAGTGCATTATAAATGAAAGATTCATAAGGCAGTCATAATGCATTATAAGGATGATCATAATGTATTAGACCTTTGTATATATTTCTAGCTACGCTTATAATGCTTTATGGATGCATTATTGTGCATTATGAATGATTTTATAAATTACTAAAAACATGGTCTTAAGCAAAGTGTTACAGAATTTTCATCCATCCGTGGAGTATCAATGGAACGACATGGCTATTCCAAGATGTAAGACAAGGTACACTCTGACCTGAGGGGTTTTCTAACTTGTCAGATTTAAGGTAGTCTGGGCTAAAAGTGAATGACGATAAAATCCGATTAGTCCAGCCTTTCTTAAATACAACTGGTTATCCGGCTAAGCAAGAAATCCTGCTTTGTGGAACGTCCCCTGGACTTCTGTCAGACAGTAATGTGCGCATGCTTACATATTCATACAGAAGTCAGTTTAGTCACCAGTCAGCCAATAACAGCACTCGCTTGGATTATCTGAAAAAATGTTACTCAGAAACAAACCATATGGTGCAAAGCCTGCATGGATAAAGTTAGCTGTAAATCAACAAGCTTGGAAGCACTAGTAAGATAACACTGAGCTGCTACTGCTAAGAATGATAGATAGTTCGACTGAATTGAATTACACCGATTACCTCTTTAATTTGACATCATTATAGTCTTTTGATGAGGTGACAAGGCAAATCTCTGTCCCACCATTTCTCTTCCTATGTCAAATGTTTGTGGAGTTGTATAAAAGTCCTATGTCAGCAATGTCCTGGAACGGTCCGAAAAGAACCCATAGCTCTCAGCGAATAGGGCCCTAATGACTCTTCTCAGCAGCAGACAGGGTCACGCCTCAGGCGGCCATTTTGCAGCGGAGGAAAACTTTGTTTCAAAAGCTCACTTTCACATATTCTTTCTGGTTACACTTGAGGGGGTATAAATAGTGTAGTGGAACACTCTTACGTAATGTTTTAATTAACCACTAACTAAGTATTAGTCACGTGCTGATCCCATGTTCATTCATCATTAATCAGTCATGACGGTTGATCTCTTTCATGCATGCAGTTACTGTATGTGTTTATGATTTGCAGTTGAGTAGTTAGTGAGTTACTAAGTGACTTTTCCCCCCTCAAGTGAAGTGTTACATGCTTCCTGCAGCCTGCAGAGACAGCAGCAGCATAATCATACAGACATGGGGGTGGGAGAACAGCAAGGACTGACATAGGTGGCATATCCATCTATTACACAAAGGTACACAAAGGGAATATCCCTAAAATGATCCAAATTTGCAGCCATTCTCTGTGACCGCTTGTCCTGCGCAGGGGGGCGTGGGGGGGCTGGGCCTATCCTGGAGACTAAGGGCACAAGGCAGGGAACAACCCAGGATGGGACGCCAACCCCCTAATGATGTTACTTATCAATATCCAAAATATACCACTGCTTATTTTGTGATAATTATATATCCAGTGCTTATTAGGCCATTTATTTCAAAATTATTTCAGATTTCAAAATTAAGACTTTCTTTTATCCTGAAGAACCAACATGGCGCTTATATACTGTTTTAAGCCATTTTGCTCAGCAAGCCTGCAGTGACCTTCCAGTGATATTGTGACTGGTGTGACATTGCTCCCATGCCTGCTCATGTAACATAATTGTCGCCCTCTCTGGAGTCATCCTTAAATGCCAGCCTTGCTGGTCTTTGGTTAAAAGTTTAGCTTGGGCATAAAACTGAGACAAAGTCAAAACAAACCAGCAATACCTCATTTATATAAGTAATACTATCTGAAATTGTTTCAGTCATATTAAAGCCAGTCTGACCAATGTCAGTGTAATGGAGGGCGGTCACATGATTGTGGGGGGGGTGCAGTGTCAACATTTTTTCTTCCTTCTCTATATCGAGGCTGTAAGCTATCTTATTACAGAGGCAAGCAGCAACTTTTTTACTAGTAAATGTGATTTTATCTTTGGAAAGTAAATTTATCAAATTTCAGGAGTTCTAGACCCACTGAAGACACAACACACCTTTTATGAATTTTTACAATTGTGATCTGTGCATATTTTAAAATGGCAGTAAAACATCTGGAGAAGGAAATTGAAATAGTAAACAAACAGATATATCTAAACCAATCACTTACACAACCGGGGAGTGGGAGTTGTCAAAAGGCTGTAAAAACTCAGGGAGGGTATGGATACAACTGGTGCAATTACAGGTTATTATAAGAGAGAAATAAATTGAGAAATACATTGCTATTGGATGGGATGCCAGTCCATAAGGCTGGGGTACACCCTGGATGGGATGCCAGTCTATTACAAGGCACGAGACTGGGTATACACTGGATGGGATGCCAGTCCATTATAGGGCACAAGGCTGGGGTACACCCTCAATGGGATGCCAGTCTGTTATAGGACATAAGGCTGACTTCTAATTTGTAGCCACCCAGCTGATGCATGCACTGTCTTTGATTCAGGGAGGTGCTCATGGATGGAACTGTAGATAGACCCTCATCAGCTGAGGCAAATGGGCCAGAAGTGAGGGAGAGATAGCTTCCCAAAATCTCTCCCGCACACATTGTACCCCAAGAACTGGTGACGGGGGCTTTTCCTGAGTTGCTTTATGCTTAACTGAAGTTTCCACAGAGCACATCTCACTGCCATAAATCACATCGTGTTGTTACCTAGTTACTTTCAGTAAATCACAGAGAACAGATGGTGGAACATTGACCATTTGACACATTCCTTTCACAGAGTTAACAGCCCCAAAACATCACTGCTCTCGAGAAGATCTGCATGGAGGAATGGGCCAGAATACCAGCTACTGTGTGTGCAA
>JABFEB020000092.1:19916268-19928394 GCA_019775895.2 Stomatorhinus ivindoensis
GACCTCTGTCATCATTTTAAGTGGGAGAACTTGCACAATCGGTGGCTGACTAAATACTTTTTTGCCCCACTGTAGATCAGTCTATATGTGTATGTCAATTAATATGTTGTACACCAGGGGTGGTCAGTCTTATCCAGAAAGGGCTGCTATGTGTGCAGGTTTTCACTGCAACTCTTTAATTAGATTACTAATTAAAGATCCCACCTAGAATAGTGTGTACAGGTTTGGTCACCATACCTTAAGAAGGACATTGCTGTCTTACAAAAGGTGCAACGGAGGGCTACGAGAATGATTCCTGGTCTTAGAGGAATGTCTTATGAGGAGAGGTTAACTGAGCTGAATCTGTTTAGCATTGAGCAAAGGAGACTGATCCAGGGAAATGATCCAGGTATATAAGATTCTAACAGGTCTGGATACTGTTCAGTGAAAAGGGTATGTAGTTAGAGTATGGAGTATTCTCCTTGTTAGTGTACTGCAAGCTAATACCCTGGGTTCCTTTAAGTCAGAGTTAGATAAGATTTTAACAACTCTGAGTTATTAGTTACGTTCTCCCCAAACAAGCTTGATGGGCCGAATGGCCTCTCGTTCGTAAATTTATTATGTTCTTTTTAGAGGACTGATTGGCTGAAGAGTCCTCACACCCGGGTTTGAACAGCTGACCTAAAGATTATCCCAAAAACCTGCACACACACCGGCCCTGTCACGCCCTCGGGGGCGGGACCGAGCAGGTGCAATGAAGATCGGACTGATTAGGCACCTGATATAAACGCCACAACGCAACCAAACCAACACGAAGTATTGCGTTCATGACCATTACCGAGCGATTTCTTGTCTATCGTCTACCCGATTACCCATACCTTATCCGTCTGCCTTTCGTGCCTTCGTGCCTAATTCTCTCCCTTGCCTCCCCAGCTCAGATCCCGTCCTTGACTTACTTCCCTTGCCTGCCCCGGCTGTGTACGTCTCCCCTTCCCTCGTGTCCTGTCTATCATCGTGGGACTGACTTCTCCAGCTTCTGACCCCTAGACCAACCCTCGACTACGATCCTCGCCTGCCTCTTTGGAACATCGCCGTCCTTCTCTCCCCTCCTGGGGAATCCTCCCCAACCCGGGGTTGAGATCCCGTCTCCCCGGTTAGAGGGATCCTTACCACTTATCATCCTCAACTCACTTCATTAAAGCGCACTTGTTACCTGCATTCCTGGGTCCCGCTATCTCTGTTCTGCCCGACGTGACAGGCCCTTAACAGATAAGATTGCCGTCCCCAGTTCTGTACTAATCATTACTACTGCATTTCTGTATTGCCCTCGAGATATTTCAGCATTTTTTTTTGCAAATACAGGCGCACATCATAAACACAATTCATAAAGGTGTCACTGCAGAAGAAATATCAGCTGGTTAAATGAAAGATGGCAATGTAGAAACATGTTATTTTCCCCAAGGTCATTCAAAACTAAGTAAACCAGTTTGTTTTTGTATTTTTATTGTGAACTAATATTCATCATTATTTGTTCTTCTCTGGGTAACGAGTTTTGAAAGTTAGCTGCTTTAAAAACCTTATTGAGTCATAAAAACATTCAAGTATTATGTTTTGTTGAAATTATATATTTTAAGTTGGCTTTTGTAGTAAATTTTTTTTTTTAAATGTACATACATAGATATTATTTACTCTGAGAATATCTCAGACACATTCTCATGCACAGGAATATGTGACCAATACAGAAAAATGTAAATTAAAAATAAAAACATCTAAAAATTTGCATCACAAACCCACAGATGGCAACCATATTCAAATCCTGAGATGTAGTTGCAAAAAGATGTAGTTATAAAACCTTTTGGTTTCCAAATATTATTCTGATCTCACATCAGAATTGGGGACAAAATAACCGTCTATATGAATGTGGGATATATTATTTGTCAAATTGTAATAAAGAGCCATGGTATGAAGGAAATTGTCCAGTTATCTAGGAAATCAATGTCATTTCATCACGAGGGAAGTCCAGTTGACCTTATTGTACACATCACTCAGATGGGCTGTGAAAGTTCGTCTCATGAGAAAAACCGTCAAGCACCATCATAAAAAGCATTCTGTCTCTTGAAAGAGCTGGCGGGAGCGTGCAAAAAAATTACACTAGCAAAACCATTAAAACCACTAATAACCAATTAAATCGCCCCTATTTCGTTCCATTTAAAAATAATAGTTCTTAATTTACTCTGCCTGTATGCACTACACAATTTACATGTGTGTTAAATTACAGATTACTATCAAACCAGGTCCACAGGTAATTGGACGTCTTGATTCTGAGTTTAATGTGCATAGTTGTCATAATTGGGATTATGTTAATTTCAGAATGAGATTACAGTTTCTCATGGAGTAATCAATGATATTAAGTTCATTTTGCAGACTGCAACATTTCCGTTCTTCTCAGGGGGTGTGACAGGAATAAATTTATGTCATCACAATACAAATGCGGCCTGCTGCATTAACTGCAGAGCAGTCATCCTTGATGTATAAATGAAAAGGAGTTATAGACCATGTGGGTATAAAATTATGCATTAGACACGTGAGAACACTGCTGGCCAGCTTTCAGGTCGCAGGTTAGTAAAAGAGCTGTATTTTGCAGTCAAAAGGTTGTGCACTGTGAACTGGGAGGGATCAGAGATAAAACATAGGAAGTGTACCTATATGGTTACTGGGAAGAAAATAGGAAACATACATGTAATAAAGTACAATCCTGTTATAACGGACTTTAAGGGATCTGGCAAAACAGTCTCTTATATCCAGAGTCCGTTATATCCAGAGTGGCTGTATGCCCAGAACACAACTACAGGACACTATTTACTCATGCCACACCCCAGCAGACACACTTGTGGTGTAGATTATTATATTGTACATGCAGTAATGCAACTTTACCTGACTGTTGGAAGTATATATGGCCTATAAGTGGTTATGCATGTATGGTACAGTAGTAACCTTGACCTCCTTAGTTACTGCATCCCTCCAGCTGCAAGCATCGACGCACAGCGTGCCTGGTGATGGACAGCCACACAGACCAATCAGTGTTGCCTGCTGATATGCCATGCCTATTTATAGATCGTGACTATTACTACATATCTATACTACATACTATTACTACACTGGATATCACCGGCACGCCACGCAATTTGTAGGTGGAACCTGAATGTCCATTATAGTCGAACAAAATTACAGCTAAAAGCGGCCCTGGGGACCAAATTGTTTGTCTGTTATAAGTTAAATTCCATTGTATGCGAGTCCGAAGTTTTTTCTGCATGTTCATAAAGGCGCACGGCCAGGACCAGCGGACCTCGTCCGTTATAGACAATATTCCGTTATAAGCGAGTCCACTATAACAGGATTATACTGTATTAGAAACCATTCTTTAGCATCTCAAGTTAATCACTCCTCTGTTTCTTCCAGCAAATTAAATGGCATTGATTCATCTTAACATGTGATATGTTCTTTATTTATTGCACATTAGCATAATTTATTATGATGATAAACCTTACAATCAGACCTTAATAAGTCGTAATAATATCACAGAGAGATGAAAAATGTCTCCACTTTTGTTAACGTCTGAGTACCTTGTTTCATGCATTTGTACTGTGTTTACAATGTTGAATAAGATTTCTTATTTAAATAGTGCGCATCTGTGATAGCTTCCAGCAAACATTGAATCTGTTCCACTCCTATCTGGCACAGTCAACAAAGTACAATACGACAAAGCATATGTTTTTAAGCCTTTTTGCTCATCTATGATTGGTTAAGATTTTATAATTAATGCCCTTTATTGCTGCCACTGTATTAAGTTTTTATTCTGGGTCATTACCTTGTTATTTGAAACACACACTTCCTTTGAAAGGGATCTGCATGCTCTTTGTATCAAAAGTTATTTTTTATCACTATATCTTAAGATTTATAAGTGTAATATTTGTAAAAAAAAAAAAGCAAAATATCAGCAAAAAAATTACACAAAAGTGTGATCTTTTGCAAGTAACATTGTGTGATTTCTTATAGTTGAAGCCTTGGAATTTGTTTATATTTTTGCCAGCATTTGTAAGTTTTAATTTTGACCAAAAGCCAGAATGGTTATATAAAGTACAACAAGTAAGAGATACAGATAATTTTCTGCTTTATAGAGTATAATTGTGGTATGCTATGTAAGAAAAACTTGTAGTCTATTCTAGGTTATACGAACCAAAATCCACTAAAGTGTTATTTTAGTCCTGATTATGCTACAAAGATAATTCCTTTTGTTACTCTGGAAAACATTTTCCCCCATCATCTGATTTTTACAACATGCTTTTCCATGTGTGTACAAAACATCTTTGTCTTGACAGCCAAGCCTACTACAAAACGATACCATGTCTTAATAATGGATTAATCTCAAAGCTTTAAATTTACATTTAGCATGAAAAAATCAGTATATGTACATTTTTTACACTATGATTTTTTTACAGAAACTGAAAGAACCTTGAACTTCCTCTGCAGTGCATATTTTCAAGAGGAAGGAAACTTCTTCCAAGACATGTGCGACAGGTTCTTTGTGTGATCTCACGCAACTGAGGAGGATCCCAGTGACTGGGTGCGTAGGAGCTGGGCAGCATGACCTGTTCTCAGTTCCATCTCCCATGAATTAATCAAAAACAAACCGAACCCAACTTATTAAAGCAAACATTTGATGAATTAAACATCTCGGACAGATTTTCTAATAACTCAAAGTCGGGTGAGGTGTAAATGCATTGAAGTTAGCAAGCATTGAACGCCAGATGATTCCAGTCTATTCTGATTGCTGATAACCTCATTTATGTATCATGATTATATATAAATATAGTCATAAATAAGCACTAGGGCAAACAAAGGTGGCAGGTTTAAAAAAAAAAATTCTTTAGCTAACAAAAGGCTTAAAGCTTGTTTTTGTCTGCAATGCAAATAGCCATTGTGTGAGAATTGCATAAAGAGCAGCTGTGTGTCAGATCGATTAAAATGTTCTTCTTGCCAAATCATATGAAATCATATAATTAAGTTACCATGGTGGCATGTAGCAAGCGCAGCAGGTCTTGGCTATATTCTGAAGCTTTTCTTCCCCTTCTTTCCTCAGGAGAGCACAGCGAGCGCATTGCCACGGACGTAATGCGCAAACGAAAGGACATCGATTCAAACTGCCGGCCGATGAAGTCGTAATCGCACATGATTCCACTGACGCTGCCTTCCTCATGGTGGCTTTCCTGTGCTAAAAATAGAAGCCGTGACCAGTCGCCGCCCTTGGGAGAACTGACACTGTGCGCTTATCAGAGCTAATGCTCTATCAGGAGGATAAGGCCAGATGCAGAAAAACAGGCAGAGGATGAATCCAAGCCAAGGCTATGCAGGGCATTCTGCTTTTACCTTATCAAAATAGTCATTAGACTCAACATGTAGAATAACGAAACTATATAACTAACTATAAAGCATAGGTTTTACATGTGTAAAGAACCACATAAAGAAACTGTTTAGTATGTATTTAGGTATAATGATATTTGGTGCATGCGCATGAAAGGTAAAGATATAAATGTACTGTAGACGTTTAGTAACATCAGCATGTCTGTTAACGAGATGTGGGCACAGATGCCAGAGCAGCTGAACAGACCCTCGTGAAAAGTCCCCTTTCATGCTTTCTATTTGCTTCTTTGAGGCTCTTTGTGCCTGTGAAGTTTGCACGTTTCCCCCATGCTTGTACCAGTGGTCTTTGGATACTTCAGTCTCCTCCCGTCCGAATTGCCCAAAATGTCTGTGAGCATGCGTGTGTGAAAGATTGATGGAAAAATACTCAAGGGGTTGGTTTCTGTTACAATGGGATTGGAAATGGAGGTCATTTATCAGCTTAATTAACTGTATTTATGGCTTAGGATGCTGATGTCCCAAACTGTAGGCGTCTAAACCATTTCAACTTTTATATCCACAGAAACATCGATCCGTCTATTTGCCGACCGCTTATCCAGTCCGCTGTCGTGCAGAGCCTGGAGCCTGTCCCGGAAAGCCCAGGATGCCGGGGTGGAGGGGGGGGGGGCTCTCTGAAGACACAATGCCACACGCTGTGGGAGATTCAGAGACGTCGATTCACCTAACAGCATGATAGCCGGCTGCGTGAGAAAGTTGGAATACCCAGAGGGATATGAGGAGAACATGCACATCCCAAACTGCGTGGTTTAACGTCACTTAGCAATTTTTAAATTTAGACATAAAGTGCAAATGCCAAAGATGCAAAGGCTGTCAGTAATGAATACAGGAGAGCAGAGGGGCGCTAGTCTGAGAGACAGATGTTGGGTCTTTGGCGTGAAGTGCTGTCCACCTCGTTTTAATCGATTATGATTAAATTAGTCTTCTGTGGCACAGATAAATCACTATCACTGAATTATGGCACTCAACATTTTGTTTATACACTATACATTTTATTGAATTTATTTTCCTACCCTGTCAAAGTGAATCATATCTTATCATTGTGACCAGCTGCAGTTCAGACCAAGTAAACCATCTGAAGCTACGGAGGTTTGAGCCTGACCAGTACTTTGGTGGGAAATCAGCTAGGAAGGCTGGGTTGCTGCTGGAAGAGGTGTTGGTGTGGTCAACAGGTTAGCCCACCCTGTGGTCAGTGTGGATCCCAGTGCCCCAGTGCAGTGATGGGGACACCGTGCTGTAAAAATGGTGCCACTCTATGGATGAAATCTAAAACCAAGGTCCTGACTCTCTGAGGTCATAAAAAAATCCCTGGGCATCTCACAGAAGAGCATGTGTGAATTGGTGAATTCTCTCTCTGCATTTTTTTGAAGGAAAGAAAGGGAATGGGTTTTTGTGTTTTGCATAATTTGGCTGGGTGGTTCGATGAGGTCTGGATGCTAGTAATATAAAGGAATCTCAGATATTATTTCTTGGCAAAAACTGTAAAACATTATCAGAGATGCAATTTTTTTGGGCACATTTAACTGTTTTAATTCAATTTATGAATGGCAAAGAAATTCAGAAATATTTTACACTAACATTCTGGGTTGGTAGTTTCAAGGCATTTTCTACAGGCCTTAACTTGTAGTCAAATATAATGAACAAAGTTTCAAAATGATGCACAAGGTTTCAAAAAAAGTGTGATCCATAGACACTGGAGAACAAATATTAGTTTGATTTCAGTTTGATTCTCGAGGTTCCCTTGCAGCCTGAAGAACAGGAAGCCCAGTCAGAGCAGCTGCACTGTGCCCACACACTCGTGATGGATCATAGATGGAGCCCTTCTACCCTTCTTCAGATAATCAGATCATGAATAAAACATGATCTCGACATCTACAGAAACGCTGAGTCCAGTCAAAGGCAATGTGTTAGATTGCCCACATTTTTAAGGACTGACAATCAGATCTCAGAAACAAATATTAGCTAACAGGGTCTGAGCGCAGATGCCGTTTCGTATTCAGCACTGGGAGACTGCTTGATTATTGTATTATAATGAAAGCCGTAAATTTTCAGATATCAACTAATGAATTCTCCATTTCTCCTTTTTCGCGATTTTCTTTTTTATGTATATATATTTTTCATTATTCACTATTTTTAGATTCTTCTGCTTATATATGTGCTTCCTATTGTGCCTTAGTCCCTGATATCATTGTGATCACAATGTAGGTTATTCACAGAGGGACAACAGAATTACCGTGGCTTCTTCTTGGTAGTTACATTTCTATAGATTAGTGTTACCATAATTAGCTTTAACATAAACATTAAGTAATTATAGCCTGTAAATGCATCTGTCGTTATTACATGATTAATGTATACGTCTCCATTTTGTTGTCCTATCCCAGGAAACACAGAGCACAAGACAGGGAGCAGCGTGAACAGGATGCCAACCCATCACAGGGAGCCCATTCAAACACAAAACCGTACACTATTCACAGCTTAAACATTTACAGAGAGAGGCAAATACCCCTCAACTTATTTAGATATTATGTTCTGACAATGAAGTCGTACGTCACACATTATAAAGTACTGAAGTACAAGCATGTGCTACCAGATCTTCTACTGTATCTCTTGTCTGCCACTTATTTATGGTATAAACATTCATGGTACAGTTTCAAACAAACAACATTGTGTTGCTATGTGGCCAAACGGACGGTTGTAAAGCTGTAAAGACTCAAAAATAATTTATTCATGTTAATATATATTATATTATGATGCTCATAAGATTGTTGTAAGGAATACCTGTGAGTGTGTGTCTGTGTGTGTAGGGGGTGGTTTGTTTAAAATAATTACTCAATGAGGGATTTGTCGAAACCACATTGTCAAAACCGTTGTAGAGCTTATATGGTCAAGTCTGTTGGAGACTGGAGCTGGTGTGGGGCTGAGGTGTCGCCTGCTGCATGGCGGCATTTGGGTCCCAGTTAGAGGCAACACTCTGGGTAGGTGCGTGGAAAGTGTTGCCTCTCCGGAATGATGACCATCTTCCCCTACTGTCAGAGGCGCTTTGTAAACCACACATTTCAGTGGCGAGACTCACTGAGGCATGTAGACCTGGGAGTGGCCAGATCTCTGTAGGTGGGTAACACCTCTTATTGGTCTGGTTGCTCTGATGCCTTCCTTACTCAGGGAGTAGCTGTTGCTGTGGCGGATCAGCGCCTCCCGATGGTGTCTAACATCACTCCTTTTAACGAGCATACTCTGAGACTCAGGTTAAGGTGCTCCTTGGGTGTTATTTCAGTGTATGCTCCGACCGAGTGATGTCTCATTGAGGGAGACATTTTACTCACTCAGTAGTTGAGAGGTGCCATGAGGGAACACTCCTCTGGTCATGGGTGACTTCAATGTGGCCACTGGCACTGACAGACTGACAGGGCTGGCTATGAGGATTGTGCTGGTCCCTGTGGGTTTGGTAACTGGGCTGAAAGTGTCTCCATGTTCCTTGACTTTGATAAAGGTCAGGGGCTTTGTGGTGCTGGATCCTGGTTACAAAGCCCTGAGCTGCATCGTTGGACTTGGTGCTCCATCGCTGGTGGTGAGGCGAACGAGATCGATCGCATCCTTGTGAGCAGATGCTGGAGGTTCCTGCAGCCTGCAGAGTTTGTGAATTCTGACCACAGACTTCCTGTTGCTACTCTGAAGATTCAGCTTTGATCAAGTAGGCTACCACTTAGAATGAGGCTGGACTTGGCCAAACTCCAAGATCAAGCTGTTTCTGATATGTTTGCATGCAGGTTGTGTGAGGAACTTGTAGACTTGGGTGTGACTGACTACTCTAATGTGATGTGGGAGAGCTTCCTTTATGTTTGTGTTACTGGTTTTGCCAGAAGGAGGTTTATCATCTCACCCTAAATATTATCAAGAGGAGTCGCAGCACAGGACTTGGTGGCAACTCCTGTCTGTACCAGCAATTGAGGAGGACGGCTGTGAGGGCTCTGAGGGCAGATAAGGAGGTGTTTGTTAGATGAATCTGTGACCACGTGACACACCATCTGTAGTCTAGTGACCCACATCCTGCTTACAGAGGTATCAAAGCATTAGGTACATCTGAATCTGTTCCTCAGAGAGTAGCAATCAGGGCAGGTGATGGAACACTGCAGTTGTGACCCTCTGGGTCGGCTACTTGGAGTGGCTGTTTACACTGGTGCCTGTACACTGGTACTGTGAGTGCTGTGCAGAGTGGAGGGAAAACCTCTGCATTCTTCCCAATTGATCCTGGGGTTCGCCAGTGGTGAGTTCTTGGTCATACTCTGTCCAGTGGTGAGTTCTTAGTCATACTCTGTCCAGTGGTGAGTTCTTGGTCATACTCTGTCCAGTGGTGAGTTCTTGGTCATACTCTGTCCAGTGCTTGCATGGACTGGGTGTTGGGCAGGGTTGTGGGTCTGCTGCCGGAGTTGCATCTGTTGGTGAAAAGAGATATACTGACTTTGCTGACCATGCTGTGATCTTCGCGGAGTCAATGGAGGCTCTGATCGGGGCTTTTGATTTTGTGTGTGTGTGTGTATGTATAAAGAGAAAGAGTTTTTTTACCCACATTTAGCAAGTGACACAATTCCTTAATATAGTTTGGAGTGTGATGAAAAACACCAATGTGTTCTTTTCAACTGCTTCTTTATTCCAGTTAAATGGTCACACCAACAAATCTTAACTGCAGATATGATTAACTTTGCACTAAAGCCAGAGTCAGTCTCCTTCTAACTAAATAGTTCACTTCGACGTTTCATTGGCTTCCTCCTATCCGACTGTCATACGGATGTTTAATTATAAAGAGCAATAATTAATAAAACAGCAGGTTAATTTGTTATGAAGACAGATATGCAGTTTTCACTGTGTATTAGCATGATAATGTGCTTTGAATTTTGGTACCATACACACAGAAACAAAACAGTCCTTTACAGTCCTTCCATTTTGTAAAGTAGTAGCTAGTTGTTAACATAGGACATCAAATTTTATTTCTCCAGCAAATTCCCTAAATTTGTCTAGTCTTCTCTTCCAATTGCTCGTGCATAAGTCAGCACCATGGACAGTGATTTAGTTTTTTTTCCATTGGCCAGAAAGCAATAACTTTTCTGTTCCTTGTGTTTTTCTATACCTTTAAAAACAGAGGACAGACCATTGTCCTTGATGTGACACAGCAGCGTGGATTTAAAGTGAGATCCGGGTTTGCACCTGTGAATGCTGCAGAGCCGTGGTCATGTGATTTTTGGTCAGTGATTTTTCAGCTTATCAATTGTGTAAGTAATGCAAAAGTTATCTAATATACAAAACATGAAAGAAAGGTGGAGTTAAGTTTACTCATCTTAATACATTTTGTTCATACAAATATAACTAATTGCCCTGTGTGACACAGAGGAAAGGCAGATCAATAAAGTGCATTTATGACTAAAAACCACTGTCTATAATTTGTGTAAACCCTGTCTGTTATTTGTGGGTTGTACAGGATGTTCCTCATTTTCATTTACGGATTTTCACCCTCTGCGTGTCTCAAGTCAATACTGTGCAGGAAGCTGTTAGCTGTCTGTGCAAAGATTACCCTGAATTCTACATTATGAATCAGCAAATTATGGCAAATCTAACAAAATTGGACCACAGCCCACCAAAATAACAATTTCTGTTTATAATTACAATTGTTGTTGCTATTGTCATTGCTTATAATTACAGCATTCTAATTTATCCATGTCATTTTAATTACAGGCCTGCCACCCAGTCCTTAGGAGGCCCCATGTGCTTGGCTGCGCTTTGCATAATCCACAGCAGACAGTGGAGATTAAAGCAAGTGTCACTGGTGGCTGATCTCACATAGCGCCTCCTGGTGGGAGAGGGAAACATTGCCAATTGCATAGCGCTGCAAAGGCATAGCGCATTTTCACTACAAGGAAACGGGTTAATTTGAAATTTTAACCGTGCAGAGATGACCATGCAGGTTGCACAGGAAGGCTGCCAATATAAACCAGCTGTAGTACCACTTGGAAAGTGCTTAACCACTCCTGTGCTAGGAGAATGCCATGCTGTGTGAAAAGGTATAATGCACACACAGAACAAGACGCATGAAGGCTATTCTCCTGATGCCACTAAAGTCTGAGGCCGGGTCAGGCCCTGCTTCACACAGACATGGAGGAGAAACACCGACTTCATCCTACTGGGGCACTTGGCAGGTGTCCAAGTAAAGATGGGGGTTGCATCCTGGGCTGAAGCAGGCCTGGAGCACCCAGAGATACCGACTGGCTCTCTTCCGCAGACACCCGAACGCGAAAGCGGCGAGAAGAATGAGGGCGAGAGAACATCTTGGCAAGAGATACTATCAAAGTTTAAGAGGACAAACCCTATATGGAGCCGGTGGCGTCATACTGCACAGCATCGGCTTGTCTTTGTCAGGTGCCTGGGGCACAGGTTCGTGCTACAACGCCACCGTACAATAAAGTCTGCAGAAGGTCTGTGCTTGGCCTGTTGTTCGGGATGAGAAATAGATCCCGTCAAAATTTCATATCTGCGGCCATCATTTTAAGTCCTGCCTAAGCCTTTATAATTAAAACAGCACTCCTGAGGTAAGAAAAGCCAGATGTATCATCTCGTGTGATCAGGTAACTTTGCTTTGCTGGTCAGATCACCATCTACATATGAGCTCCAGCATGCCTT
>JABFEB020000092.1:19939231-19960089 GCA_019775895.2 Stomatorhinus ivindoensis
TTAAGTTCTTCCCAAGCGAGCTTGATGGGCCGAACGGCCTCCTCTCGTTTGTATAGTTCTTATGTTCTTATGTTCTTATTGTGTCTCATCGCGGCCAGGCAAAGGTGCAGGGGCTCCAGGAAATAGGTGCAAGGTCATGGGGTTTACTGGCCACACACAAGGTCGATTAATACAATCAAGGGAACACAGAGGCCATGACCGAAGACACCACCACCGATACCGACACTGCCACAGACCACCAGCACACAGCACTAATGATGACCGGCCCCTCCTGGCCTGCACCGTCACATATAAAGGGTAAGACACAGGTGGAGCTCATGAGGGCAATCAGAGCAGCATAACTGATAACTGCAAAACTCTAAGGAAGCACAATAGGAAAGCCTGACAGCTTGTGCACAAAAGGCTGGATTCACACACCGGCCAAGCCAAAATCAACACTTTCCAACTCACTTCCTGTACTACAGCACAGTTTTATTATAGTTTTTTTTTATTTATTTAGTTTCTATTTTTATATTATTTTATTTAAAATCCATCCATCCATCCATATTCTGTCCTATTCAGGGTTATAGGGGGTTCTGAGCCTATCCTAGAGGCTATGGGGGCAAGGTAACCCTGGATGCGGTACCAACCCATTGCAAGGCACACTCACACACAATTCATGCACATATGCATTACAAATCCACTTCTGTTTTACCTCATTTTCAATGTGGTTTTGTTATTTTTTATTTTAACAATATCTTTCCATTTATGGTTAGACATTTTACTTCTAGGGATAGACTGAAAGGCTCTTTTATGTGTCTGATCTTTAGACAATGCATGATATGTACTTATGTCCTCAAAATGGGCAAAGCATGTTTTATTATTAATGGTTTACAAGTAACATTGCAAGAGACCAGTAGAAAAAGCAAACTAAATTGTATTTTTAAAAAAACAGGAACGGAAAAGTATTTGTTTTTCTTTTTTTTCAGTTAGTTTCAGAAGAAATGTTTGGTTTTTTAGTTGTTGTTTTTCCATTGTATTTAATTTTATTTTATTTCAGTTAAAATCAGTGATAATAACCCCACCAGACAGCCTAAAGTGCAGCGCACCACATCCCTAAACCCCGACTCGCCTGACATTTAAAACTGAGAGCTCTGCGGTCCGGAGAAGTGAAGCTCCTTTCTCTCTCTCTCTCTGTCTGACACAATTACTTTTGAGCTGAAGAGAGGCTGGATTCGCTTCAGATTAGATTTCCTATTTTTGCTGACGGGAAAGAGAGAGTGTAAAAGAGAGTAAATGTAGGAAGACTCGATGAACTGGAATATACCTTTTTAAAAGAAACAAACACCTCACCTCAACTCTTTCATAAAAACTCTTTTATGAATGCTTTTCTTCAAATTCCTCCTTGAAATGTCTCCGAGGGGTAAATGAAGGAGAATTCCTGGCAGACCTATGTTCACAGAACAGAACAAAAGGAAGACGTATATGGCAAAGTCAGTTTATTTGTGATACGAATTTCCGGGATGGAAATGAGATGGCTTTCAGTCAAAGTGCATATTAATCAAGTTGGAACTTTCTGAGGGTGAATATGACAATGTTCAGGAAGAAAACCTAAAACACTATGCTCTACCTTCTCAGGGTGAATGATGCCATCGGTTCATCGACAATGCAACACGACCAAACTAACTCAGATGGCTTGCATTTTTCGTAAATAGTTTACTGATCCATCATTGGTGCATGCTGATTGTGCTACATGGTTTCTGTTAGGTTAGCTGCAGGTGAGAGATTCTTTAACTCAAAGCAAGGTTGAGTGACCCATCCAGAGATCTAAAGGTTTCTAAATGGGATACTTTGCTTGCCATTTTTATATTTTAAGGAAGTATTCATTGTCTCCTGGAAGAGATGTCGGCTCTTTTCATGTTGTAGCTATACCCACACAGATTTTTAAAGATACATTTCCTTTTTGTGACCGTCGCTAGCATTTTCATAATGCCATCAAAGACCATGCCATTACTAAAAGCATCCCAGAGTTAAACGCCCGTCTCCTTGGGGTAAAGCACTAACCTTTAAAGAAATAAAACACTTTTAAACATTTATAGAAATTTAAAGCGGAAGTCACAATTAGCACAGAAACTATAGTCTAGTGGGTCTTTATTGTCATACCATCTATTTACAAACGGTGTACAGTGGCATGAAAGAACGTTCTCAGGACTACAGTGCAGTATATCATGCAGAAAGTGCAGAGAGTGGAAATAAGTAAAGTGCGACACATGAGGGAGAGTGGGAAAAGGAGAATAATAATAATAAAGAAAATACATACACTAATACAAAAGGGAGTTAAGGATACCCATACAATTTAATAGATATGGTAGAGATTATAGAAACTGTAGAAATCTTGATAAAGGTAGGTAAAGGCACACACTGATTACTGTGCATTGCCACACCGTCTGAATGTGAGTTTTTTTCCAATGGCTAGAATGCCAATCCTTCCACCAACCCCCAAATTTTCCCTGTAAGTTGGAGGACCTGCTTGCAGGGCTGGATGTAGATTAACGTCATACCCAGGAAGATTCTGCAGGTTACAGGCATTGCTCATGGGCCCAATAGAGTAGGATTACTGCTGGAATTCAAAGGATTCAAACCAGCAACCTTCCATTTGCTGGGACCAATCCCTAGCCTCAGAGCTACCGCTCTGCTCTGATACTCTTGATAAAATAAGCGAAAAAATGATCAAATAAATACATACAAACAAACAAATAAATACAGCAGATGTAACAGAGGTATACTAAAAGGTGCAGTCTTGTGCATTGTCCATTGGATAAAGTGGCTAGTGCCGGGGGTAGCCCAGCACTATATACTATATACTAGTTTGTATAGCTTGTACTTAAGTGCATGCAAACTACTCAGTGAGACATTCATTCTTTCTCAGCATTCATTCCTTATCAGCATTGCCTCTGGGAGTAACATGCCTGCTAACTTATTGATTTACACTGGGAACTAGCAGCTATTTCAGCAATATCTTCTACACAGACATAGCTCAAAGTATTCAAAAACGTATCCATCTATCCATCCATCCATTTTCCATAACCACTTGTTCTATTCAGGGTCGCAGAGGTGCAAGGCAGGGAACAACCCAGGATGGGACACCAACCGATTGCAGGGGATACTAACTTACCATTCACTCACACATGCACACCTGTGGGCAATTTGGTAACTCCAGTTCATATTCAAGAACCATACAGACGTGGACAAATTTGTTGGTACCCTTACAGCTCATTGAAACAATGCTTCAATTCTCCTGAAAAGTGATTTGATTAAAAGCAATTGTCTAATGCATACCTGCATGTCTTTTGTATGCGATAGAGTAAACCAATAAAATTGTGAAATGAAATGATTTATTGTTTATTTTACAAAGATTTGCTACAAATGTTTGGACAGATTTGTTGGTAACCCTAAAGGGACTATTTATCCTTGCATTATAAGAACATAAGAAATTTACAAACGAGAGGAGACAACTGAGTGTTTATCCTGTAATTAAGCTTTTCATCAGCCATTCAGGGTATTTAAAGGGAAAGGACATGCTGCTGTGTTGTTTGGTATCATTGTGTGCTGAACCACACTGAACATGGACCAGATAAAGCAAAGGAGAGAGCTGTCTGAGGAGCTCAGGAGGAAAGTTATAAATAATCATGTAAAAGGTAAAGGCTATCGCTTGTTGACAGTGATTGCTGCAAAAGGTGGTACCACAAAATATTAAATTAAGGGTATCATCTATTTTGTCCACGCCATTTTCATTTGTTTAATTATATAAAACATTCAACTGTATCAATAGTCAAAAGCAAAGTCTGATTTGTGTTAAATGTGGAATAAATAATAAGGGATGCCATTAAAATTTTGTCAGTTTCAAGTGATTTCAGATATAGTTGTATAGTTGTTTTTTTTGTGGAAAGGTACCAACAAATTTCTCCACATCTGTAGGTGCTTATAATCTATAAATAAATTGTACTTATTTGCTATTTAATCAAGTTTGAGTACAGGAGGGGGGCATAAAAAAGTGGGAAATAACTGGATTGGTCTGGACCAATATAATATGCTTTCAGGGGACCCAAAATCTTTAGTGACGCCCCTGAACCAGGTACAGGTCTACATTTGCCATCTTGCTCTCCTGCGAGTCACAGACATACAGCTCAGAGCGATGCTGGGGGTTCAAGCACAGGGTCAACCATCTATTTGAGGTTATTTAAGTTAAGCCCAAAAGTAATAGGACTGCCAGCCAGAGGATTTGCACAAATCATTCATGAATATGTAGAGATATATAAAAGCTCCCTCTGCGCAAGATACAGGCTTTTTTATCTCAAATCTATCATTTGCATCACATTTGATTTATTCATCAAATAATTCATTTTATGCCATGTCTTAGTGCTAAAAATTCATGTCACAGATGCATTTGGGGTATGGATTGGTACCTGGGCAGCGGGTGGTAACCCTAACCCTAACCCTAACCCTAACCCTCCTGTCCTTTACCCACAACAGGTGGCACCCATACAAACAGCCCTCAGCAAGGGAAAGCCTCATTGGAAGCAAATGCAAGCGTGAAATAGCAGTAGCCCTGCTGTAACAGTGCCAGGTCCAGCTGTCACTGGCCTGGATGACAGGACTTTGGTAGCAGACGGCTGTCTTCCAGAAGCAGCATTTAAACCTACAGTAGCTCTTGTGCCAGGTGGCATATTCCTGACTTCACACTAATACCAGGTAAATACACAGAGCCCTGGAGGCCTTCATAAAGGTGAAAATCATGATTAATCAGCCCATAACCCTAACCCTGCCTCATACACATATACACACAACTGTAAGCAGACTAACCCTGCCTCATACACATATACACACAACTGTAAGCAGACTAACCCTGCCTCATACACATATACACACAACTGTAAGCAGACTAACCCTGCCTCATACACATATACACACAACTGTAAGCAGACTAACCCTGCCTCACACACATATACACACAACTGTAAGCAGACAGTTGCTTCTAAACATATTTCTGCTGGTCTTTCCTGTTAACTTTTTCTGGCTCTGCTGACCATCCCATAATGCAACATATTCTTCTTTGGCTTTCATTAGTGTGTCTCAGGTATTAAAGGGCATGAACTTTCTGAGATATTGATTCATTTTTACTTATGTATTTAAAGTCTTTCATGTGGAGCAAAAAAAAACTGTAAAACAGTTTCATAACATGGAGGACTTCAGTCCAATTCTATCTCAGATGTTTAGAATAATAATAAAAAATATTATTATTATTATTATTATTATTATACTTTCATTGATCCCCATGGGAAGATTCTCTTTTTGCCCGCAGACATGTGACTGTATGGATGAAGGCAGAACTCCCAGGTACATATATTCGGCCCCCTCGCCCCCCCTCGGCCCCCAGCCGGCATGAAAATCGCTTGGCCTTTGCTCTGCTACGACTCACTGAGGCACGAAATGATGTCGAATAAAGTCACAGAAGACCGAACGTCAACCAAAGGAGCCACTTCCTCTGATGATTGGAGGTCTCCGTTTCTGGTGACTCCATGCACTTCCTGTGCGCCCCGCCCCCCCCCCAACCACACACAACAAAGCGCCGTTATGGCCAGAGCTGCCAGTTTCCATCTTTCGGTAATGAAGCTGGCCCTCTCCTCACTTTCACTGGCCCTCTGGCCCGCTGCCCGCCCTTCTCAGCTCTGCCTTTGTGCCCCCCCCCCTCAGAGACCCGTGCACGGACCTGTCGAAGATGTAAGCAGATCTGCCTCTACACCACTCACCTCTCAATTATTCATCCCGCTTTTTAATGAGTTTTCCATCCGCTTTGCAACACATCTGCCGTAATTAATGGAAAATATTTATTCTGCCAGTTTACGTTAATTCCGTTTCGTTAGTCACGACAAAAGGGCCACCTGCCTGATCGGAAATGGAAGCATCAGGTGGAAAAAAACTTTTATCAAAAAGCATGTAGAGACAGTAACCCGGGTTTCAACAGAAAAACCATGGGAGAAAAGCTGCAACATTTCAAAATTATTGCTCAGAACCATTACCTGAACTTTTCTTGAAACAGTATCCAGTCATGCGTCACTTAACAACAGGCATATGTTTTAACAAGTGCGTCATTCGGCGATTTTGTCATTGTGCAAACACCATAATTTGTGCTTACACAAACCTAAATGGTATAGCCTACTACTCACCTAGGCTACAGTAAACTTTCTTTTATAAGCAGATAGAGTACTCTCTAAAATAATGGCAAAAAGTACAGTATAGTTAATGCATAAACCAGTAATATAGTTATTTATTACCCTTATCAAGTATTATGCACTTACGTAATACTTATTTAATATGTGCTATACTTTTACATGACTGACAGCAGTGGGTTTATTTACACCAGCATCACCACAAAGACGTGAGTAAGGTGCTATGCTGCAGTGTCACCAGGCGATAGGAATTTTTCAGCTGCATTATAATCTTACAGGACCACCGTCGTTGTTTTGCAGCACGTGACTGTATACCCGTGTTCGGGATTGTCTTGCAAAGTAGTTACTATGTTGTGTCACGAGGCAAGAAGAGAGATTGATCCTCCCTTTCTATGGACCTGAGTTGCAGAGGTTGTACAAAATCATATAGAACTTCCCCATTTAACAGAACCCGTGTCATAATCCTATTATATGAGTTTCCACGCTCCATTGTTGTTGGTTTTAATATGTTCATGGCAGCTGGGACGATCGGCAGCAAAGATACGCCATTGTACAGTGGATGTTATAAACACTAAGATATAATGCCTATGCTCATCACATTCTTTTTAACAGAAATTCTCTAAAAGTACCGATGTTATCATAAAATGTTCTTGAAGATTCCCTTGCCTGAAGTTCTCATACTGCTGTGACAGACGATTTCCTTTGAATGTGTGACATTTCTCTGCTCCAATAAACCCACTGAAGGATCACGGCTGGGCAGCAGTGACTTGGACAGAGAGTTACCTGGGGCCAGAGAAAGGGCATAAATTTGTCAGCAAATATTATTTTTATGCCTGACTCTGAAGGTGCGAAAAATAACCTGACTAGCCTAACTGTATAAATGTCTGCTGGCACTACTGTCAGTATTTGTATGTGTAAGATTCAGGGCTGCATTTCAACAGATGTGCCTGTCATCAGTCTAGTATCTTGGATAAGAATAACATGAGTGTGAATTGTATTGAAAATGTATTTGCTTTTAGTTCACATTCCCTTCATCATCAGCAAAAATTCCATAACTGATTTTTTTTTTTACTTGTTTGTCTGCTGGAGGAAAAATTTGGTCATCTGGATAGGAGACTTTTCCTTGAGTAACCTCAAGAGACACTGGCTTTATGAAAGCACTCTGCCCCCTACCTGTTGTCACATTTCTGCAAAGTACAAATTCCTTTACGATCCATACCAGTTTTAAAAACAATTCAATTCAAGCGTAATAGTTTTTTGTTGTCTGACATTCACCACCGAATGTAAATTTAAAAATAAGTGTTTTGATAGCATAATAATGTAAGAAATTTACAAACGACCTGAGGCAGTTCAGCCCATCAAGCTCAACTAATAGTTGTTAAAATCTTAACTAGCTCAGATTTAAAGGAACCCAGGTTTTAGCTTGCACTACACTAGCAGGAAGATTATTTCATGCTCTAAATACATGCTGTGTAAAGAAGTGCTTTTGCAAATTCAGTTTAAAATATTCTCCCACTAATTTCCACCTATGGCCACGAGTTCTAGAATTTAAATAAATATTGAAGTAGCCATTCGGCTGAACAGCATCCAGACCTGTTAGAATCTTATATACCTGGGTCATGTCCCCCCTTTGTCTCCTCATAAGACATTCCTCTAAGACCAGGAATCATTCTCGTAGCCCTGCGTTGAACCCTTTCTAAGGCTACAATGTTCTTTTTAAGGCAAGATGACCAAACCTGCACACAGTATTCTAGGTGGGGTCTTACCAAGGAGCATGTAGATCTGCAGACCATAATGTGTTTCATGTAAGCACCCAATTCGCCAGTGAGTACCTGATTCATTGGTGTAGCGGCATTTCCCCTCCAGTTTGTGCAGATCTTCTAATGCTTTCCGGTCTTGTTTCTCAGTTTCGCAAGGATTCAATCACAACTCTAAAGGGGAAACTGAAGGACAACTGCTTCTTCCTCCTTCTGCCACTCCAGTCTTGAACTTTAGTCCAGACAAATGTTTCAGGGAATCGACTCAAATACAATGTCCGCAAAATTAAAGCTTCCGAAAGGAAGGTTTAATTTTGGCATTCAGGCTTTGAATTGAAATATAAATGCTTCAAAATTGGCATGCATAATTTCACACTAGTGCCAAATGAGGCACCTTTGAAGAGGTTGAATAGCTTCCAAATTTTGGAGGAGAAAAGAGGTTGAATCATTTTATGAGAAATCATTAATTTAGTTTACATATGAAAGTATACATGAAAACATTGTTAGGTTTCCAGAAGCTACTTTGTAGTTAGTGTGTCACCAAGCAACCACTTATAATTCATTATCCTGTTTGCACATGCACCCTGCCTGCTCCTTCTGGCCTAATGGTCTGTCTGCCTGCACCTGCTCTCCAGCTGTCATCAGTCCGGTGTGTGTTTGACGGATACAGTCCCCGCAAACAACAAGGTCACTGGTGTGCCACTTCACACACATTCCCCGCTTGACTACTGACTTTGCAGCACCATCCCGCTCGCTGTCCGGTTGCACGTTTGGAGAATCCATCAACATCAATTCCGTTCAATCACCTTTCCATCAGCTCTGTTTTCCTCTCCTGTAATAGGCCGATCTTGATCCTGACACTCTTCATTGTCAAAGTATTTATACAGCTGCATATTTTGCATGCCCTAGTCTATAACCAGAAAGTGCGGCAAGGATACTAAAGCTCTGCTTAGTTCGCTGAATGTTTTATTTTTTTTTAAAGCAACATACATGTTTAAATATATACAAGACATTTATGCTCTCTGGCATATTTAATTACAAAGTATCCAGGAAAAGAAACCTTAGTCCCTTAAATCTAAAAAGTCAAAGAAGTGCTTACACAACATTTTTCATCCAGGTTTGCATTCATTTCTCATGGAGATCTTGTATTGATGATAAGTGAGTTGAACACCTCCGTAAGGTTTTCTTCAGCACATAAGGTGCCTTTCTACTGCACCATGTACAGCATGGAGGGAAAGTAGCAAAAGTATGGTACTTCAAGGGGTTGGTTTTCCACCGCCATAAGACCTGGTACCGGCACTGAATGACATCACAGCCAAAGTGGGGTATTTTGTACTTAATGTGTCTGCATTGCTGTGGGTCTTTCCCAAGGACCGGCAGATAAGTCTTGGGTCTAATCAGTGTACCAGGGTCACCTGTTTAGGAGCTGATCACCTGGGTTTTGGCCACCAGAGAGCCAAAAGACATGTTTCTTATCTTTCCCCTTGCTGCCGGAGGCCCTCAGCCATTTTATTCAGCACAAAATGCATTCAGTTTCATTTAATTGTCCCCTGTGCTCCCCTTTTCATTATTACACGGATATAGGCTTTCAAAGGCCAGCACTGAGGAGATACAGTGTCAATCATGCAAATAATACAGTTGTTTACACGCCGATGTTATGAAAAGGAGGGCACCTTAATATTTCATGGCTTCGTCGTGTTACAGATGAAGAGTCGTCCTTCTGACCTCAGGCACACAGGGTGAGCTGTAAAGAAGGCGTGCAGTCATTTTTAATCACCTGTACACACTCCCGAGTGCACAGGCAGATCTGCCGAGTGCCAGCAGCTAGGCAGGTCACATGACTGGGCTAGGCACGCCTTACCTGTTCTGCATGAATTATCGCTATAAACGACTTTCTTTCATTTACAATCTTTCAGCTCCTCTGTCGACCAAAGCATGCAATTAAGATGAAAATTGTTGAGCCCCCAAATTTACATAATTTTTTTTAAAGCCCTCCTTATAATGTTAATTGGTATCTGTCATTTTCACCTGAAAGGTCACACAACATCACCACCATTCATTGGAATGATGGCGTTTTCAAAAGCAAAAAACTGTATGCCTATTATACTGATATATCAAGGTAAATAACAACAGAAATTTTCATTAACAAATGAATGACCTCACAAGGTCGAAAAATATTGAGACCGACCTTGAAATAATTTCTGAATTAAACGATAATGCAGCTCTTGAATAATGTGTTTGCTATCTGTAAGCAGGCCCTCCTAATCGTAGTCCTCAATTCCCCATGCGTCCACAGGTCTTTGTTCCAACTGAGCCGCTAATTAATTGAGCTTCGCCAAACTGCTGATGAAATTACAAGTGTGATTTTGGCAAGTGCTTCTGGATTATGACATATTTATTTATTTGTTGAATTATTTTTAAATCGTTCAGTTTATGTCTGATTCTTTTGCAGATACCTTGGACATAAAATTAACTAGCTAGCCAGTGGTAACTTAGTTAGGCTTTCAGAAAGATATAAAAGATTAATATTTTTATGATGAATTTAAGTTTACCATTGGTTTGTTTCTGGATAATAAATGATCAAATTCTACAAATGCATGTCTGAATGTGTGGACCCACCTGCGTCAGTGGATCTAAACCTCGCTAATTAATTTGGGGCAAAGTACAAAGCAGATTCAGTACTCAGGACCAGAACTATGAACTATGACTCAGTGTCGTGTTCGAGTCCACCTTGGTCGAGTCTGAGTCAAGACTGTATCTTTAACAAATCGAGTCCAAGTCAAAAATGAGTGCAACAAGGAGGCGAGTCCAAGCCAAGACTATGTCTACTACCAGAGCTGGGTAGCCGAGTTAGAATTAGAGTCCAGAGAAACATAAATTCAGTTCTGGAGTATGAATCTGAATGCAAAACACATAAACTGAAGACGAAACAAATACCTCAAATTTTCACATTCAAACATGACTGTATCATACTGAACACATTTCAAATACCTTCTGGAACCAGAAGAATATGCATAAAACAATACAAAGTTTTCTTAAAGGGTTTTTTTTTTATTGTAGCTAAAGCTATTAGCAATCTAGCTAATGTAGCTAAAGATAAAGTGCACACACAATTATATAACACTATGCATGATATCTGTCATGACTGGGACTCTCCACACTACATCGATGGCATATTGATTTTCAGAAATGTAAGCGCCCTCAGCATTTTATGCCTTAATCATGCATGATGGGGTCTCATTATAATAATTTTTACAGCTACCTAGCTGGTAGTCGCCATCATGAACAACATAGTTGACTTTTAAAATATGCCCCAAAAATTTCATTTAAACGATATAGATAACAATGTGTAGTTATGCAACATTAAATGTGTTTAGCCAAGGGTTGCTGTGTGACTCAGCAGGTTAAGACTCCTGTATCTGAAAAGTTCCTGGCTTGATTCAACTCCCAGCAGATCAATCATGCCACCATTAAGTTCTTGAAGGCGGAGACTGGGGACAATTGAAAAGACTTTTAACATATATTAAAAAAAACTTCAGATAAAAGCCGTCAACTTTGTAGACTGTCACATTCCAAGTCGCAATTTCTTTGGTGTTTAGGTGTTTTAAGAGTCTGTTCAACAACTGACATAAGCTTAGGTGGTACCAAGGTAATACAGAATACCATGGAATTTTGGATATATTTATTTTTGGAAAAATTATTGCAGGGGACGTCGATCAGCCAATTTTATTGCCAACATTTTAAAATACTACAATGGTGTTGCTTTTAAAATTCAGTACATCGAGGTATAATGTCTGAGTGGTGCTACAGTAATAAAAATTAGATACCACAAAAGCCTAAACTGATCCTGTTCATCAGTTGTCCACAATCTCCTCTAAGACCTTTCAGCATAACTGCTCCTGGACGGCTGAAGAGTGACTCTATACAAACCAGATAACTGCTCAGTGGGTTTGTGCACAATGTTTGATAAATACTGAAGCTATTATAAGAAATCTGGAGGTACTAAACGTGCTTATGGGTGTCACACATGACACGTCTCTGGACTTGGATGGACTAGGGAAGATTTTTTTGTGTCCAAGCCAAGATGGAGTAAAAATTCACCTGAGTACGTGACAAAACCAAGCTCCTTGATATCTAAACTTGAGTGTCACAACTCTGCTACAACATAAATTAACACCTTCTTTAATATAATATATGGTAATTCTGTCTCATTGCCATACCGCAGGCATCTTGGTTTACACACCTTAATTTCCATAATTGCACTTGCTGTCCATCTCTAGTTGCCAGAAAGCCAGACCTGCCATCCTTACCTGTGGTGTAATGACTCGGAGTGCCTCTCTCACCTTTACTCTCACCTTCCTTTGTTGCATTGTATACCTAGGAAACACAGAGGAACTCCCATAACCTGCTATTAATATTTAATGAAGTGATTAGTATCAGGCTGGAGCAAACTTTCATTAAAAGGGTACATAATATCTGCAAGTATGCCTCACATGTTAGTCAACAAAAACCTACAAAAAAATGTTTCACTACAAAATATAACTCAACAGTGCCATTTATTTAACTAAATTACATTTTATAATATTAAAAAAGGACCATGATAATTGCATTTAGGCATCAAGTGAAGCAAGGATTTTCAGAGCCGGTCAAAGCTCTCCACTTAGTTCATTGCTGGGTCGGAACCTCTGTGTGGTCCCTGATCGTGTCACTCCATCTCTTAGCATATGCTAAGAAATTTAGAAGTGAACTGGCTGAACTTACCCCCCACGCTCCACCTACTGCTGGATTCGTGCGTTACAGAGACACCATTAAATGTCACCGGGCGGCTTTTAGAATATCAGAGCTCTCTGCATGTGCAAAGGCTGCTAAACGGCCCCATACTGTGAGAGAGACAAACACCACGGAGTGTGAAATGACAGCGATCCCTGTTACCGTCAAGGGAGCTGGGGCTGCATTTACCAGCTCTGCCTGTGCTGCGGACAGATCACACGCTGTAAAAAGCGGGCAGAAGACACATTGTTTAATGGAAAATCCCACAGCACCGTGATGGTTCTGATGTTTGCTGTGTCTTAAAAGAAAAGACTTACAATGATCGCGTTACACATTCATGCCATTCTATTCATGCACCAGAGCTGCACTTGAAGTTGATTCATTGGATTCACTTTGTCTCAAATATTTGAAACATGATAAACATTAGCATTGACATATTTTTTTTAAAACGTAGGCAACATAATAAATATTATATAACCTCTTGAGATCCAGCAATTCATTTTGTCCTCTGTAGAAGACATTACATTTTTGTTCTCTCGTACTATACCTGCCACCCTATTAGTGCTGTCGTCCCTTAAAGAGGACAGTTTGGCCTTTGGACCTGTGACCCTGCAAACCTCTTTCCCTGGATCTCAGGAGGATGTTTGCAAAACACACAGTCAGTATTTAGAATAGTCTACTTTCTAATTTCTTGTGCAGACTTTAAAATTCTGTACAATATCTTGCCTATGTGGTGCAGAGTTAATCTGCTTTCAAAGGTTAAAAGTTTCTGTTTTTGTTTTTATGTCTGTTCCTGTCAGCTAATCCATTTGGTAAACGAAAGCTGGCAGGATTTGGCTGCAGATGAGGCATACTGCTGGATTTGATTGACTGGGATCGAACCCAAAATTACAATCTTAAAGTAAACCAAGCACAGTAAAATTGTAAGTGTTAAATTGACTTGATGGAGTCCCTGGGTGTTTTGGTGCTCTACGCAAGATTCTGCTGAGCCTATGTCGCCTATAGGTTGTGATCGAGATCATTTTAACAGTGCCTGAGATTGATAAAATTACTCCATAAGCGTTAATTTGAAAATACACTTTGTGTTCCCTTATTCTACGTATACTGGTGTGAAATTAACTATATAAAACTATTCTCTTTCCTATGGTGGAAAAAATGAGCCAAAAATATCAATCACGAGAAACTAAAACTTTGTACATGTTCAGAAGGACTTTTTCACTAGAACACGGCAGCACACTGCTGGTTGACATTGACCTATTTGAACAGAACAAAATAGCATTTATCTTGAAAAAAAAGTTAGTCCATTGCAAACGAGGGCCAAAAATGAACGCATACAAAACATTGTCACAGTAAATGTTACTATGGCACAATAAACTACAACAATTGCAATCTACCTGTCCTGTTTGGGGTAGGCAGTTTGATGAGCTTGTAAATTCTCATCAAAATGAACCTTATAACTATCAGGAATTCACATTCTGCTTTTACTGTAACAACTTTGGTTTTCTGAACTATTTTGCTGCAACTATCTGAGTCTGTACCATAACCATTTCCATAGATCTACGGTACACTGGTGGTGAGTGTGACATTTACCTTCAAAGCAAGGTTTCTACATGCAGGAATATTACATAATGGGGTTTCCTTCCCTAGACTAACCATCAATCTATCTCAGCTGAATGTTTCTCACTGCCATGTCATGTCATTCTGATGTTTTATCCCAAGTTTTGGGTGAGATTTTTTAAACATTACTGTTGCCTCTCAGTGTTGGGAAGGTTACTTTTGAAATGTAATAAGCTACAGATTACTAGTTATCCTGTAGCTAAATATATTAAGTAATGTAACTATATTGATTACTTCATCAAATAAAATGCACCACATTTCAACAACGTGATCCATATTCTACATAAAATGCCAATAATTAATCATTAAATGGTGTTTGGGTTGTAGATTAATATTCGGAAATAAACATTTGAATAGCCAATGATGTTAAATAATGAAATGTTTCGTGTAGACAATGACTATCAGTCCACAATGATGCAAAAACAATATTAACTATACATTAGTGGTCAAAATTGTGGAAACACCTCGCATTTTTGGCATTGTACTTTAAAAATTGCTACACAAATATTGGCAGTAATGTTTATAAACAATAAAAGAATATTTACAAATGTCATACACTTGATAATTGAATAAGTAACTGGAATAGTTCTGCAGTCTCTAAAAATTAGAAGTGTCTCCACAATTTTGGCCACTAGTGTGCTGAGCAATAGCATCAATAGAAATGCCTCCTCACCTGTTGAGGGACCAATGAGCAATGGGAACTGCAACTGACCAATCACAAATAAACTGAAAGCAAGTACCAAAGGGCATTTATTGCTGTAACAACCAAACAAAGCTATTTTACATTATCTAAAGGCTTAGTATTGGCTAAGAGTAGAGTGGAGTTGAGACAGGGAGATTCATAATAGCCACTTACTGAATGCATTTTCTGACAACACTTATCTCAATATATTTGCATATTTATTTATTTAACAAACACTTTTTATTCAAAGCAAAATACATTTGAGAGAGCAGGGTCATCCAGTCCCTGCAATTGGGGTTAAGGGCCTTGTCTAAGGACCCAGTGGTGAAACCACTTTGCTCGCCACGGAATTTGAACCAGTAACCTTCCAAACTCGTTGAGAGACACAGCGCTCCCCAGAGTGCAACTACCAGATCAATCCTCTCTTTCTCTTGGTAGAAGCTGAGGTAGCTGATGACTCGGTCTGTTCCCTGTCTGGGACACATTGAGCTGAGTGCCACTTTCCACCAAGGATTTACTGGGGTGGACACAATGTCATTTTCTTGCATTTTTTGTTTCCATTGTTAAATAAAACTCTTGTTATAAAGATCCTTCAGTATCTCCTGAAATACATCATCATCAAATCTATTTTCAGATTCATTGTAATCTAGTCTAGCCTGATGTTCTGCTGATTATGATGAAAATTAAGTCAAAAGACCCAAAGGAAAATTACCACAACTACACTATGATAAGGATTTAAGGTATAAACCACCATCATAGCTTGCTTCAAAAAGTTGCCCAGGTTTGTATCAGAGTTTGACCTTCACCGACATCCTGTGGGCATATCAATTTGTACTATAACAACCCTTCTAAGGGCTTAATGTTAACCCTCACACTGCATGGGTCATGTGACCAAAACAAAGCAGAGGAAATACACAGAATGGGTTAGAAACTGAGATTCGACTCTGTTATAATAAGGTAAATGAGAATGAAAGCTTCCAGAAATACTCCCCAGATATGTATTCCTCTCTGTGAAATAGGCCACATTTGTATTTGTATTGTGGTAAAAAATGGCTTTAGGCCATTGCTATGAATATTTTACTACCTAGGTTAACTAATGTTAATCCCAGTTGAACAGAATCCAGCATCACTGTCTGTAGGCTAATATTAAAGGTGGCAACAAGTAATTTAATTCACACTGTATAATGATAATCGATGGAACATGCTATGATATTAGAGCAATAATTATCGACTGGCCAACAACAGTTAAAGTTGGCACTGGCATCTCCAGGGCCTCTTATTTGGCTGGCTGGCTGTGTTAGTCCTTTTTTGTGTCCTCATTTAAAACAATATTTAAATTGTGTTTATAGCTCATAATATGATGTTACTGTGAGGGAATTCTACGGGCTGATATTTGTGCCACTAGAAACTGGATATAAATTTTGTATATTTGAATCTGCAGTTCACCTGACCTGCAGAACTGTAGTAAACGTGGAAATGAGTTGCGTTGTGAATCTGCGGTTGAATGCTTTTCCTCAAGTACCCGGATGTGTGTCACAATAGATTGAAATTGAATTTGCTAACAGAAAACTTTCGAGATAAGATAAATGCTGTTTCAAGTTATTGGAATTCAGATTCAAACTATTAGATTCAGATTCAGTTTTTAACTGCAAATTCAAATATACAAAATTCTAATTCAGTTTCTAGTGGCACAAATATCAGGCCATAGAATTGGTATAGAAGGGGATAGATTTGAGTATAGATGGTAAGTACATGTCCCCGTTTAGAAGGGCAAGGGGGCGCAGGGCTGATTTGGTCCACAGCAATGCTGAAACCAAACCTACACCCCTTGTGTTATAACTAACAAGACAGAAGCCATACGGAAGACAGAAACCAAGAGGCAGGGTTTAAATGGCAGTGCAGAGCTGAAATCACTTGTTTTGTTAATTATTAAGTACTACACTGGAGATCATTTTACTTTGTTGCTTTGGTACCAGAGCCAGTCTATAAGGGAATGCCCAATGAAAGTGTATGTTCTGGAACCCATTCATTTCCCAGTTTACAAAATATTGAAGTTTCCCATCGTCTTGATGACGTGCAAATCCAAACACACTAAAGCTTTGTGAATTACCATCGCTGGCGCTAACATCGCCAGAGAGACCAAATGACTGATTGCCACAACTTTGAGCACAAAGAGATAGAATATGGGGAAAATACAGTAATGAGACACAAGGACGAGGGAGTAAGTGGCTGTATTAATACACCAAGCGGCAGAGACGAGGCTAATATACTGATGCAATAATTTGCTAAATTAAACCTGAAGTAAAATGTCTTTAGTTGATGTCCAGACCCATTGTCCTGGGAACTGAGGAACTAAGTAACAATGGTCCTCTTCTTATTTTCTGAACAGACTGAGATTGCTAGAGATAATAAGTTTGTCAGAAGTCCTGTTTGCTAACAGGATGTGAACGACACAAACCCATCAGGATGGATGCACAGTGCCAGTCAAAAGTTTGGACACATCAGCACATAGAAAGGTCTATTTGTACTATTCTGTAATTATTATAGAATAATTATAATGACCTCAAAGCTATGAAATAAGATATATGAAATTATGTACTGGCTAAAACAAAAGATTAATTTGTTGGGGAGGACAGCACTGTGAATTGGAACTCCAGATCAAATCCCATGGTCGGTAGAGTGATTGCCATTGGTCCCTTAACGCCAATTACTCCAGGGACTGGCTGACCTGATGTGACCATCCACTGACTGACCTGGACCATCCCTGCTGTGTTTAGGTCAGGTGGCAGGATCATGTGGTCCGACATTCTATCACTCTCCTTTGTAGGCATCTTGGTGTGTCCAGACATTTGACCGGTAGTATAGGTCAGGAGGGATGTTCAGTTTACCGTGTCGTGGGGCATTGGGTGTGGGGGGGGACACGTATACATGGCGGATGTTGTATGCGAAGCAGTTCAGCACCAGCTTCATTACTTTTTATTTCTGTACCAGGTTTTGCCTCAAATTCAGGTGTTTGGCTGAAACTGAAAGTTCCTCAAATTTTGTACAGGCATTTCCTCCATTTCTCCAAGGATAACTTTGTTGGAAGAAGTTCCCAGTTACCTACCTCATAATAAAACTTAACATATGTATATAAAACATAGGTAGCACAGTGGCTGAGTGGATGTAGGGTTCATATGCTTTTTCTACAGTTCAAAGACATGCAGTTAGCTTAATCGGTATCTCTAAATTGCCCATGATTGTGTATGTGTCCTGTGATAGACTGGCATCCCATCCAGGGTGTACCCCAGCCTTGTTCTCTATGCTTCCTGAGATTGGCTCCAGGCAGTAGAGATTGGGGCAGTAGAGCATCAGGGAACTGGGTTTTGTAATGAAGCTGTTTTTAGAACTGCAGTTATATGCACTGTTACTGGCCTGGAACGCCAAAAATGAGCCATAAATAAAAGTTAGCAAATGCCACATATTGGATAACATCAGTTTAGTCCATTTGGACTCCTACACCGTCAGCTCAGAAATTCACTAATCAATTTAGCATACAATTCATCCTCAATCGACTCAGCATGCCGCTTAGTTAATTGTTCAAAAAAACTTGAAATATAGCCAAGGCCTTGACTAAACCATAGACAATGATTATTTTATTATAATGCCCACTACTGATGTAGAACATGGTTTTCCATTTATTCCTCATTTTGTGTACTCTCTATATACTCTATTTGTACATCGATATATAACCTCTAGAGAGAGTAGCAGCATCCAATAGATGAATAGCACATTTTTCAATATTGTGGAAGACAGACGGTTCCTAGTCACCCCTTTAAGCCCAGCAACAGGCGAAAAAATAGATCTAAACAAGGAGATCATCTGACCCTCTTCATATATGAGGATAATGAGATCCTAAGCAGAACATCCCTAAAACCGTATATTTGTATGTTTGTTGACACATGTACAGCGCTGTTGATTCCACTGTGGAAAGCATTACACCACTCTCCTAGATCTTTCCTCATCACAATATCCATTTCCATCTTCAGTCGACGCCCTTAGGACGCTAATGGACTAACTCTTTATGGGAACATGCTACCTGGGGCTACGTGTGCTTTGTGGACCTGGAGAAGCCATACAACTGTGTTCCCCAGCACAAACTATAAGAGTTGCTGAAAAAATATGGGGTAGCAAGGCTTCTACTGCATGGTATTTCATCCCACTATGAATGCACTAAGATTGCACCTGCATCCTTACCACCAAATTGAGGCGAATTTAGTGTGGGCATTAGCCTCTGTCAAGGATGCATCTTGTGATCTTTACAAACAGGATATTAAGGCACAGGCTGAGCTGGAAGGGTGTCTGGCAAAGGTGGCTAGAAGAAACATCCCAGCCATTTTCAGACAATATTGTGCTTCTGTCCTCATCTGACCAGCACCTCCAGTACATTCATGAGTGGTTCAATGCGGAGTGTGAAGTGGCAGGAATGAGAATCAGCGCCTCCCAATCTGAGGCCATTTAACTCCCTCCAGAAATAGAGGACTGCTCCTTTCAGGTGAGGGGGGGAGCATCTGCCCTTAGTGAAGGAGATTAAGTACCTCTGGATCCTATTTAGAAGTGTTGGTAAGAGAGAACATGAGATTGATAGTCGTAAAACGAGCCAGTATATCAGTCAATCTATGTCCCTATCCTCACCTATGGCTATGAGCAGTACGTAACGATGGAAAGAACAAGATTGCAAGCACACGCAGCTGGAATCAGGTTTCTCGGTGACAGGGTGCAGAGATCAGAGATCCGGAAGGACCTGGAAATAGATCTGCTAATCCTTAAGGTCGAGAGGAATCAGCTGAAGTGGTTCTCGCATCTCATAAGGATGCTTCCAGGATGACGCCCGAAGGAGCTGTTCCTGGCACACTCAAGGACCGGAGGCCCAGGCGAAGCCCCCGGACATGCTTCTGGGGATACGTCTCCCAGCCGGCTCGGGAATGTCTTGGGGTCCCCACAATGAACTATAATCTGTGGCTATGGAAAAAGACATCGCGCCTGGACCTGCTCAGCATGCTGCCACCACAACACTCACCAGGGAAAAAATGGGAACATAATGATAATAATTATGTTATATACTTGTTATTTAATGCTGATTTGTTTCGGTATCCCCTACAATAAGACATTTAATAAGCCATTCTGTGAACAGCTCTTGCCGAATACAAAAAATCAGGTAATTATTCATATAACTTGTGGGTGACTGTGAGAACCCTGCCTCTGACACACAATCCCTTTAAACCCCAAATAAAAGCTTCGTTTCGCCTTACACGGGGTGCGGGTCAGTGTGACCTTGTCCCCTCCAAGGGTCCGAATGATTGTAGAGGTTGGATTTTGCCTGCTCCCCCACTTCGGTCAGGTCGGCCGGGGCTATTAGCAGCTTTCCCGCCTTCAGGTGCCCTAGCCAATCCTTTAATAATAGATCCAGTTTGATGGAGGTTCACGAAGCCGATCATAGATCTTTTTTTCAGTTCCCAGAATTCTCCCCAGCTTCTCATGCAGCCCATGGTTATTTATCAAAGACAAGCCGCAGCCAGGAGCAGAAGGACTAGAACGTGGCGACAGGGAACCATTAACCCTCAGTTCTAAAGACTCGATGTTTACAGCTAGAACAACATCTTTTGTTAAACCCATTTTTGGGTTGTAATGGAAATGGCTTATAGAATTAATTAAATCCAAACTGCATAGCATCACCAGTAAAGCAGTTACACCCTGTTAAACAGCGAATTGAGGAAGCACTTCTTCACACAGCGTGTAGTTGGAGTATGGAATAGTCTTCCTGCTAGTGTAGCGCAAGCTAAA
>JABFEB020000092.1:19992835-20011314 GCA_019775895.2 Stomatorhinus ivindoensis
GCTTGATTATGTTCTATGTGTGCATTACACTTAAGTATTGATTTCAAGAGTTTAATGCAGTCTGACCTGCCTGCACTCTACATGCACAGCGTTCTGCTTCATGTGTGTCCAAAGACATGCAATTAGATGAGGTCACTCATATAAGTGCCCTGTTGTTTGTCCCTATGTGAGCGTGCAGAGAGAAGTCAGACATCCACTGCAGGCTGACCCCCTGTCTTGTCTTCTCTGTTACCCTGTACGGAGTAATTGGATGATTGATGGATGGGCCTTATTTTTCCATATTGTGTCAAAATAATATTGGAATATAAAAACTCCGTTATAAACAATTAAACCAGATGGTTCACTTTTAAATATCCTAAACACATAGCCACATAAATCTACCATTTTCAAATATCACGTCATCTTAAGTCCAATACCAGTCAATGGTCCTTTATCAGAAACCAATCATCTACATATGGGGATTTCCAGTAGCTCCAAAATACATAAATGAAACACACATAAAACATGCAACTAACAGCTTGACAATTGTAAGAATAGCTATGCATATTAAATATAACTATTTACATGCACTTAAATGTGTCAGACCAGTACTGTTTCCACTTTCCATTCGGGCAAAAGCCTTGCATCAATTTTGATTCCTCAAACACTGTCTGATTCTCAGAGTCATAGTTCCAGCAGCAGAAGGCACAAATATTAAATTAACCTAATTTTCAAGCATCTGGTGTATTGATAGAAAATCACTGCATCTACAAAGTGTACATACCTTGCGAAGGAAGCTTTTTGTTGGCATCAATAGACTGAAGCTGGTCATAATGTGGCCAGAAAAGTAGCTGAGTGATGTTTCACTCTTTGGGATGATGACAACAGCGCGTGTGTTGGCATTTTGTTCTACACGAGCTGGTGATGTTGCTGGCTTTGCTGGGAACAAAAAGGAACAAAGCTACTGTTGGTTTCAGGTTTTCATGAACCACAAACTGGGTCCTCGCTCTCCAAGAGCCCGAGATACGTCAGCAGCTAGAATGAATGAAGAAGTTTCCATCGAGCGGCTCTCCGAGCAAAACCCTCTTCTCTCTGCATTGGGAATTGAAAGCGGCCAGTCACTGGGAAGTGTGATGAGTCACACGTGTAAGATGATATTTCCCCTGGAGATTCTGCACGAGGCAAAATGATATTCTCTCTTCCCTACTGTTTTCAAAAAGAAGGGAACGGAGAAAAGACCAATTGTGTGGCAAGCCAGCAAAACACTGGGTAAAGGATATATATTGCAGACTTAGGGGGCAACAAATACAGTTTCTCTAACTCGATAGCCACAGCTCTTGAGTTTCATGTTTGGAACTCCCTAATGGAGTTTCTCATTGATCTTATCACACCTTGTCTGTGGAACCATCTTCTCTGCACCTCTCCTGAGTTATAGCCAGCTGACTTAGCACATTTTTAAATCCCAGAATAGCTCAGTGCAAACACAGAATATTGACTTGCAGATGCTGATTTTAATCTGCTTTCCCCCCCCCCACCCCCAAAATAGAACTGCAGATTCTTCATCAGTGTAAACAAACAAAAGGGGGTGTCTCAGACTGAAATCCCAGTGCAGCTGTGTGTAACTGTAGGCCTGAACAACACAGTTAAAGTCCTTTTATGGGGATGACATGGTCATTATCAATTCAGTGGAGAGACTGTCCTCAGAACCATTCTCCTTGAGCGATGAGGTCATCAAAAGGAGCATAGACAGCTTTGCTCACCCCAGATTTTTTTCTGCAGCCTAGAAATCAGTCAAAACATGGATACATTTCATTACACTGTCATCATTACTCTATGGTCATGATTTCATCCAGTGGTCCATAAAGTCTATAAAGCCAAAAAAGCATCAACAACCAACCAGAGTCTACTGACTGCATTTTAGACCTTTTTGGCTTGAGTGACTGACGTTAATTAACAAATAACATATATTGGAGACTGTTATTACATTAAGTTCTTTCTGCCTACAATAATACTTACAAAATCAAATCATTGAATAAGTAGTTATTTTTGGTTTGATATTAGATGTCACAGTTGTTAAAATTACCATTATTCATATCTGAAGTACTGGGAAACAGGAGGGTCTTTAGCCCCCCCTCCCCATAAATGTGTATTTATTGGCTTAACCTATGAATCGTTTTCCATCAGCCCCCCCAGTGAAGACTCAGCCCCCTATCCATTCATCTCTAACTACGTCCCTGCTGGGAAATTTGACAAGTATATGTATGATAATACAACTTAGCCACCCATAGCATGTTATTTTTGTTTAAAATAATAGTTACTTACTGTTGAAATAAATCATCTATTGTTTTCTGTTTGCCTTTTGTCTCTGAGCAGTTTGTTCCTGCAGGTTATTGTTAGAAGTGGTAATGCTGGTAGCGCCAATGCTAATGCAGCCTGTGTCTGCAGGGGGAACCTCAGCTTGTTTAGTCTTTGGACAGATTTTTCTGGGACCAGTTACTGGAAAATCTGTGTCAATCTTTACATAAACACTGGATTTCAATATTCAATTTTCAATTCTTTATTGTTGTCATAGTGTTTGTCAGCGCAACAAGATTCAGTTGAGAACTCCTTGTGAAGTGCAAACAAAAACACAAGATATGGGATGTGGAAACGAATATGTACGAAATAAATATGTGCAAAATTCCCAATGTGATAAACAGAATGTGGGGGTGCATGGGGGATTCAGTACCCAGTTCAGCCTTGTTGCTGAATTGGGGTAAAAAGTGTCCTTTAGTCTGCTAGGGTGGGCTTTGACTGCCCTGTGCCTCATGTTTGATTTAGATACGCAGCATTTCAAACTGTATTTATTTTCTTTGACTTGTGTATGACTTTGCAGTCCATTATCAATTCATCAATTAAATATACATTTAGTTACATAGGTAATGATGCATGCTCTCCCCATTTACATGGCTGGGTGTCTTACCGGAGCAGTCCCAGGGGCCACTGAGGCGTAGGGGCCTTGTTCAGGGGCCCTGCAGTGATCACTTATCGGCAACCTTCAAAGCACACACACAGCATCCTGCAACTGGGATATACAAAACCCCCACTCTCCCCTGCGATGCTTTGATCTTGCACATGTGAGCAGGTAATGGGAAGCATATCTGTGTTCGCAGGCCTGTATGTTCCCTCAATATGATCTATATGGGTATTGTTACCTGGTCTCGTAGGTCACAAAGGGGGTCATGAGGTCTAACCTCTGCATCAGGATTCACATCAGATGTAAGATGGGTTGAATATTAAAATTAGGATTAAGATTGTGGTTAGGATTATGGTTCGGATTAGGATGAACAGTATAGTTAGGACTAGGATTAGGTTTAGTATTGATGATATTGCTGGATTGTACAACAAGTACGGCTTTATGCTAATGATGTAAAGGTCATAGGTTCAAATCTCACACACATAAATTGTAACCCCTTATTGTAGGTCGCTCTGGATAAAAGCATAAATGAATAAATGTTAGCGGAATGGTTAGAATTAGAATTTCACTTGGGGTTAAGGTTGATATTTGGATTAGGGTTGGGTTTTATTGTTATTATTAGATTTTTGGTTACGGTTGGAACTAAGGTTTAAACACCAGCTAGGGTTAGAACTGACATTAAGGTCAGGGTGAGTGCTTGGGTTGGCAGTAGGGTTATGGATCTGGATAGGGTTCATTTTGACTTTGGGCTTACGGCCTGTTTTAGGGTTGTGTTCTTTATTGGATATTTAATATTTAGTACATCTAATAATAATGTCTAACCCTAGGATTAGAGTTGGGTTTAGAGCTCCGGTTTTGATTATGATTGACATTAGGGTTGGATCTGGGATTATGTGTTGGGTTTAGTATTAGAATTAGGTGTATGGATAGGGTTGGAAGTATGGTTAGGGTCATGGCTGACTTTAGCATTAGGACTGACGTGAGGGTTTGTCTATTGGGAATATATCTGTCTCCTCATGCCCTATTTTCCCAGTGCCTTATGTTCCACAGGTCTTATCTTCCTAGGGCTCTCTGGCGCCAAGGGCATTACGTTTCCTCAGGCAATGCTGTCTCACTATGATATATTTGGGGGACTTGTGACAGGTTCTATTAGGTCACACTTGGGGTCATGGAGTCTAAACTGAATTGTGACCCTAACCCTAACCCCTAACCATTATGCAGGAAACTGGGGACCTTAGGAATTTCAGAAATGACATGAGGGGCCGGAAGGGCCAGGGGCATTGGGCCCTGAAACACAGACTGGATCTTTCTGGTCCCAGAAGGGAATCTGGATTAAATTACTCCAATAAAATATCCAAACGTGTACATAAATTTGTAGAGCTGCAAGTTGCTTTTAAGAAATGCACCAGAAAGACACTGAAATGGAATGTAATTCAGTTACGAAGCAGAAATGTCTAGTACAGGCACTTCTGAGGTTCGGAGAGAATAAGCAGTGCTTGAGAAAGATTGCAGCATTTATAAAAATGCATCGCCAGGAGCAAACAGTCAGAAAGACACAAAATGCTTGGAAATGGTTCTGGGTGGGTAGCATTCAGAGCATGTCCAAGCAGATCACAGTCAGGCCACACCGTGTTCCAGCAAGGCCTCACATGAATCCTGCCCGCAGCATTGGTTCCTGCACTTCAAATAGGAGCTGATAGACGTGAGCGATTGCTTAAAGGCCTCCGGCAGGAGGACACATTCAAAGGAAAGATTTGATATTTCGATATTGAATTAATTCTTGTTTTTCAATTCATTTTTTTTTGTCTAGGTGTGAAACACAACAGTTACTCAGTGATTGGAAGGGCACCAGTTACAGAAAGCTGATCTTCTGGGTTCTTCTGACAGAATTACTCACTATAGAAAGAATGCCATCCCTACCATGTAGGACTGCAGGCTTGCGATGTCTTCTGGCATGTTCTTCGTTTGTGTAAAAATATCTTGCCATTAGGGTAGCTGCTTTGCTGTCAGTGATACAAAATTGTTGACAACTGAAAACGGCAAATCAAGCTGTGTTAGGCAAGTTGAATATATAAAGAATGCTGGTCCTTCATTCATAATAAAAGATTTAATAATATTTAATCAGTTACCTACTTCAGAGACATATCAGAAATGACAAGCGTGTTGAAATTCGAAGAACTGGAGAACAGTGAAGAATACACATGGTACACTAGAATTTACTTTTGGGAGAGAAAGCACTTTTCTTTTTGCCTGCTTGTTTTACAAGTTGGTTTCGGAGGTATTAGAGGCTGGAGTCTGGTGCATGAACCAGGAAGGTAAGTGATGTTTTTGGTGCAGATAAAAATATGGTGATATATATGTTCAAAAATATGCAGAAATAACCTAATCTATACCTAAATACAGAAAATAATGAAATATTCACAGAGGCTATAATTCTAATTCTACTAGTGTTTCTCAACTCGGTCCTCGAGGATGCCCATCTGGTCCATCTTTTTGCTCCCTCCCAACTCCCTACCAAACAGTCCACATTTTTGCTTCCTCCCACCAGCAGGGAGGAAGCATAAACATATACTGTCTGAGAGTCCCTGAGGACCAGATTAAGAAACATTGCACTACTTTAAAGTCTCACTGTTTTTCCAGTGAATATATTATCAAGATCATATATAGTCATTTTTAAAACATTAACTGCTCCAGTGATTTTATTGCTGTTGTGTGGCATATTCAAATCCAATCACTTTGGGGTCCTGCTGGCCCCCTAATATGAGCTCCTCAATGGTCACTTGGTGTTTTGGTATTATGCTGTGTCAGAAAGGAGCTATTGATCCCATGTAGGGATTCATAATTTCTGTACTATTTCCCATTGAACAGGGAACACATTCACTCTGCATTCAAGAATTCCATGTGGGTATCCATCCCATTCACTCAAATCTGTGCTTGACTTTACAGTGATTCCTGTGGGAGTTGATTTTGGGGAAAATACTTGCCAAGATGTGGCTATTATCTGATGATTTGATAAAGATTGAACAGTGATTCTGTTTGACCATTAAGACTTTCATAAATTGGTATATTTCTATCCCTAAATTTCTTTATAGCCTGGTAGAATGTCTAGTGTGTAATAAATGAGTGCTGGTTGGCTTTCTCTGTATCACAGCATGATTGGTGTGTTCCATTCGGCTGGGGGTGTGAGGCAGGGCTTTGACCAGAAGGTGTTGTACCGAACAGGAGACGGCCACATTGACGCTGTCATTGTCACCACTGAACAAAGCCTGGTGGCTTTCAATAGGGGGCCTTCACAGCCAGCAAAGAGACTGAATAGTGAATAGAAACAATTACAATCTAAGCCCTAAATTTAGCTCTTAAATCATTGCCGTCGTTTTTAAATAGTGGGGACAAGCCACTGGATGATATTATAGATTTCTTAAATAGATTATGTAAGCTCCAAGATCACCGGTGATCTTTCTGATTTTGCTCATATCTTTTATACTAGTTGCAGTCTTAAATTCAATTGTCAATTGTAGAAGGAAGTCGTTTCCAGCTCTGGATAAACAACATTTCTACCTCGCAGAAGGCTGACAGCAGGCAATGCCTGCTCTCCGGTTGCACCCTTTCAGCTTGCAGATCAGCTGGCACCATGTGGGAGAGCTAGGTGGGAAAGTCCCGCAGACCTCAGCAGAGTCCCAGGTACCTGAGGTGGTGCTGCAGCCAGACCCCAACCCTGACCATTCACCATTAAGCTGGGCTCTCCAAGTCACAGGCTGTTAACCATGCAGCCCAAATGAACCAAACTCTTGCCTGTAACCCCTAATCCGAACTGGGGAAAGGCATGTCAATCTAGTAAGCCACTCAAGATCATTTTCTGTGTGGTTTTTTAATTATTCGTTCTATTCCTGATGCAAAAAGAATGACAAAAATGGCATCATTTTGATTTGAATTAGAATAAATTATAATAATACTGAGTTCCTTCAGTTAATGCTTTTTTAAGTCTTCACTTAGGATCCCACATTGCTGACTACTTTGGTATACATGTCATTTACACCAGAATTGTGGTAGCACCTATTTTTGTAAAAGCTCAACAACACAGTTGTGGTGATGACAGTTCCATCAGATATCACACTTACATCTCTGAACAGCAGGCAGGAGTCCAGACAGAGGGTAAAATTCATGGTTTAGGAGATCACTTACACGCCACACTGTATCGGTGTATTTAGATACAAGGGTCAATAGCACCCCCTTCTGGTAAAACCTGGTCTTACGTAAAATGCAACAGACATACAAACAGTTGCAGCGTTATTAGGTATCCCTGAACAGTTCTGGATCAGATCCATTTCTGTCTCTTTGAATTTCCTGTTAGCTTTAATGAGTCTGGCTGTTCTCTTCTGACCTCTCATTAACAAGGGGGTTTTAGCCACAGAAAAACAAATGCCAGAGTGTTTTATTATTGCATTGTACTCTGTAAACTCTAAACACTGTAGTATGTGAAAATCCTAGGAGGGTAGCTGTTTCTGAGATGCCGGAACCACCAGGTCTGGCACTAACAATCTCATTTTATTCAAAATCACTTAGATCAGGTGTCCTAATGCTCATATGAATGATAACTGACCCTCCTGACCCTGTCTTCCTGCTGTAGGTATTCAGTTGCAGCCACGTGATCCACTCTTTGGAGAGTGTTTGCATTCACACGTTGGTGTGAGTAAGAAACTGGCCAGAGCTGTGGAGACATTTTACCACAAAAAGAGGATTGTGGATTTGTGACATATGCCTGGGGAAATAACAAGCTGAAGTACTCACCCTGTGTGGTCTAACTAGTAACAATACCCTCCCACCACACTCAAAAAGTCTTTGGGGACCTCTTAGTGCATAAATTGTTTGTGCCAATAGGGGGCCTCCAAATTTCAAGAGTCCCATGCAAATTCATGAACACCACCATTGCTCAAGTTGTGCCGTAACATGCTTCTGTTATCCTGCACGAAGTAAACCACGGGATGCCAACTGTCCTTTCAATCATTAGACCGAAATCTATATCAGCTGCATCACCTTCATTGACCACTGCACCACAAACCTCGTGCAGAGCAAGGACTCAATCGGGTGTTGTTACAAACCAGTGGGACATTTACAGTGGGCTACACCAGGGACAACGACGCTAAAGATAGCTGGGACACCTGACATTTACCAAGTGCCCGCGGTAGCCAGAAAGTTCACTGTGTTGGCTGCATGAGTGGTGTTCATGGGCCAATAAAATACTGCTGCCACCCACTAGTGTCCTGCTCCATTTGTTGTTCAGTGTTTTGCTTGGTTGGCCATCTGGTATGCATTACCCGCTGCCGTGGGGGTTTGCCTGACCTGAGTGAAGGAGGTAGAAGAGCAATCACATGACTGTAACCCTCATGAAGGACAGCGCAATAGAACAGTAGGTGGATTTGTTGTTCCTTACCAGGTGCTAATCGAGGTTTGTTGAGGGTGTAATGATGGTGTCAGAGTTCATGTAGGATTAACATGTCCAACTCTACTTTCTTCACAATATCATATTCCTGCTTGAAGCTGGAAGGTGATGCAATGACTTTGGTGTCCTCCTTGGCCACCGTGCTTAAAAACAACATGCGTTTCGCCGTAAACATACTCCAAGGGCCCACTTGGCAAGAAGGATTCAGGCATGTGACCGCTGTCCCGTATCCAGCCTCATCTAGCAGTCAAACCGAGCAAGTTAAGGATCACTGGTCGGAGTTAAGGATCACTGGCTGGGCCCATCTGGTGCAGTTCAGAAGATCGCTCCCAAAGTGACGACGGGGAGGAGCCCTGTTTGAACTGTGGACGCATTAGCAGCTGACCTAAGCAAACACCCCCTGAAAAGCCAGAAGCAGAGGCTGAAAGACACACTGCAGCACATCAGCAGGTTACCAACTGGGGGCAACAGTTCTGCTGGCCAGTGGTATATGTGATACATCAGTTTTGTGTGCAGTTGTCATTGGTTCTTGGTCACGTCTTGAAAAAACTCTTTTAAAAATCAGTCTAGCAGCAACATTTTAGTTGTTTCATTTTTAACTCAGACCAGGCCCAGCCCCATGAAAGAGTGCATGATCCCCCCTCCCCCCTGGAGCCAGACCTGACTCAGAATACAATCTTAAGCCATAAGTTTCACCAAGACATACCAGTACAGGAACATTATCCTGTACTCCTTCCATTTGGTACTGAATCAGTAGTTATGGATGGATAAATGGACAGATCCCCCACTCTATGTATGTGAAGTTTACAGGTTCTACCCATGCTATACCAGTTGCCTCCTGTGGTCCAAAGACATATAGTTAGGTTAAATGTCCATAGTGTGTCCACAAATGTACTCTGCAATGGACTTTCATCCCATACAGGGTGTACCCCAGCCTCGTGCCCTGTGATGAACTGGCATCCCATCCAGGGTGTACCCCAGCCTCGTGCCCTGTGATGGATTGGCATCCCATCCAGGGTGTACCCTGCCATGTGCTCTGTACTTCCTGGGAAACACTCCGTATTACCCTGTGCTAGATAATTGCTTAGGAATTGGTGAAATTGATTAAACTGGATGACAACTGAGCTGAACTGATATTGTTTTGTGAAATGCACCCCTGATGAATAACTGACAGACTTACACACTATAAGACCTGACACCTGAGCAAAGTAAAATTCAATTTTCTTTCAGAAAAGAATCTAGAGATAACCCGGGAATTCCCTGTGGGCATGTTGGAAGAGTAAAGAGTTAAGGAAGGTATTAAAAACATTGTGTAACAGTGTATATGTATTACAATGCAAAATGTATATTTTAGCAAACGTCTATCCTGCAGCAGCATCAACGTCATTAAAGTGGCTAAATTACATAGAAATAAGCTCGTGATTGAGTCAACAGAAGAGAGCCGTTCCAGTCTAACAGATTAGGAATTACAAGGTTAGAAGCAGATATTTTATTTACAAACTTTTTTGCGGATGTTCTGCAGCTTAAACAGATAAAAGTATATTTACAGCCCGTTTGGGAATATAAGCTTGATTATATGATATTGTATCTCTTACTTAAATAGTATGATGTTTAGCGGCGTTAATGTGGAAAAATATAGACACGGCCATTAAAACGACAAATCAAGGTTTCCTTAAGTAATTACAGTTATTGGTAGGGCGCCTTTAAGAGTTTAGATTTTCTTTACATTGCCTCCTGTGGTCGTGGTTTTCCATTACAATTGAAAACAACGCGTTCTTAAACTCGCTTCGATACAAAGTTGAATTGCCAATTATTATAACTTAGTTGAGTTGTTTATGTTCACATTTTGCTTGAGATATTTTTTCTTATTAGAAAAAAAGGAGCGTGTTTGTACGAAAACAAATGGCGAATATGTGAATTCGGAATTAACTCGCTGACAATAAGAACACACCGTATCAAAACATAATATCGGCGCGTTGATTGGACAGGCGCGGTCATGTGGCCTCACAGCTGATTTACTAGCGTTAGTGGCTTCCAGGCTTCCCTGTCACTTCGCAGGATCATGAACCCGCTCCTTCTCGACGCGTTTCGCCTTATCGCAACCTGCTGATATTTCGCCGGTGTATGTGTGTTTCCCCCGCTCCCGGCTATTCGCGCTGACCAAAAATATTAAAAAGAGGGGAGAAAACATGGCTCAGTCGGCGCACTTTAACGTCCTCGATCTCAACATGTCGATCAGAGTGGAGCACGACAGACGGCGGCGGCAGTTTACAGTTAGCCTAAACGGTAAAGTACGGGGTGAGCGCGGCATCCGTGCGCCTCACTGGCTCCGCCGCCGCCGCACACCCACCGACCCTCCTCACCTTTCCTTCTCAGATCGCATCTGCGCTGTTTCAGTGGCCGATTGCTGCCGCCTGTATGGCAGGCGAGGTTAGCTAGCTATCTATGGCCATTTCCACCCAGTGTGTGTTTTCCTTTGAAACTTCGTAGTAATTTAACCTACTAAAGTGCGTGTCGTGCTATTTAATCGCTGGCGAGCAACTCGCATTGGCATCCGCGCTACCGCATTATCTTCCGAAACATTGTATTTTTGGCATGGCTGTCGAGAAATGATTGTCCTTGCATTCAGCCCTTTATGGCTAGTTTACTGCACTCACATCATGGTTGTTTTGTTCGTTTTCGAGAGTTCGTGTGTGTGTGTGGCGCTTTCTGGTGCCTCGATGGAGTGTCGATCTGTTTTTATTTCCCTTCAAATGTTTCGATTATCTCTAGTGTTACTTTGGTCGTTTGAACGCCATCTGGGTAGTTGGACAGGTAACCTGAATGCCTGTATGCACGTATGGGGGGGGGGCAGCGAAATGTGTCGGCATTGAGAGTCCTTGTAAGAGTCTCGAAAAATAAAAGTACAAGATGGGTATCCAGCTTGGAGAGCGGGTCGCGGCAGTGACCCTTCCCCCGTCCCCCCAGCGACGGTGAAAGGGTGCATGCGGGCTCAGGCTTCATTGGGGTTTATAATGCTGGAAGCAAAGTGGGCTTTTATTTTATGTGGCATATTAAATCCCACTGTGGGAATAAAATATCCTCGCTTCTGTGAAAAATAGTGTCAAATAGGAGCTTGTTGACTCTTAAGCAATTTATGAATGCATTCACTACAAAATATACCAGACAGTGAAACTTAAGTATGTGCATAAATGTTGGCTGCAAATGTCAGACAAAATACAAAAGTGTTTGTGTTCCTGTACACAGGGCTGCATTGTTAATTTCAGAGCTGGTTTATACATGTATGTACATTTGGATATGTGACCCCCCCAGTTGTTTCTTATAAGGAAGACTTTAAATGCATTGGACCCTCTCCCTCCCCACCCACAGGCTCTCACGATCGAGCTGTACTGTTGTATGAGTACGTTGGGAAGAGGACTGTGGACCTGCAGCACACAGAAGTACCAGATGCTTATAGAGGGAGAGGCATTGCTAAGCACTTGGCAAAGGTACCGTCAAACAATCATTCAGTATGGACAGCATACTTCCAAAACACTTTATGTATGTATGTATATCCAGGCCCAACACTAGGAAAGGAAAAAGCACATTTTACTCTCTTCAGTGTTGTCTTTCTGGTACATTCATACATGCAGAGTGTGTATCTAGTCTTTGTGGTGTGTAAACAGGATTTTATGCAACAGGCAAACAGAAAGACTTGCTTATTTGAGTTTAGTAGCCACATGAATAGTTTCACATGCTACTTGCTACTTAACATGATACTTCTTAACACTATCGGAGTATTAGACTTTGGGCAAGGAAACTTGGGATTGGGGTCTTCTGGCTATAAAATGGATAACACAATTACATGAATAAAGAAACATTACTTGGTTTCCTGAACTGGTTTTATAAGGTCTAATAGGACTGTTGACAGAAATATTTTGTTTATATATTAAATGAAAAACTTTTTTAGGACACCATGTTTTTAGCAGTGACATGTATCAAAAAGTAAGAAATGTATACATTGTGATAAAGTGAATATGTTATTTCCAAACCAAGGAACCTTACAAGCTCTCAAATTAAGTAAGATTATATATGCAAATGCATTGAAAGAGAAATATATCAGTAGTGTAAGGGTCATAGATTAAACATAATTTAGATGTTTTAAATCTTTAAATGTGCACACATAATACACCCTTTTCTCTGTAGTTTGTAATATTACACCAACTGGATTTTTTTTGCCTTAATATGACTAAAGGACCACCTTCACTGAAACTTAATGAAGTGAACCTGATTCATTTGTACCTTTTGGGGACTGTTTGGAACAAAAGCCCTCAAAAACTATCATAATTACTACACATCCCTAACATAATTTTTCATTTTTTATTTATCAGCACACTAAACTGCATCCTGAAATTGTATGTGTTTCTTATTATTTCTGCAATAAACATAAAATATAAAATTAGGATGATTCAATTTGACAAAGCAGTTGCAGTATTTTATTTCTGAACAGCAAGTCCTGCCAACCACGATGTGTGTTACCATCTGAAATCTAGATGCATCCTGTAGACAAAAACAAGCTTAAGCAGGCTGCACCAATTGAAGTGTTTAGACTTTTAGCAATTACAAGTAATCTAGTAATGCTATTAACACACACAGTGGTCGGCATCATATTGCCCGCAGGCTCACATATTATAAGAGGTTGTGTTATTTATTTGTATGTCACATATAAACGTGCGTTTGACTTTTAATGAGTGCCACACCGTCACAGCGCATTGCAGAAGAATGGACCTAAAAGGACAATTAATTCCACCTCCCAGTCAACAGCTTTTACCACAGCAACCGTGTATATGTGAAAATGAGATAATGAGAAAATTAACAACAATAATATTAATTAGCGGCTTTTATTTCCTTAATGTAAAAAACAATGCATTTTCACTGCTCACACTTGTACAACATCAAAAAGTCTAGGTTGCAGTCAGTAAAATCTGGTGTTTTATAGACGAGGGTTTTGGTGATCTTCACTGTATGCCGTTAACTGAGATGAGTTTGGTTGATTGATTACTCAATGGGTTTACAAATGGGACTGTTTTGCATGTATATTTTTGTCATTTAGTGTGATATGAATGATTCATACACCACTCATAATTGCCTGCATCTTAAATGGATTTGCAGGTTGGTTTCTAAAGGTATTACGTATGTCATATCACTTGCATAGTACATTATGTGCAGAAATGGCCACTGGTATGTGTCAGATTGACTAACCAGCTGAACCTCTCCTATGTTTCCCTGTGTCGCATAAATGCCCTCTGGTCACTCCAGGTTCCTCCTGCAATCCAAAGACATGCTGTCAGGTTAATTGGTCTCTCTAAATTGCCTGTACTGTGTGCATGGGTCCTACAATGGATTGGTATCCCATACAGGGTGTACCCCAGCCTCGTGCCCTATAATAGACTGGCATCCCATACAGGGTGTACCCCAGTCTCATGTCCTGTGCTCCCTAGAAAAGGCTGCAGACCCCCACCCTCACCATGATCTCGCTCCGAATAAGTGGTTGGAGGCTGAATGGATGGATATATATGTTTTTGCCACTCCATTTTCTTGACATTTTGGGGAAACAAAGGCATTATGTCCCAGTTAACTGCCAAAATGGACTTCGCTTTGCGCACTGTGTTTACAGGGTTTTACCCAGTGTATTCTGCTGCACGTGCTAGCTTTGAACAGATTCTAACTACCGCATGATTATTTTTAGTATGATAATTCCTGTTTGTTTCCTTGGAGCTCCCGCATAGGTGCGAGTGCGAGTTGTCATGTCCCAGCTGATCCTGAGCTCTTCAGAAGATGATTATGATCAGCAGGGAAAGGTAGCGCTCATACTGGTCAGGGTATCTCTGCCGATTTGCCTTGAAATTTCTTCCCAAGTGTGGACGAGGCATCCGCAAGCTGCCAGCGACCCTTTGCATAGAGATCAGCTGCTCATCTGTCTGTGCACCCCTCCTTGCAGCATTGCAGCTGTGCTGAGAGCATCGGAGCCTAATATGAATGGGGCGAGTATGCGCTAATGCGCGTCAGCCATGTTGCATGCTTGTCCTCCACTTACTGCGCGTGCTGCTAAGCTTAGCGTTGACGTGCAGTGTCGTTCTCTGCACTGGCTGTCTCCTATCTCCCAGCTGAAAAGAGTAGCAGCAATGGGAACGCACTGCAGCCGCAGCCCCACCCCCGCCCCTCCCCCCTGCTCCCTCGGCTTTAACCACTGGAATGTGGCTCCCAGTCAAGCGCTGACTCTCCCTGCCAAGCATGCGGCCGCATGCGCCTGTGCTGCTGCCCTAAGTGAGGTCACGCTGTGCTGCTTGCAGGTGATGGTGACATGCTCACAGAACACAGGAAAACAGAGAGCTGTATGAGGTAATAGGAGACTATAAATACTGCCCTTGGAAGTGTATCATTTCGGTTAGGGCCACTCTTACAGGTATTACGGGACATTGATTATGTATATCTATACATGATTGATTGTGTTTTGTTCAAGTTGCCAGATGGTGCTGATACAGTTTCCTGTACATTTTTCAAAGCTGGCTGATAGGTGTCTTGCTGCTCCTGCACCCACTGAGAGCTCGCTGAACACGGGTGGGAACTGGGCTGTGTTTCTCTACCTTCTCCATAGACCTGCGACCACGGTTAAGCATGCTTTCATGGAATAGTGGAGCCTCGGGTGATTTTAGAGGTGCAGATGTATATTTCTTTTAGTTTAACAGTGATAGTCACAGACTAGTATAATACTCTGATATTCAGTAACTGGTAAGAGCATTACAACCAGTCTAGTTACTGATGGATGTATATAATGTATATTATGTATTTAATAAGTTTTGTCCTATTATGTTTCTCTTGATGAGACAGACCTCATACCAAACTAATGTGCAGATGGGTGATCAGAGGTGAACCAACAGCCGCACATGGATGTTTATAGCATGACACAACTGAGTATATGCAATTCTACCCAATTAGCTATATATTGTAACATACTGTTATGGCCAGTGAGAAAACCCAAGGGTTTGTGGGGAAAAACCAGAAGTTTGTTTGGCATTCGTTTGTGTGCGGTTTTTGTATCCAGTTGTACAAAGAATATTATATGTTTGACATCTGTAATAGAAAATGTATTTGTTTCATAATGTAAACTTTTGCATTTATGTCTTTCATACAATGTTTACATTCTCAAGAAATCTTAAGTTTTATTTGGTAATGGAATGCAGTAGAATGGGTTTCTCTATGTGATTTAAACTAAAATGAACCACACATAAAAAATAAAGGGGAAGGTAAATACTTCATTAACGAATGATAATATTTGAAGTATCTTCTCTCAGCTAGTCCAGGCCTCCCCTGTATAATTCACCTTGTTGTAAAGCAGAAACAGGCCTCGGGTTTACAGGACTCCAGCATGTTCTGGAAAAGACTCAGTAAGTATTATTTACAGTGCATCACCACGCTAAGCGTGTTGGCACTAGTTTGGACGTGGTTTTGGCACAGTTAGCAAGACAACACTTGAAAAATAAGTCAGATTTGGCCGTGTACTTGGGTCAGTCTAAACACAGACTGTACAGCCCTGTTAAAACCCTTTTTCTATTCTCAAGAGATTTTTGCTGCTGGTTTTCTCTGGCAATTTCATAAAAACACAATATTGGTTTAGTTTTATATCCTGAAATTAAGTATAGTGAGCTGCTAAATTAGGTAAACTAATAAAATAACAGCAGTAAGAAGGTTATAATAGATACCCAAGACAGTGGAGAACAAGGCGGTTTGAGTTGCTGAGTCAGTATTTTTTACTTAAATTGGTGTGATGAGTCACATAAATATTGTTTTTCAAAGTTAAATGCTCTTTTAAAAGGCTGAATATATAAACGTATAATTATTTTATTTGAATACCTCCACATTTTTTCCACACATAAAATAATAAGAATTCATCATGTCAGAAAAAATAATGCATGCAATGACTTTTTAGCTATGGGGCATTGTTTGGGTCAGCGCCTGTCAGCGAGAGCCTGTTAACACACCAGCGAACAGCTCTGCCCAGACCAAGGCTTGTTTGCGTTCATTTTATGACATCTTTGTCAAAATCCCCAGTAGACTTCTAGATCCATCCCAGGGATATATGCAATAATATTTACCACGTCAAGTGGATTTGTGGCTTTTCAGTTACTTACTAATAAAAGTTACCGTACCAATTCTGCTATGATTGTACATCATAGGTTGGGGCTCTAAATGTGTAAACCTCTTTGCTCCAATCATGGTTTCACTATGTAATTTATAGTAATGTATGCCGGAGTATATTTTGCTTTGGTGGGGGTGGTAAGCAGGATAAACAAACTAGTGTGGCCATTTTAAGGTCTTTTTACAGCAGTCTATTGTATAGCATGTGTGTTTCTGGGATGGTCACTGTTACCCATGTGGCCGTGCTGTCTAGCCGCATCACACAGGCTACTGGATGGATATAGAAATCCCCCCCATATCTGTGGGTGGTATGTTCCAAGACATGGTAATTCATAAATTAGACACAGTAAGAATAACCTACATTAAATACAACAATAATAAAGTACACTGGACATTATTATATAGTACTGTACAACACTTGAATAAAATTGATTCCAATGTCTTAGCCTAATTCTCAAGAGATATTAGCAATGAAAAAATATGTATCAAGGGATGACAGATACAGAAGGCCTGCTCTTGCTGGTTTCTGCTCTCCGTGGCTTTATCTTTGTAATTTGAAGCAGTTCAGCAGGCAGCAGAGCTCCTGTCCCCTGATGGCTGAACGCTAAGCAGGGCCGGCTCCCATAGCTTCAGATTCACGTTAGTCCCTTTATCTGAGCAGTAGGAACATCAGCAGACTGTAATATAACTGAATTAAATGCGGAAGTGCATCTCTGTGTGCATATGTGTAAAGTTGCATGTCACATGAACAAGTTTTTAATGATTTCAGGTCATTTTCATTGAATTAATGTGACTGTGTGTGGTGTGTTCGACAATTCATGTTACATTTAGGTGTGGAATTAAGAATTGGTGTTTGTTGTAGTCATTGAAGAGCCCTGGGTAACTCCTATGTTATTTCTTTATTTACTCTGCTGTTCCAATCCGTAGGGCTGTAAAATGCATTGAAAGATCTGTGGCTGTTCTTGTGCTTGAGGATCCAAATACCGTCTGCTGAAACATCTCTTCTGGGTTTAGGCTGCCATGGATTTCGTGGTGGAAGAGGGACTGAAGGCCCACCTAACATGTTGGTACATCCAGAAGTATGTCAAGGAAAACCCTCAGCCTCAGTATCTGGAGTGCATCCTTCACTGATCTCCAGGAGAAGAGGAGGAGCTATCAGCATTGCCAGGGTTGGGGGGTAGGGGCTGGTTGTAGGAATCTGGGTGGGCTTGGGAGGGAAGGTCATTGGAATGGGGTGGGATGGGCATGTTTACATAATGAACAAGAGCGCCGCACGTACCGGAGATCCCACACCGTATTTATTTGCCAGTCTGAGACCCACAAACCGAACAGAGAGCCAAGAATAGGGACATTCTTCTGCCTTTAATATGTTGGTTTTCACGTCTGCCTACATCGCAAAGTATGAGGGCACACTGAGACGGGACAAAGTTTACATATCCATGCGATTCCCGTGCAAGCTTCCAGAAAGCTAAGGAGATGTTATTCTAAAGGGCTAAATGACTAAATACAGTTTTCCGTTTTATTTTCCTGCCATTAACCTGCGTTTCCACAGGCTCCCTTCATTAGCACATCGCGCACTTCACGATCCAGAGATTACTCACACCAGCCGAACGCAGACTCTTCATTTTTTTTTCTCCTTTTTTTTTATGAGAACTATCACCTGATGGAGACTGAAGTGAGAGTCTAGGGTACAATGTACCTGTTCCAGTAAGCAAAGTGAACATTTATTCGACCAGCCATGGGCTAATTTTTCCTGCTAGCAATACAAGATGGACGATCGAGTCTGCTGTCACGCTTGCCTGGGTTCTAACGTTTAGAGCTAGGTGCTCTTCCGGCCGCAGACGTACATCGCAGGGTTTGAGAATGTCAGCTCTGGTGCTGCTGAGCAAAGGCACAGGTGTCAGAGATGAGGCGGTGACTGACGTA
>JABFEB020000092.1:20019190-20034131 GCA_019775895.2 Stomatorhinus ivindoensis
CCCCCCCCCCCCCCCCCCCTGTCATGCAGGGGAATTATGGCCTCCACGGACTGCTACATCGTGCATGAAATCTACAACGGAGAGAACGCCCAGGACCAGTTTGAGTATGAGCTGGAGCAGGCCCTGGAAGCCCAATACAAGTACATAGTGATTGAGCCCACGCGCATCGGCGATGAGACGGCACGCTGGATCACCGTGGGGAACTGCCTGCACAAGACGGCAGTGCTGTCGGGCTTGGCGTGCCTGCTGGCGCCCCTCTCCCTGCCCGTGCAGTATTCGCGCTACGTGGCCCTGCCCGCCGGTGCACTCACCGTGGCTTGTGCCGCCCTCTACGGCATCTCCTGGCAGTTCGACCCCTGCTGCAAGTACCAAGTGGAGTACGACAGCCAAAAACTCTCGCGCCTGCCGCTGCACACGCTCACCTCGTCCTCGCCGGTGGTGCTGGTGAGGAGGGACGACGTGCACAGAAAGAGACTCCATAACACGATAGCACTGGCCGCGCTGGCTTACTGCGTCAAGAAGATCTATGAACTTTACATTCTATGATTCTTTTTTTCTTTTCTTTTTTTTTTAGAAAAAAATCTGAATCACAAACACGGTAAAATCAAGAAAGGCCAAAAACACAGAAATTCCCCACAAAAAAGATCTGAGTTCAGTAGCCTTTTGGTACCAGTGGAACTTGCTAATGATAGGTTTTTTTTTTTTGTCTTCAAACATTTTGTGCACTGATTGACATAATATAAAGCCCATATATATATATAAATTTGCTTTTACCCTAGCATCTTCCCCCCCCCCATGTGACCCCCAAACTGGGGGGGGGGGGGGGGGGGGAGTATCCTGAAGTTAAATTGTGACGACAATTAAATGGACTCATTAACATGTTAAGGATTAACAGCCAGCTGCAGCTGTCTGTCCTTCTTAGATGTTTTCTTGTGCCCTGGTCAGAAAGTCACCTCTCCATTAAAATGTAGGATATTTAAACATTTTTTTTTCCTGCATTTCATTTTATGTGTAATATAAATTCCACCTTATGCAAACTGAAGTGTTTTCAGCACCCTATAAAATATGGAGTCCATTATGACACATTCTGCTAATCGTGGCCCTTGGTCTTTTCTGTGGTGTTTTAGGAGGATCTCATCGACAAACAGTTCACCAGCAATTTAATCTGACAGTATTTCTTTTTAACCGTGGCTCAGCTTCACACCTGCAGGGTTATAGGTTCCAGTCCTCTGTAATTAGCACATTACCCACACGTCCATGTAGATTTTTGTAGTCCAAGCGCATGCTATTAGGAGAACTGGTGTCTCCAACATCCCGTTAGTGTGTGATGGAGTGTGTAACCTGTGACGAACTCCAAATTCCAGCCACACTGGCCCCTGCGTCCCGTGCTGGGATTCCTGGGATCCTGTACTGGATGTGGAGTATCTAGGGCAGCATTTCCCAACCTGGTCCTCCCATGGACCCACAGCTGGTCCATGTTTTGCTCAGTCCCAGCTCCCTGCCAGTCAGTCCATATTTGCTCTCGGCAGAAATGTGGATTTGTCTGTGGGTCCCCGAGAACCGGATTGGGAAACTGCAATCTAGGGTAATGTGAAACACACTGCTGGATCATTAGTGCATAGGTAGAGAAATAAAGATTTGATCAAAGTGCCCATGCTTGAAGGCTTCTCTCCCCTCACTCAAGCGTACATCTGAATCTCAGACTTGCTTGAAGATCACTTATGAGTATTGTGATTCATTATCCAGTAATGCCACTACAGCCCATGCTTAAAAGCCCCCTTTGATCTTTTCAGCAGAAGAATGGAACTTCAAAAACTATTTTCAAAGAAAAACAGCATATGAGCACAAACAGGTGTCCTCACGTTCCGTGTATATTTGCAATCCTCAAATGGCTGCTTTCAGATTTGTCAGAACAATTCAAGCCACAGGATTTATATCAAGGCTCGTAAAACCATTTTTCAGTTTTTTTTTAAACATGAAAGGTTTTTTTGTTTTCCTTTATTTGCCTTTCGTATCGCTAGAGTAGCATCTCACATGACATGGAGACACACATGTATGATGTTTCAGTGCGTAAACAGACATCTGTCACTCTGGATGGTTTTTGGATAGTTTTTCTACAACATAACTTCCTGAACCGTTTTCTATGGTTCCCACCTCAGCTGAGACTATTTTCCCACCAATGCTCCAGTACAACTTGCAACAGTGTCTGAATTTTCTGGATAATCGCCACTACAGCCCCTTGCCATCAACATCAAGTAGCTCAAGTGAAATATGAACTTTGTTATTTGACAACATTAAGTCTGACAGATGCACTTTTAATACTATTTTCAGGGATCTGAGTAATAAATGAAGGTTCTCTTGGCTTCTGTCCATGTTTGTTATTTGTGCACATTTCAGCTCCGCATGGTAAGATTATGGTCCAGGAACATATAGGACATGAAAGATATCTGAAGCTGTCCAACAGTTACTCAAAACAACTTCTTGATTTGAAATAGCAAACAGCAACTTCGCTGGACTCTTACGGCAGACTCCAGCCAGGTGACAGTGTGGCGAGAGCATGGAGCAGCTTCTAGTCGTCGTTTCGGCCACAGTCTCCACCCACCCTGCTCTCTCCTTATTGGTCTTTGGCCTTATGCTCCTTCCTGGCTCGGGCCGCCATGAGTCTGAAGAAGAGCGATGGCCAGAGCGTGCGGATGTACACAGCCAGACAGGGTATTGCTCCAGCCATCATCACGTCCTTCCTCTGGCGCTCCGTGGCCTCCAGGACTGCACCGGCAACCTCCCACGGGTCCCTGCCCTCTGCCGTGTTCCTGTCAAGTACTGGGAGAGCACAGGTGAGGATGCACACTGGCTGTGATCGAGCAGCACTCGCATAAGCGAGGCAGGAAGTTTTACCCGCACGATTAAGCCAAATATTGTCAGACGGGGCACTGGAAAGATCACTTGTAAAAATATGTATAATGTCGTAACATATAAACATGGCTACTGCTAACAGGTTTCTGAGGTACTTTTGTTGACAAAGATTTATAAGAGGATGTGTTTAAAATAAATGGAAAGACTCCCTTGAGTAGACTGCAAATTACCTCCAGACTGCTACAGAGCCATGGAAAACTGCACATCTAATTTAAGTCAGAGTTAAGAAAATGACCTCAGGTTCTATAGATATCTGAGCCTCGGTGTGTGAACAGAGGCGCAGTTTGTCCTCTTGGTTTTAAACAGCAGGAATTACATTAAGTATTGTTCAAACGGTTTATATACACTAGCAGCCAAAATTGAGGAAACTCCTGGCATTTTTGGCATTACGCTTTAAAAATTACTACATTGATATTGGCGGTAATGTTTATAAACGATCAAAGAATGTTTCAAATATACTTTGGATGATTAAATTAACAACTGGACTAACTAGAACTAAGTTCTGAAGTATCTAAAAATTGGAAGAGCTTCCATAATTTTGGTCACTAGTGTGTATGGAAGCTTTCGTGAATATGTCTACAACATAAGTGCTGCTTGTGTGCCCTTCAAGGCAAGTGAAATCTACGTTATTGGGCATCCTTGAACAGTTGATTGTTCTTGACCTCTGAAGGGACAGCTTCTCCCATTATTACAGAATAAAAGTGTCTCAGATCAGGTTCTTTGTACCACACCAGGCAGCTGATCCCACGTGTCTGATCCTCACCTCCATACTTGGAGCCGTTCCCCGTGACGGCGTTCAGAGAGAGGCTGGTTCTGATGTACCCCGGGCTCAGCACAGAGACCTTGATGCCATACTGCTCCACTTCTGCTCGCAGGCAGTCAAAATAGGCCTGTGTTGCGTGCTTGGAGGCTGCATCTGGGTGGGTTTGGGGGTAAACGACACAAGTGATGTTTAAGCTAAATGAATCCCCTGGGAAGCATCCATTTTCTCATGAATCACTGCGAGAATGTGACACGCAGAGATGTTAAGCCGAAATTTGAAGGACCTATGGATCCAGTCTAGGCCGGGAGTCAGTAGCTGTTAATGCTGGGACTCCGCACAGAGTCGTTTTCTCTGACTGGAGTCCGCCAGAGGGAATGCACCCAAGGCAAGCTGATAAACCGTCCACCAGAGCATCACAAACAGCTTAAAAAAAGAACAGTTTTGCGAGTTTCACTTTAACGGTCTAAAAGCTTCACTCCCACATTTCTGTGGTAGTGGCAATTGTTTTAAGGAAAGTGTAGCTTTCTGGGAGAGTTGTTAGTTCCTGTGCCGCACAGCAGATGCCGGCAGTGTGTGTGATGGAGGAAACACTCACATGCTGATCTGAAGGGGATTGAGATCTTGCCCTGGACACTGCTGATGACCACGATCTGACCCCTCTGTCTCTGAATCATGGAGGGCAGAATGGCTGCAGCAAGACAGTCAGGGGAACAGGACAGAGCTCTCAACCGTTATTATAGTGCTTTGCAGTGGAGATGTACAGCAGAGCATAAAATCCAGTGCCTTGCAAAACTACTGAATCCTCCATAAAATAATCTTATTTGCCATAATTATAAATGGTATACGCATATTCTTCTTGTCAGTATTTTTTTTTTGCAAACTCACAGTAAATTTTAAAAGTTAAAATCAATTATTTGTCAGACTGACAGTCTGTCCAAACTGGGGGGACAAGTGGGGGTTACTACAGGTGGCAGCCACCATATGACAATTGCGTCCTCGGTAAGGGAAATCTTCATCTGTGTCTTTTTCCTCTTTCATCTGCAACTTCCAAAGCAAAGGGGTTGAATACTTATGCAGGAATCTCTTTTTAGCTTTTGACTTTTGAAGATTTTCTGACAAATTAATTTTGACTTTGAAAAATTACTGTGAGTAATTAGGAGTTTGCAATAAAAATATTGGGAGGAGGAAAAATGTGTATTGCCTGAATTTTAAATGATGATACAAATGATTAATTTACTGGAAATTCAATGCTTCTATAAGGCACTTGCTCAATTTTTTTTTTACTACAAACAAGCTTCAGACAGACTTTCTAGGACAGATTTTTTACAGATTTTTCCACAGCTTTTCACATGTTGCAAGTTCATGTGAATCTTGTCTAGTAACAAAATTCTTGCAAACCTTGGGTCAGAGCTATAGGACCAAAGTAGTTGATTTCCATAACCTCCTTATGCACATCGATGTGCGTGTTTAGGATGTTCCCACGGAAACTGATGCCAGCATTGTTGATGAGGACGTCCACATAACCATGACACTTCAGGATTTCCTCTGCTGCCTGGGCAACCTCCTCGACTTTCGACAGGTCAAAGGTCACGATGCTGGCTGTGTAGGTCTGTGGAGTGTCAGATTCAAGACAGATATGTACAATGCATTTATTTATGTAGTAGGCGTTTTTTCCCATCGCACCAGGCATCTTACTTTCGGTACTTCCATAAAGTGCCAAAAGTATGGTAATACTTTCGTGTCGTTTTTCCACTGGCGTAAAAAAATGGTACCGTCGCCAAATGACATCAGTGTCCGCCCCTGACTGACATCGTCACAAAGCGCAGCTTAAATCAGAAAAAACATCACAAAATTAAAACTAATAGTTTTGGCTAGAAAATGCGGTTTGTTATGTCAGCTTATATCACAGTATAAGACTCAGTAATATCCAGATTGCATGAATGCTGCCATCATTTACGTTTACGTAGGTACACTCACTTTGGCTAAGCCAGTCAAAGAAGTAAGAATTATCTTACTGCTAATTCAGTCTTTTGAAAGCAAACAAATTATTTAATTATTTTTTTTCTTCAAGCGGCATTGTTCGATGTTTCGCATGTGCCCCATTTCCAAGCCGCTTGGTATTACTGTGTTCCGGGCAATTCGGATTCCCTATGTTTCTCCTGTCTATCAGGAAATAATGTTTCCCCTAATATTTAGGCAAATATGTATGTGAGATGTCTAAAAATCACTCAGGTACATTACTACATCTGAATACAGTATATCGTCACGCATAACAGTCTTATAAGCAATACTATACCGTTTTCATCAAGAAATATCTCTATCCGGCGAATAATTTCATTTGTTGTCTGTATAAACAAAAATCATCGAAAATGCATGTGACGTTTTAAAATATATGGCTTGTTTGCTTCAAGGGCTTCGTAAAAAGATATTAAAACAACAGCGGAACCGTGTACAAATCAGTGCGCGACAGGGTAAACATAGGGAAACTAAATTGCCCAGAATGACAAAAACTTTATTTCGAGTCGTGTCATCCAAATCCCGCTGGATCTGTTCATCCGACCATATGGTAATTAAAGCCTGTGTTTCCTCGTTTGTCCATGCTTCCATTTTACTTTTTAATATTTTCGTTTCTGCTGCTTTTTATTTTGTTTCTCGCTGGTTGCTGTGTTTCAAAAGATGGCGGTTGTATTTTGGGTTTCAGCGGCAGGCTATTTGCATAACCAATCGACAGCAAAAACTTTTGCAAGTCCCACCCCAAAGTACCAAAGTACCACCCCAGCTGGTTTGGCACTTTCGGTACTGTTACACGACCGGAAGTCGATGAAAAAGCGAAAGTACCGTACTTTGTGCCGTGGAAAGGCACCCCAAGAGGACAAGGCAGGGTCAGCCTGCATCCCTGGAGAAAACTAGAGTTAAGGAACATGCTCAAAGCCAAATGGTGAAATTGCTCTGCTGACCATGGGATTTAACCCACAGAGCCATAAACCCCGAAAGTGATCTATTACCACCACATCCAAAGGAAAACAAGGGTCCAAACAAAGACAAAATTACAGGGAGACATACAAACACTAGTTTCTGCAGTTACTTGTTAATGCAGGAGTCTAACTTCACCTTATGCTTGCTGTCTGCCACGGCACCCAGCTCCTCGACGAGCTCCTGCAGAAGATTCCGATTCCGACCGCAGAGGATCAGCTTGGCCCCGGCGGCGTGGAAGACCCGAGCACACTCTGGTCCAGAGGAAGCACGGAACAGTTTTACATGCACGGCAACCCAATTTGGGGAACATTCAGGCTAAGTATGGTGAGAGTTGGCACCTTTGCCCAAACCAGAGCTGGCACCAGTGATGACCACCACTGCGTCCTGCATGCAGGCCTTCTGCCGGAGCCTCTGCAGTAGTCGGTACAGCACCAGCCCTCCTAGGCCAACCAGTAGCACGGAGGCCATGCTTCCAAACATCTTATCCATCCCCCAGTATTTAGACACACTCCTCCTGGAGAGATTATGGTTTTCACAGTCAAAGATGCCGAGACAATTCATATTTATGAAACTTCATTGCATAGATAAAAGTGTTACTTCAAACAGGATTTATTTATTGTCCAAAATTAGCTGCAGTAGCTCTTTTGACGTAGTGCCATTTTGTCGCTGGCTGAAGTAGTTTTGACTGAAGTCCTACTTCTTTCTTGTAATGTCAAATTAAATTGGGTAAAGTTGGTGTAGTTTTTCTGCAGATTTTTCTGTAGCTGACCACTATGCCATAATCTCTGCTGCTACAGCAGAAAAACATATATCGTTTATAAAGTTCTAAATAAAATGGGCTTAAGTATTCTCCGAGGAAAAGGAAAAACAGATGAGGTAGGTAAACAGAGCAGGCATTTAGTTAGATGGGAGGTGACATACACACTGAAACCCATTTATTTATCACTGTTTTACCCTTATGGTGTCCTGTGGGAATTGTTCTCTCTGTTAATCCATTCCCTGCAGCATAGTAACTGGCGGTAACTTCCTGGCGCTGCCCCATAAGAATGTGAAACTGTAACAGTGCTGCTTTCGAAAATGGCGTGAGGGGATTCTTCCCCTTTTACTCGCTACGTTGATAACAGCTGGAAGTAAATGACACCCGTTACTTTACCATTATGGAGGACCAGTGGGATCACAATGCATCAATCCCGGGTTTTAACCTGATACATTAACGGGATTCGGATGTGAGAAGGGGTCGCATACAAGACATACTTCCTACAGCAAACCTGCTGAACCCGCTGACTAATATTCCAGTTAGGCTGGGCGCATTGTAGCTAGGCTGACGGCAACGGGGAAACTGTTGAGGGCTTAATTTAGTAACTGCTAAAAAATGTAGTTATAACTGTCACTGAAAAATCACTAACCTATATGAATTAATGTAATTAAATGTTTACCTCTGTAGACAGAGAAGGAACATGGCGTCACTTAACAATAAAAAAAGAAACGTATGACAATGGCCTGATGTCTGCATTTTTTTTTCCCTCAGTAATGCCCCCCCACCCCCCACCAAACCTCTTGACCCTCAGGAAACACTGCGGTGTGCATGAGTCAGCAAATATGAACACTCAATGTGTTAATTTCCATAATTAAGTTCATACCTTATGTTTGCAAAATTCTGGGAAACTTTCCATGGCAATTAACGGAAATATATGGGAATTAAATGGAAATTTGTAAAATTGCAGATTAGCCTACAACAGGGAAGTTAAATATAGTAAAAAAAAACATCTTGATGGCATGGTTGCAATAACATCGCTTCCTTTTTATACAAGTGCAATACCTATGTAACTGTGTAACTGCTGGCTGTGTTCAGCTGAGTTGTACACCACACTCAATATAGCTGATTTGCAGCACATCAGGGTGTACAATATTTCTGGAACGCATGCGGAAGGAACACAGACCAGGAGGGGCTAAAATGCTTATGAAGTATATGACATTTAAACTAGATATTGAGAACTAGGTAGACTGGGTGACCAAGTGCTAAACTTGGACAAACAAACTACGTGTTTGAATCAATGCCATTATTGTCATACCATGCGTGTCAAATTTGATCCAAAATTGTCAGTGATTCACGATAACTAAAATAGGTGCATGATTTTTCTGTCATTTTGAAAATGAAATTGTTTTGGATCATTAAAAGCTTCAGTAATAATTTTTTTAATTACTTAAATATGAAATTTGCAAGATTGGTTGTATGAAGATTTAAGTGCTATGATGAGGAAACTACGTAGTTTAAAATCTGCGTAAATATTTCTGAAAACATGTTTATTATATATGAAGTTTAGATAAGTCTAGGAGGGCGTTTCAAACTGGTAGCCCTTCGTATGGCTCAGTCCCCGTGAAGTAGCTCTCAGTTTCAAAAAGGTTGATGACCCCTGATATAGAGTAACTACTGTGTGTTACAAGGTGAGAGCTTTCCTTCAATCCCTCAACACCGAGGGGCATATGTCACCGAGAAAACAATAGATTTACATTAAGCATGCAGCAAGGCTTGTGAGAAACGATGAATGACGCCTCATTAACTGGTAGCGTGTACTGACGAGTCAAAATAAACAAAAATGTAGCCTCACACTTGGAAGAATCAACTTCTCCAAAACCGTACATTGTATGCTCCGATACAATTCATGATATAAATAAACATAAAATACACGGTGCGTCCCAATTTACGGTCTTCCCTAAGAGACCTCGACTGTGAAAATACCCCCCGCCCTCCTCATAGGGGTCAGCAGCTCTCACATCCACACCTATACCACACTGGGTACCAGTTCATTTTTACTAGACATACTAGAGAGTGATACGGACCATTTAGTACGGTTTATTGGTTTCAGCAGGAATTTCCATTTAATTGTAGAATGGCCAGTTTAAAAATGGCTCGGATAAAAAGTGCAGCGTGTGTGTGGCTAAAAAAAACGGCATATTAATACGAAATCAAATTCAATTTAGCTAATTCAACTTAAACCGAAGGTAGTTAGTGCACATAATAAAGCTTTGGCATGAACTGAACAAATGAACCAAAATGACTTGCGAATGATCAACCCAAAAAGAAGCGATTTTAGGTCAAGTTAGAAACTAATGTAGCTAGTCTATTTAATACCATCTTTACAGGACAGAACATGAATCTATAAACTATTAAACGGTTTCCTCTAGTGCATAAACACAACAGAAAGTCTATGCATCCACCCCTTACCTGGAGGACCTCAACATCATGTCGAAGAGAAACCGGAAGTGTATCGCTGGTCGTGTCGGTGTCACCAATCAGATGTCTGCGATGGGAGCTACCGTAATATACGGACAATACAGACACGCTCTTTGGACATGAAAAATGTTAAATCACATATGCATCATTTGTCTCATGTTTATATTTCAGGCTTTAATTATGAAGAACTTGTATATGTTTGCCATTTTCATATACATTTGAAGCTATTAATTTCAATATAACGCTAATACTATTAGTTTCTATGAAATATAACATGGGACATTTCACAGTTCTAATATATCGGAAACCGTAATAACCCAGCACTGAACAAGGTTTATGTTTGTGACGTTATATTACAATCTATTTCTACATTGGATTTCCTTTTACACAATTAAAATTCATTCGATGAAACTAATGTAACGCAGGAGCTACACTGTCACATTATGATGTCGATACAAAATCAATGGCAAGGAAATATATTCAAATTGTAAGTTTCTAAGGATTTGGTGTAAATACAGCGATATCTTCAACAGCAGCATTACAAACCCTACCTGCCATCTGTCAGAAAAACCTGCAATTGCGTTAAATCATCAGCTGCTGGTCAACCAATTAAGGGCAAAGTATCCTGTTGGTCATCTGTCTGAATGGTCCCAGAAAACCCCAGTTCTTTTGCTCCCTTCCCATTATACCCAGCACTGACCAGTCGTCCAATAGGCACCACAAGCAGGATTCTATATCTCAAAAGAGGAAACAATCACACAATGTGTAAAAGCCATTTTAGGTATTCATTCACATACAAAGAATATCTTCAGGAAAATATCTGTGTAAAATAAGTGAGCACCTCATGGTAAGACAAGAAGTGGACCAAAAACATCACAATGACAAATCAGAAATTTTTTAAAACTGTATTTATAACCACAAGAGTAAAAACACCTTTTACAAACTTGCAACTCTTAAAACTGCAGCTTTAACAGTTCAGCCTGAATATTAAATAACCAAAACATTTTTTTTTCAATTGTTAACAATAAATAGTCCAAATAATTTACAATATGTTACAAAAGGTAAGGTCAGATTTGGAATTGTTATGCAAATACAAACATCTTGGAACCTGGGGACTACCTGTATCACTCCAACTAAGAAGTTGTTCACTCCAGCAAATCACCGAAAACATGANNNCTAGAAAGTAAAGCCAGCATGTAGTTATCCTGGGGGGAGGGGGGGGTATACTAAAAATCAAATAGCACAGTAGTTAAATTCCCATCTTAATGACATCTGTGGTTGAAAGCATCATACTCGAAGCAATTGAAAACCTATCGAACGTGCAAGTTTGTCTACATGTAAATATTTACATGGGCCATCACCAAAGGCTCAAATTCTCAATTTATACTTGGTTCCTAAGTTGTTAAAATTGGTTGAATTTGCTGAGCAGATCTGAATGCCTTGCAGCATCACAAGCACTGCATGACAAAACCGTGGAGGATTAAAGGGAGCGTCATTTCCCTACACAAACACAACACTCCTGCTGGGATTCCTGCGTCCACTCATGATGGAAATAGGATGTCATATCAACCTTACTAATGAATATTCTCACAAATATACAGTCAAGAAAAGCTCAGTTTAATACATTTCATATTTCGCTAAAAAAGTTCACACTATGAATCATTGTGGCCTGTTTTAATACTCCATATTGAATGCTCTTTATAAAATGTACTTCATAATAGACGTATTGAAGAGTATTAGCTTAGAATAACCAGAACTAAAACATCAGGCTGGAAATAGCATCTTTGTCATCTTATGTGGATTTTCTATTCTACTACAACCTGTATGAGGAGGGGCCATTTCCCTGCCAGACAACACATAGAACCAATCCTGTGATTTCTGAAGGAGGGCATCGGGACACTGGACACGCATCGTCCTACGTATGTTAGTCCCACAGTCGGTGTGAGTCAGTCTGCTGGTGGGTGGTGGGTGGGGTGAATCAGGAAGAGAAAAAGAAAACACACAGCACCATGATAAAACCCTACTGGTCAGGCACGCTGCACATCAATCGCTGCTTCGCGTGTGACTGAGAGAGCAAACCAGGACATAAAGCCAGTATGAGGCCCACTCATGATCATCTCCCCACCTTTATCATCTCAGGGATATCTCAGTCCAAATGAAAGAAAAACCTCTTATTAAATATAAAAAGAAAAAACAGAAGAGCTTACAATTACAATTTAAATTCACACCAGCTGTAATATCTTCTTATATGGCTTATTCAAATTTCCACAAAATTTTTTAAGAGGCAGATTATATATATATTTTTATTTATATATATATATATATATATATTTAATGCATCTATCCACATGGACAAAACTATTTACAAGTTACAAAACGCATCAGAGTCTAAAACATGGCCTATGCTTTCGCGTTAGTGCCGTCAACTCTAAAAGACTACACACACAGGCATTTAAAAAAAAAAAAGCGCCAGGATTTCACCGGCCTCAGGCCAGCTTCTACACCACCTTCAGACTGCTGGACTGACAGAGGACATCCAACAGCATGATAGCAGCCAGCGCCCTGCTATAAAAAATGGACCTTTACTTCATAAATGGAAGAATTGTGTCCTTACTGCGGTACGTCTCAAGCCGACGATTTTACTCGACTGACTCCAACAGCCAATTGTCATAGGTGAGTCCCCAGATTTTGGTGGTCATGCTTATTTGCGTCAATAAGTTAACATTAATAGTTGGCAGAGCTATCCACGTTAGCCACCTCCCCTCGTGAACTGACACATAGGTAATAAATCCCTCAGAACAGTGCATAAGTTAACTTGGAAAGAATCTGGGGATCCGGCTCAGCTTTGCACAGGAAGTGAAAACCCATAAAAGAAATTAAGAAAAACAAAAAACCCTGAAATCTACAGAAAGTGTCCTAGCATACAAGTAAATCTCAATCTTTCTCAAAATCTCATGTCAGTTTTTCCTATTTGAACTTACACCACAAGTGAGAGACGTTTACAACCTTTCACAGCTGCTTGCACTGTACATACCTGGGAATCTCAGGGCACCAGTACAGCTGACTGCATCAAATTTTACACTAATCTCATTGGACGACAGTGGAAGAGGAAAAAAAAAAAAAAACATCTAAAAATTAAAATGTCATAAAACTGTCACGTGAGCCTGGCATCCTACTCAGACACCTGCCCAGTGGAATAAAAGGCTGGATGCAAACAGAGGTACTGCGAATGAAAGCGGGGCGGGGGGGGGGGGGCAGCCTTTGCGTAAAAGCCACATTTTGTAAACAACGTTCAGTTCTAGCGTATAAATTTTACCGAAGTGTTTAATATTAGGGAAGCCGCAGCGAGGAACGGCAGAGCTTTTGGGGGCACCGTATCCCACGCGGTGGCATGGGGGTGCTGTGGGGCTGTCCCACATACCAACCGCGCCCATGTCCTCGTCACCTTCTATTGCACATTCGTCTCCATAGAGCTGCTTTGTAGTTAAAAGAAGAAGAAAAAAAAACTGATCTCCAGACATCAATCCAGACCTCATATACGCCTCCCCCCCCCCCTTAGCCCGTGCTGCCATGACCGTGGGGGGGAAGGGACAGCTCCTGTGCCAAGTCATTGAAGCGGGTGATGTAGTCCACACTGTTCTCACTCATCATGCAGGCAAGCTGAGAGTCCACCTGCGGGCCAGAAGAGTCACCAAGGACAGAGTCAGCCAGCACAGAGTCACCAAGGACAGAGTCAGCCAGGAGGGCAGAAGAGTCACTAAAGTCAGAGTCACAAAGGATGCTTTTCCAAAGCATCAGGTACTATACTTTTGGTACTTGAGAAAGTAACAAAAGTACGGTACTTCAAGATAGTGGTTTTCCACTGGCGTAAGAACTGGCACTGGCATGTAATGGTGTCACGATGGGAGGCAGGGTACTTTGTACAAAATGGCTGCCGTGCATTATAGAGCTGGACGATATTAATACCAACATCGCATGTTATGCACATGCAATTCTTACATCACTAGTAAGATCAAGATCAGGCTTTTTCTTACCTTCAGTTCTGTACAGACATTACAGTGCAGGGAGTTCAAGTTTCGCTAAAACATTTTTACTCTAATAATAAAATGACACCTTAGCCATCTTTGCAATTTTAATTATTATTCCTTTTATAGATTAATATATATTTAAAAATCAATTTAAAGTTTACCTCCGCTGTTTTTGCATGAGCACCGCATGCGTTCTTCCGAGACAATCAATCATTTTCATCCCCGCTGTTTAAATCACCCCCAGGTGGGCTTGTGAGAAATTTATTTTTTGCTTCATAAATACCCCAATATTTATTACAACAAAATCAAATTACCAGGACAACACACTAGTATATTAAACAAAATACTTTAAAAACTTCTTGTCACGCAATCCTGATCTCTTGTTGTATCTGTTCTTCTGACCAGATCGCGCGCACGCGCGCACACACACACACACACACACATATATGTGTACATACATACACACACACACACACACACACACACACACACATACACACACATATACATGGAACTCGACCGGAAGTCAGTGGAAAAGGGAAAGTACCACAAGTACTGTACTTGGTGCAGTAGAAAAGCATCCTAAGGTCAGAGTCACTGGGGGAGGCAGAAGTCTAGAGTCACCAGGCGGGAGGAACAGTCCTGTGGATAAGGTCACATGCTCGCTAGTCGTCACCCAGCAATGGACACCACAGTCCAGCTCGGTACAGCAAACTCTGAGTTCAGAGCCCTATAAACATACTTCCACTTCTTTTCTTTGGTAAAATTAGGCAACTTTGGAAATGCTTCACTATTCTATTCCCAGACAATACTTCACGCAGATATTCCTCAGACAAATGTGGCTTTAAATGTGGATGAGGGGGAAGAGAGTGTAGTCTAGCAGAGAGCGAGAAGCTGAAACCATGTGACCAGTTGGTAGATGGGGGGGGGGGGGGCACGCCCCAATGTGACGTCAACGAGGCCACGGGCAGGGAAGGAGTCGGGGGAGCTGCTGTCCACCAGGCTGGGCACCGGCAGGGACATCTT
>JABFEB020000092.1:20041005-20056303 GCA_019775895.2 Stomatorhinus ivindoensis
TACAGCTTCAGACTAGCGCCCGGCACGGGTACAGCTTCAGACTAGCGCCCGGCACGGGTACAGCTTCAGACTAGCGCCCGGCACGGGTACAGCTTCAGACTAGCGCTCGGCACGGGTACAGCTTCAGACTAGCGCCCGGCACGGGTACAACTTCAGACTAGCGCCCGGCACGGGTACAGCTTCAGACTAGCGCCCGGCACGGGTACAGCTTCAGACGACGCACCAGCAAGCGTGGACGACGGCAGCACTCACCGGCTTGGGGTTGACCTCGGTGGTGACGAGCCGCAGCAGGCAGCGCAGCACACGGTGCATGCTGGGGGGGGGCAGGGGCCGGGGCTGCGGCCGGCCATCCTGACGGGACACGGGCAGCCAATCATACTCCAGCTGCAGTTTGCCTGGTTTGCCCAGCATGAGGTAGAGCTCAGCTAGTGTCACTTTCTCCGTGCTGTGGGCGCTCCAGCCCTCCTCACGGATCTGCTCGGGGGGGCGGCTGCATGACGCAGCCACCCCCGCCACCTCTTCCTCCTTCCCGGCCCCCCTGCCACCGCCGCCTCTGCGCCCCAACTCGGGGGCACCCTCATCCGACGTCGGGCCGTCTTTAGTGCAAACGTCCCCTGGCGGCACCGGAGGAGGCGGGGCCTCGCCACCGGCTCCCTGCCTCTCAGGAGACAGAGCGCCCCCTGCTGTCCTCTCCTCCCCACAGGGATCCCTGAGAGAGCTGGGCGGCTCCTTCCCGGGCGATGAGCCGCCTTCCGTGGGGGTGCCCTCCTTCGGCGATGGCCCAGGACCCTGCCTGTCTAGATCCTCACCCCCCCCGGCCCTGAACGCCAGCCTATCCCCCGGGCTGCTCAGGGGGGAGTTCCCCTCCACCATTGGCGGCGCGCTCCTCTCCTTCTGTCCGGGGATGAGAGAGGACTGGGGCAGGGAGCTGACACACTGCGAGGGGTTCGAAGAGCTCTTTTCATCCGACCCGTCGACGGGCAGACCGTCGGTCCCTTCGGCTGCGCCCCCCCCGTCCGCTCGCCGCGCCTCCCCTCCTCCGACACGGCCCTGCCGCCCGTGGCCCCTGGGCGCCGCCTGGATACCCAGGATCTGGGCGGCAGGCAGGTCCTTGGCACTGGTGCGACACTTGCCACTTTCCAGCCAATGCACGGTGCAGAAGGCTTTGGAGTGCACGACGCGGGCGACGCCGGGCAGCGCCGTCAGCGTGCTGCTCTCTGCCGGGTACAGGAAGAGCTCCTCCTCCTCCATGCCCCACGCAGAGCGCTGCTGGCCCTCCAACGCCTCCCTCTCCACTAGGCTCTTCCACTGGTTGTCTTGGTCAAGGCATCAAAAGAACCGCGAGGCGGCTGAGCACGACCTCCTATGACCGAGACTTTCTGCAGGTTTACAAAGTGAGGACAACTTCACACAAAGCCAAAACACACCCGAGTTGTTCGGCAGACCTCTGAGCAGACAGCAAGGGGGCGACACAGAGCAACGCCAGCATGTGAAACTCATTCATACGCCAAATAGTCTTAAACTAAATGAGAATGAGAACTAAGGTTTTAAAAATAATCTTATGTAGCCAAAACAAAATGGCGAGTGCGTGAAAGATACGAGGCGCTGGTCCTGCACGGCCCACTTCTGCTTGAGAAACTCGATGAGGCTGGATAACTTCCTGTGGAGCTCCACTACCATCCTGCAAGGTGGGGAAGGGGCGACAGGCACAAGGGAGGGGTGGGGTCATACACACTGGGGTGAATTACTGCAGAATCACCCCCCCCCCCCAACTCCAACGACAACAAAGCAACTCACAAGGATACACAGCACTAACTGGGTTAAAGTGAGGGCAGTGGCGGACCATCAGACAGACGATCTGCACCGTGACCCGGCCCAAATCTCCTCTCTGTTCCACCACACGCACAGATAGACGGCCAACAGTCACGTACAAGTGGAGGGTTAAAGGACTGGGGGTGCTGGTTTGATGAGCAACTAATCACCTAAAATGAATACCTGCGATTGGTCTGTGTTAAACGTCACACAGGATATGGTGATTTACTGAAGGACATCACATCTGAACAACACTCATACCATATAGGGCATGTAGGCAGCATATAGGGCAGTGCAGTGTGGGGTTTTTGTAGCATGTAGTGCGGTGTTGTGGGGGCTTTTATGCCATATACCATCTTTGGTGCAGTGGCAATTATCATAGCCTATGAGGTTAAATGGAGGCACAATTGCCCATAGCAGCAGGAGTGACCCTTCAACACCCTTAATGCCTGAAATGCTCCAAGGGTGCTGCATAAATGATTCAGCCCACATTCTCACCTGCTCTCAGCTGTATAGTATACACACAGAATATGTAGTATATTAAGCGTGCGTGCATGTATAATGTATATCTGTGAGTGCATGTAAATGCAAATACAGAACCATTTCATTTCAGACACCAGTGTGGTCGGGTTTGTTTTTACTGTACAGAGCAGTGGAGTGCGAGGCCGTGTCGCGTGTGCCCGTTTGCAGCGGTACCCTGCTGGCTGTTACCTCAGTCTGGGGTTGTGTGCCCGGCCGTGTCGCGTGTGCCCGTTTGCAGCGGTACCCTGCTGGCTGTTACCTCAGTCTGGGGTTGTGCGCCAGGCTCTGCACTCGTGCCCAGGAGTGGTTGCTCCTCGGCTGCAGCTCCACAGGGACCTTCAGGGGGAGGCGCACTGGCTTCTGGTCCTCCTCGTCACTCACGCCTGACGGGCGGAGACACGAGAAACGCGGGGTGAGCGACAGGGCCGAGACGTCGCGCGCGCGGCATCCCACCGCCATGGGCGCGTGCCCGTTTCCATAGAGACCGCTCTACACTTATAATCCCACCCTCCCACGCCTTCCGTGTCTGCGTCACGGCAAAAGAACAACACCTTCGCTTTTCCCACAATGCTCCTTCTCACCGTGCCTCTCTTACACAAAGCTCAAATGCGATTCGCTAACTGAGGGAATGACGATATGCTCGGCCAATCAGACGCGTTCTGGGGTTCCAATTCTGTGCATGGCAATTTAATGCAGGGCAGGGGACAGGAGGAATGAGGCTACCCACAGAGTCACTGCCCCACCCACTTGCCGGTGTGATACTCCTAAATAAAGCAAGAGACGTGACGCAATGAGCCGGATGCCCCCCCCCCTCCCGGCTACCTACCATCGGGATCGCAGAGCTTCTTCAGGGCGCGGCACATGGGTGCCTTGATGCGCAGGTTGCGACCTTTGGAGCGCACCGTGGTGGCTCTGAGGAGACAGTGCAGGGGGGCGTGAGGGTGCCGCGGCGTCATTTTGCTGAGCCCAGTCCCACCCCCAAACCCCCCGAGATCTTACCCCTGCTGGATGAGCTCGTTCAGTTTGGCGACGTTCTTATCGTCCATCACTGGGAGGGAGAGAGAGAGAAAAAAAAGTCGATGGATAAATACGAGACCCCTCTAGCCAGCATAAACATACTGATCCCGTGATCTGCAAGACCTCCCTCCTCCGGGCGGCCACCAGGCCCACTTACGTCCGCCGACCTTCTTCCTGAGCTCTGCGTAGCAGATGAGGCCGTAGAGTTCCCGGGATGACTTCTTCATCACCCGGGAGTAGACTGCGGAGAGAAGGCCCGTCAACATGCAGGAATCCGCCAAGCGGCCCGACGTGGGGATGGCGGCCGGCGCCGCCAGGATGACTTGCGGTCGGAATCACTGCAGCCCCAGGTGGGAAGGGCCTTTCTAGCATGGACCCTTTTCTCTTAAAAAGGTCCCAGTATTCCCCAAAATCAGAGGCCATGAAGCTACCCAAGGCCCACGGAAAAGTGTATTTACGCTGAAGACATTCACATGACAGTGTGCCTGAAACACGTAAGCAGACACACTACAATTTCTCATTTAGACCAATCCTTCAACTTTTAACTGCAAAAATATATCATTAACAGTGATTTTCCTGGAAAAATTCGCCCATTTCTACCAAGCACCAAAACCAGATTTTATACCCTTGAAAACCGTACACGAAAATCATTTCCAGAGGTGCTCTTCTTAAGAGGCCAAGAGCAGGGCAGGGGCCATCGGGCCGACGACCAAGAGGGGGGGGGTCAGACAGATAGAGGGCGCTGGGTGGCCTTGGGGAAAGGCGGCTCACCATTGCTGAAGTCGATGTACTTGGAGATCTTGTGCCACGTGCGGTAATAGAAGTGTCGCACCTGCTCCTTGTTCTTCACCATGCTTGCTGGCTTTCCCTTCTTCTTGTACTTTAGTGCAATGTTGTTCTGAATGGCTTCGAAATCCTTCCCGTGCTATGGGCAAAGGAGAGCCCGCATCTCAGAAACCTGACCGCGTCACGCCGGGGAAGCCAGGCGGGACTCAGAGCCATGGCCCCGGGGCGTGTACGGCTCTGACGAAACAGGGTAACCGCGCCATTACCTCATAAAGCCCTTCGAAGAAGGAGTTTTTGTCCTCCGTGCTCCAGGACTCCCACTGCCGCCGTGCCTTCTTCTGGCTGCTGCCCGTCTCCTCTTTGTCGGTGGGCCCCAGGTTCCGGGGGGCAGCCTTAGAGACGCCGCTGGCCAGGCTCACGGGAGATCCGGACTGGCCACAGCCTGTGGGCACAGGTGCCCCATTCTCCACAGCTGCAGGAGAACCAAAAGGGTCATCTCAAAAGGAAAAGCAGGCTTTAAGACTGTGCCACCTACTACATGCTGGGTATATAAAAATCACCAACTTAAAATCTACCAAATCCTTTCACTCTGTCAAGACCGGCACCAGTCCAACTGTGGGGCTTTCAAAAACAATGCCCCCTAGCGTGCATGATTGAGCACCACATCTCGGCATTCTGGTGGGTGCTCGAACTTGCATCCCCATTTTCATTTGACGCATCCTCTCTGATAAAACATGCCATGCTGGTATTGTGTCACGTCGACTGGTTGACCCGAGGTTTCCGGCCGCAGCGCGACTCGCCTGATTCACGTAGTGCGTCCTGCAAAAACCTCCCTGACTCCACAGAGATTTTTTTTTAAATCAGGAAGTAACAAACAGGCTCGTAAAGACCCAGTAACAAAAATCAGAAAATATAAGTAGGGTAGAGCGGACGCTTAAAGGTGTGTCTGAGTTTCCGGTTCACATGCGCTCTGAACCTTAGCAGCAGTGTGTCTGAAATAACACTCCGCTACACGTGAACGCACCAGAGGCACACACTGCGTCCTGCTCCAAAACCAGGAGATCAGAGCCGTTACAGGATCCATCGGAATTATAGCATATACTAATCTGACAGAACCACAGCAGACAATGTATAAACATATGTAAGACCTATTAATGGTAGACAATCAGTCTCTCAAACTGAATAATCAGTGAAACCTAACAGCTTTTTATGCATCTACAAAACAAACGCAGCCATATTAAAATGTCAAATGTACCTAGGTACATTGGTAAAATGTACCTTTAATTTAAAATGAAGAAAAGACTTTCTATCACGGGGAGAACGGTAATTTAGAAGATGTCACCTTCATAACAGAACAATTCTCTGGAGATTTCGTGGCTTTATCTGCTGAAGCGTTTAAAACTATTAACAAAAGGTTAGTGCATATGCAGCCCTGCTGCCTGGGTGGAGATCCAGGCCCCCCACAACTGAACACGCAGTTAGAAGATGGATGGATGGACAAATGCATATATAAACTGCCTGACCCATTACTATAGGATATGAAAAAAAACAAAAGTATAATACCCAGGAAGTAGCAGACATCCATAGATGCCCATTTCACTCCCAATCCCTAAAATAGTTGGCGACGGGAAGCAGAAGCTTCAGTCATTAAGCTTCAAAAGCGTCTTTATACCAGGGGACCATGTATTCGATCCAAAACCAACACGCCAACAGAACCAGGGCAGACCACGGTCCTGGGCCCTACCACTGCGGCTACAATGCAATGTCAGCCACTGCATGGCACCTACAGAGGTCACTGGGGCACCTACAGTGTGCAGCAAGGGGGTGAGACAGTCAATCACACGCAGGCTTCTCTTTCACCATTACCCCCAGAAGATGGCCGTTTCCAGCCCGGCCTATGAAAATCTGCGACTTTTGAAATGGCTGAACCATTTAAATCTGCTTTGAAAGTAATAATGATCAAAACCAGAATACATTTCACACATCACAATTATGACAGCAGCTGTTTGACATCTACATTAATGATTTGCATCACTTTTTTATCAACTATTTATTAGTTTAAACTAATATAAGGTCTCTTCATAAAACAATGTTCATCAACAGGTTTAAAGCAACAAGATCTATGATAGCCACCAAAGGTGCAAATACCAGCATCCCACACCATGATCCCTGGCATACTCGCCTCTTTCACTAGAGATTTCAGCCCAGCATCTGATCTTATGACAGGGCACCTCGTAAATATTATCACGATCTTCCAGGTTTCCCCCAAACTTATCCGTGTCCCCAAAGCCGGCGAGGGGACAACAGAGCAGACACGGGCAAGCCAGGCGCAAGGACACGCAGCTGCATTTCAACCGCTATCGCACTCGTTCAGCCCCCCAAAATAATGATTTTACAGCAGCAGTGCGGCTCTTGGGGCACACTGGCGGCATCCCATGTGCACCACCACAGGTGGGAGCCTCCGCACGCCCCCTGTGCTCACCTTTCCCCCGGGCACCGCTGTGCCCGTTCGCGGGGGAGGCAATGGCATCCTTCCGCAGCCTTTTGTTGGGAGGTCGGACGCTGGACCTCAGAAAATGATGCTGGTCCTGGCTCTGGGCGGTCGGGGTGGAGGTCTGTTGCGGGGCGTTCGAGTTGTGTCCCGGTGGAGTTGGGGTGGATGTGGAGGTTGAGGGTACCGCCGACGGCTCGGACGGACCCGCAAACGCTGGATCGGGGATCCCATCGCCGGCTCTCTTTGTATTGCTCTCCTCGCTCCCCTGCTCGCCGCTCTCCTCCTCCTCGCAACCTTCAAGCTTTCGGCTCAAATCCTTCACCCCTTCGTCCCCGCTGCCGTCTCCGGGGTTCACGGTCATCCTATAGGTCCGTGATGATAACAAAAATCAAAAAAACGCGCAACATTTCGTAGGACCACATCATTTTAATCAACTTAAAGAGGCGACAATCTTTTTCTCTCAACATGGCCGCCGCTGTTTGTTTCAAATCCCCTTTCACCGTCCCGACCAAACACCCTGAAAAAATCTTTCCCTGTGTGTCTATTATTCCCACGAAAAAACACCAGGATCGGTCGAAAGGTAGTTAATACGCCCCATATTTCAGTCTCCCCGACTCTCCGGCCCAATACTTTTATTTTATCCGAGATCCCCGAAAATAAGCGCCTTCAGTTTAGCGCCCTGCGAAAGCCCCAAACGACATTAATCTCCCGACAACGCAAAAACATTTCGCCGCGATCAACCTGACATTAAAGTGCTTATATTTGGCAGAATGTTACCCATTTTTGTGTTGTTCGGGAGCAGGCGGTGTCCTCTTTCTCTTCACCATGGATCCGAGGTTTTTTGACGGTAAATGCTGATTAAATTGAGCATATTTCCTAAGCGAGACCGAGGATCCGCCAGCGACCGTCTGCGTCTCGCCCCTGCAGCTGCAAGGTTCAAACTCGTCGCCACCACCTGAAAACGGCAACTCGGTCCTGGCAAAACTCGGGTGTGATCGCGACCCAAGCGAATAAGTTTTGGCGATTAGATGGCCCCCCGTGTGGAACTGGCCGCGCCGGGGCTGGGCTGGACGCTTCGCCGCGTCCGGGACTCGCAGATGACCGTCGCACTTTAACGCCGCGCCGCAACAGATCTGCCCTCGCCCGAGGTCTCAACTTCGCTCCTCTCTACGTCATCACTCGGTGAAATCTCCCAAAAAGTTGTTTGTCCATAAAACATCAAACTGTAGACCATTACCACCCTATGTGGCATCCGAAAAGGGCTGCTGGTTTCCGGAGGTGAATTTGCGTGCGTATTAAAACTAAAATTAAAAAATGACCTCAACCCATCGTTTCCACTCAGCTGTATATGCATGCTTACCCACCTGAGAGTTCATAATTACTATAATTTAGGGTATTTATACACAAAACTAAGTTGATTCATATACTCCTTAGATTCTGTGTGACCACATTTCCCTAATAAGACATTTATTTTCCTGTATGGTTCCAGTAAATTATGCTAAGTGGCAAGAGACCCTGCACAGCACTGAGACACTGACATTACCAAATAGTCAGTTCTACAGGTATTGCAGAGGTCAACATTTTTTCAGGAAAAAGAGAACATTCTCAAGAAAATATACATGGGGCCAAACATGGCAATACATGATAACATAATGATAATATTACCACATAATGAAAATGTATTACAAAAAAACACTTTACAAAGTGAACTAGTTAAGTATAAACTGGTTTCCGATTATGTATATATATGTATGTATCTGTTACCATCGTCATTCCTTATTCATAGCTGTCTACGATATACATTACAAATTGTCTAAAATATTCTAGTGTTTCTTATCGTTGCCCATTAGCCGTGAACTATCAGAAAGCCAGGTTTTAGAAATTAAGACATTTTAGCACAGCTGAACCAGAACTTACCGCCTCTGCTATAAGCACATGTGAAACGAAGCATCTTCCTATAGTAGATTTTTGACATTCGAACGGCCTATATACATAGTGATATTAGTGTGAGGAAACCTTACATATTTGCCACCACATCCTCTGTATGTTTGCCTCTAGCTGCTCCTCATATGCAGGTTCTGTTTTAACAGTTTTAGGGTGCGAAGGTTTGCACTGAGCGAGGTGCAAAGCGGCAAGGTATACACAAAATAACCAACCCGCGTAAAACAACCATACGGTTGTTTCCCAGAAATACTTCCCGACAGCTTCCAGTTCCTATACAACTATTTTGGTGTCGTCGATGGCAAGACACGAACGGAGGAAATGAGTTACGGCGACACCACCGAAATCGTGTAAATTCCCTCACCATAGTGGTGCACCAAATCGTGCACAGTAACCAATTTCGTGTTATGGAAAATCATTTATAATGAGAACAGATAGTTAGATACATATTTAAAAGCGACATGTGAAAACTTCACAAGGGCGAGGGCTAGCTAGCTTCAAAACGTAACACACTGTACAAACCGCATTTATTATTACGATAAACAACTTTCCACGTGTTCTTCGATGGCCAGATTTCGACAAATAATAAACAAAGGAAAGATCCTTACCCTTTCACACATATCGTTTGCCCACACGATAACTCCATAGTCCTACTACTCTTTACTAGGACAGGCTGCAGCGGAAATCAAAAGCTATCTGTCACAATTTCTCGTGCAGCCGAGCACGCCCACTAGAGTTTACAAACAAACCGTCTGATTGGCTATTCACGATACGCGTTGTAGATGGGTGCCGTATTGACAGGAAAGTTAGCCAATAGACACCTCGAGTTGGATTACTGGTCGCACCAAAAGAGACAATCAGTACTCGGTGCTCCATTACTTTGTCCTACGTCATTTCATTCATTCCACAATCCTGGGGGTGGGGTAACGTTCTACTTCTATTCAACGCATCAAGAGTACTGCACGCTCAGCCAATGATGTTCAAATATTAAATATACAGCCCAATCGCAAGTGTTTGCAGAAACTTTTTCGTTAAGGAAATCCGCTTATGGCACTCCAATTGAAAATAAGATCAAGTTTACAATGCATACAGGTATAAGTACATATACATTTTACTTATGTATATATACACACATTTTATTCGATTTTCAATAAGTTAATGGTTTGAAAGAAGGAGTGATTATACATATATATATATTTTACACAATACATTTTTCTTAGGATACTTTCGTTTACTTGTGTGATGCTAGGTATTTAGAATGTAAGCCTAAAAAACACGTAAGATTTCTATATATAGTGGACTTATTGCTGCCGAAATGGGCTTAGGGGGGAAATAGCACGCGGAAATCTATCCATCCACCGTCTAACCGCTTATCCTGGTTAGGATCGTTTGGAACCTATCCCAATATCCAAGGCAGCACCGGGCACTTGTAAAATCTGCGGGTGGAAACCCGCGCGACGGAGAACGTACAAAGAGAGAGGGGGGACGACACTCAAACCCCCAACCCCGGAAGTGTACGGCATGTGTTTCACCAGCGGATCCACCAAAAACATGACATAATTAGCAAACGTGTAGCTGCAAAGAGATACGATTCACCTTTATATGCTCTACACCATTTCGTCCTCATAGCGGAGCTCCGAGACTGACGGGACGTGCCGTTCTATTTTTGTATGTCTCTAGCAGGTAAAGTACTAATCAGCATATTCTACAACCAGTTAATAAGAAACAAAGTTAAGTCCGTGATACTAAATACTCCAGAACATCCAATAAAGAACAAAACGGCAGTGAGGGACATATAAAAACGTCATTAAACAAAGATTTCCCCCCATCAAGTACCAACCCACTAGGCGGGGTCGATCAGCTGTCGATACGTTCATAATCCGATTCTGGATCAGTTTTGAGGTTTCGCTGGAAAACATTTGAGCGCGGGTACCGGCAAGAAACAAACAGATCTGGGATCAGCCAAAATTCAGACAGGCAACGGAAGCGGGCGTTGGGGGGGGGGGGGGCGAGTCGGCGAGCTGCCGCTGTGCGTAACCGCGTCGTGATAAATGAGCGTCTCCGCAAAGGCGCAGACATTTATACGAGGAGTCTCTGGCCGAGTCGAACAATGACTTCGACAAATACGTTTCAGGGGATGGATTCCTGTTCCAAGCCCAGCTCCAGGTAACTGTCTAATCAGATGAAGTGGAGAAAACGCATCGGAGGAAGACCCTAGCATGAAATACGGTCAGCACCCCTAGGCGTGCTAGCTACCATGTTTAAAGTTAAGTCGTGTAAAGAGGAAGTTGGCAGTCATAATGTACTGCCTCGGTTTGTTGTTAGTGTTGCACTTCTTCGCTCTTTCTACGCCAAGAAAAGTCGATATATCCGCATGATCGCTCCTGTTTTGCCAGTAAAGCCAAACCAGGTGTTGCTAATCTGCGACATGTGAACTACATTTTGTGTAGTTGGTGTTGTAACGTATTGCGTGTGTAGGCAGGCTATCTTGTCCAGTCGCCGTGTTTTAAGGAATCTGGTAAAGCCCTTTTTTTGTTTTTGGTTAATCTTGCTTACGAGCAGCAATGACCGCGATTGCAGATCCTTGTAGCTGCGTGGATAAGTTGAGTTATCCAGCACGACTGCACATTATGTTGTATCCAGACGGTCCCATTTCCACGTGTCATTGCTGATTGTGGGGAGAGATCGCACTCGATTATTGTTCTGCTTTATGAGTGGACATCGGCTATTGTCGCATGCCTGTGATTGTGGGATTTAGTTCTTCGGGCCCAGAGGCAAGAGAGGTTTTCTTTTTACAAGTCTAGGCAACTTGTCTTTAATATTTTGCTGACGGCTAGTTTCTGTCAAGCATTGTGTGATATGTTTACAGGGACGTCGAGATATGGGGGGTCCGAAGGAGGGTGTAAATGCTTTGTCCCGCAGGAAACTATACTGTAGCTACCCAGAAATGCACTTTACGGTGCGTTAATAGACGCCGATAAGCCGGTAGGCTTGGCGTCCCACTGGTCCGTTTACAGTCCACACTAGTGACACCGCTACGTCACCATGCCGCCTGATATCCCTCCCGCCTTATATCCCCTTAACAGGATTTTGAACCACACGAAGAGTTCTTACAGTTCAACAATGTTCTGCCTGTGTGGGGAATATACCAAATTGGCTTTCTGTATTTTATACGGTATAGATTTTTGCTCCCCTGGGCATTTAAACTGACCATTTTGACCCCGTGGAAACTCTAGGGTGCTTAGACCACCAGGAGGAGGCTCCAGTAACCTGTTTGGAGGTGACGAGTCACTGGCCTCACCTGTGAATAAGACAAACAAGATGGCCTCCAACATTTTTGTGGCTGCCGAGGAGCCCCAGAGCAGCCCGAAAAGGACAAACCCCCCAGGTGATATTGGCACCTAACAGTGCACTTCTGGCTTGCATGTTTTTTTTTTTCGTGGTAAGATATACAGTTTATCCTATCTACAAACTTGGCATTAAAGATTTGTTTTGCATACAATTTTCTGAACACAATAGAAAGAGCTGGTTGTATGTAATGGTTTGAGGGGGAAAAGTTGTTTCCCTCGTATACAGCACAGGTCAAGTTCTATGTCCGTTATTGGTGCGGTGTAATGTAATCTATGCCGTCACAAACCTGAAGTGTACTTGAATTAATCGGTTTACCAAACGCATGAGATTTCCAGCAGCAGCTGACGTTGGCTTGTCTTTAGGGGGGAAGAGCAGTGGGATTTTCTCAGAGGGTGAGACGCCCGTCTCCAGACCGACTGCACCCTCCACAAGTAATATTTTTGCGGACTCAACAAGCAATCTGCCATCGACCCGCAGTCATCCCAACAAACCAAAGGTATTTACTGCACCCTCCTTAGTGATGCAGGGATCAGATATTTATTGCAAACGCCAAATTTGTATCATTGTGTACAATTTAATGCATCATACCAAAAGGAGCATGTGTGCACCTACATATAATTTGAATTCATTGTGTGTTCTTTTTGTTCAGGACAACATTGGTATAAACGCCCTGCCCGGACCTGAAGGTGAGTTCTACCCACACGTTATTCATGTATTATAGCAATTTGATCTAAGGTCTTCAGTTTAAGAAATTTAAGAATGAAAACTCCACATGCACTGAGGTGAAACTAAGGCTCTGGTACGACTCCAATTACTTGATGAATCCAGTCACGGTTTCTGGATCTGGCTGAGCTTTTCCGATTTGAAGGTGGCGTACATGAAACTCCCTACGACACTCTGATCTGGCCTGGCGAGTCTGAGTATACACAGGACAATGTTGTTACTCATCGCAGTAGTAATTGGCAATAAGGGCTGCAGTGTCATTGCAGTAAACATCGAATTAATGCAGGGTGTTGGAAACATAACCTCAGTACAACAATTACAGAAAATCAGATGGTTCTGAATGCACTACTGTTTTCAGGGAATTCTATTTTAAATATGAGACTAGAGAACATCTTGGTTATCTTGAATAACCTGCACATGCAACGTAGCATGTTTAACAGATGATGCTGATGGCAAAATGGAAGCTTGTAGCCTTGGCTAGTGACACTAAGCAGTTCTGACTACTATGGTCTAACTATTACTTAATTAAATCATGAATCAGCTTGTGACTGGGGGGCTTTGGTGTAGTGTAAATGCATCCATCTTCCACACCCTGGATTGGGATTTGTATTGAATTAAATCCACACTGCACCTTTAAAATGTCCTGTTCATTAATTTTTAGATAAGCAAGAACATGAAGGACACTGTTATTGGCATTAGTGCCACAAATGACTTGCAACTTCCTGGACATGCAGAGCATTGCTGTAGTGATACAGAGGATCCCAATCGCAAATGTGTCCTATGCTGCTTTTTCTGGATGAATTTTGAGTTATGGGTCAGTCAAGTGCTAGAAACTTCTGTCAGCGACATACAGACATAGTGACGGACACCTCGAGCACATGAGAAACCAGTTTGACCAGTATGATCATGGTTCCTCCAGTTCCAAAGGAGCGGAACACCCCGCCACGATCTGCGCCTGGCAAGGACACGGCCTCCAGCACCAAGGAGCCGGCGGACCAGTCTTCCCCCCAGCAGAACGCTGACAACCATGAGCCCAGGCTGGGCCCCAAGCCCCGCTCGCACAACAAGGTGATCCACCCCCCCGGCGGCAAGTCCAGCGTGGTGTTTTACTGATGACCCCCTTCCTTCAGTCCTCTTGCACTTTCTACCCATTAAGTTGCCCCCTGTAACTTTAGCCAAAACTCAATGTAATTCATTGAAAGCATATGCTGCAAAAGTAATGGCTTCAGTCCACTTCTGGAGCACTTCAAAACACTCAAGTCCAAAAGCGCCTGTTTTAAACGCTAAAATTCCTTCCATTTCAACTGAATCAACGGATTTTTTTCCCCCAGTTTGACTTCTTTGCAAAGAGCCACAGGGTAGGGCTTGATAAAGTGTGACCAAATTCTTGTGTCAATCCTCTGGATTACTGATGTTACCTGCCCTCAGTTTTGACCCTTTGCTGGATTAAGGTCTCAAACTATTCTCATTCTTAAATCCCCCTCCATTGTTTTTGCATCTGTGGTTTTAATCTGGCCAAAGCTATATATTCATTAAGCTGCCCCTTTTCTGTAGCGTAGTGCTGTTTCGCCCCATTGTTTAATGTACTGTGCCTACATATCATGTCTCTGGTCCCAGCCACCTGTCAGTGGGAGTAGACTGATCAGTCTACGGTTATTTAATCTCTGGAAGGGCTTTTGTTTCAACTTACCTGCAACACGAGTATAAACACAAACCGCGTGGAAGAATAAAAGGGGGAGAATCATTACCCGACAGTCCGAACACATGCTGGTATGCCGAACTGTTTGCTGGTACACGTTTTCTGTGCCTTCTCTACATGACTGTGTCTGGCTGGTCTGAGCATTGCAATAAAGTTAATATTTTACATGTTTAAATCCTTCTTTAGACTGAACTGTTTTATTTAACCATTAAAAAAATGTAAGCAGCCCCTCAAATTCCACAAAAAGGTATATCTCCCCCCCCCCCCAAATAACTATTGAATGAACTATAGTAGTAGTTTCAGCCATTGTAATGCTTGTGTAGATGGGGCTCCTTTGACCTTTCCACAAAGGTACTCTACTCTGACTACAAAACTGAACACTTCTGAAAAACACACCTGATTGGCCTTTACTTGGATTAATTTGGATGGCTCTTAAAATACAGGATTTAAAAAATGCTAAAATTGTTTACTCAGGGATGGTGGTTACTATCACACATCCAAAGGTAAAATCATTAAAATTGCACAATATTACACACGATGATTAGATCGGTGAACTCTGACTGTTGGTAACCACTGGAAAAAAAGCTGTGACCTTCGAGGATGCTGATTGGCTGATCCTGGCCAGCAGCTAGCTCCTGTTAATAGAGGAGGAGTTGTCTGGGGTGTTCAGCGCACCTTGGCCCTCCTGCTCATCCAGCAGAGGGTCCCTGTCTTCAGCAATGGGGGGGTCCTGAGCTGCCGTCCTCTTCGTGGTTTTATTCAAGGTCCCACCCTGGGGGAAACAATAAGTGGAAATAATGCACGTGTCTACAACCAGTTATCCTGGTCAGGAGCATAGGGAGGGCTGAAGCTTATCCCTGTGAGCACAGGTCACGAGGATGGGATGCCAGTCTATCATAGGGCACGAGGCTGGGGTACACCCTGGATGGGATGCCAGTCTATCATAGGGCACG
>JABFEB020000092.1:20060023-20085292 GCA_019775895.2 Stomatorhinus ivindoensis
AGCGGTTAGGGCCTTGTGCACTTTAAATTAACAATGTTGGTATGCTAGCGGTTAGGGCCTTGTGCACTTTAAATTAACAATGTTGGCATGTTTTCAGTATGTTTCTCTGTTTCTTGTAAATTCATGGTGACGCCAAACGGCGTGCAAGCCCCACCCCCACGACGGTTCACAATGCCACATGTACTCACGGCAGCAAAGGAGTAGGTGACCCCCAGCCAGATGGTGGAGACCAGTGGGGGCACGAAGGTGAAGGCCAGGAGTGCAAAGACGGGCAGTGTGAGCACGGCGCAGGCCCCGGCGAAGACTCCGCGCAAGCCCACGTAGTCCTGTCGCACGGGGAGACAAGGGAGGGGGCCGTCACTCCAGACGCACGCAGGAATTTATGCCCGTTCATTTCATACGTGCACGGAAATGGAGTGCAGCTGTAACTGACATCGGGAAGCATTCACGTGACACGTGCTGCAGACACGTGTCGCTTTGGCGTGGCGCATGTCCAGCGATAACTCAGCCGGGCCACAGATGGCGCAAGATTCCGCTTCCAGGATGCAGGCTCATTCCGGAATCTCATGCAGAAAAGTCACAACCCACCATTACGATCTCTCTTCAAGGGATATCGGGCTCAGCTACAAACCCACCCCCGCCCCTTGTAGCAGCCCAGTATGGGCGTCTGAGTGTGCGGTGGCCGGGAAGAGAGCCTCGTGCGGCACATACGGATGCGGTGTCCTGGGAGATGTCCTATACTCACGATCAGGATGCCCACGATGGCAGAGAGGACCAGGGAGCTGTCGTAGACAGCTCCAGCCACATAGGCGGCCTCCTTCTGGCTGTAGTCGCTGTATTTGTCCTGTATGAACTTGCTGCGGAAACCGCCGGAAGTAGGGAGGGTGAAAAGCGGATCTCATAGGCAAGAGAGAACGGTCAGCAGAAAAAATGAAAACAGCCTCACTGGGTTTAAAGACTGTGGCCTTAGAGTGAGAAATCGCCTCTCTAACCAAGACAAACATCAAGCATACCTTATACATACTGAACACCCCACAGGGCCAACCATAGACAAGATGGCTGCCTTGGGGGGTTATTTTACAACCCGCAGCCTGAGGACACCTTCATGACCAACTCAAGCCCCTGTCAGAGGCAAGAAATGGCCCAGAGCGAGAGCCAAACAGTGAAATGCACCAGGCCTCCAGACTAACCCCTCAAATCTGGTACTAAAACCAAGTGTGTTTGCAACAGAACACTTCAGCTTGACAGGGCTTACTGCTGGCTTAGAAACATAATGCAAGAGGCTTTAGAGTCCAGACCAGGAGGTGAACCAGGAGAGAAGGGGTACAATTGTGGGTAAATTTCAATAGAAGTTGTGATTGTTCTATTTTATCTTTAAAAAAAGTATATGGAGCTCCACATAACATGATAAAGACAGGAAGAACACACACATACATACACACACACACACACACACAGCACTCAGGTAAAAAAAAAAGACCCCCCCACCCTCACCTGGCATCTGCAATGAAGGGAAAGATCCCATTGTAGAAAAACATGATGGTGAGCACCAGTAGCCAATAACGGAGGGAGAGCTTCCGGATGTCCTGCACCCTCTGCAGAAACACAAACACTTCACTATTCTGCACAATAATAGAACAGTAAACACAGACGCACACATTCTGTGAAATCCTATTAGTACTATTACAGTTCCTTTGGCTTCTATGGATTAAGACTAACCTCATAGTGATTATTTCCAGGAGGGACCCCAGTGTATTGCTATCAGACACATGCAAGCTTAAATCCACACACACACACACACACACACACATATTTGTGGGGACCATCCCTAACCCCAACAATGACAAACTTAACCCCAACTCTGCCCTAACCATAACTAACCAAACAAAATACAAGCATTTAGGCATTTTTATTTATTTATTTAGATTGTAGTCACAGATTTTTAGAAAATTGCGTTTCACCTTGTGGGGACCCAAAAATGTACCCCACAACATCAAAATAAAAACCGGTTATCACCAAATGTCCCCACAATGTAATATATACATCACACACACTACAGGTGACTTAGAAATGCTGATTAGCCTACAAGCTGGAAGAGACAGGAGTACCCAAAAAATAACCAAGTAGGAATAAGTTAGTTGGATAACAACCACAGCTAAGCGATTAGACTAAAACTAAATAATAATTTGCCATGATTAAAATGTGTGATGGGTGACGGGAGAGCGGCTACGTCATCGGCTCACCACTTTGCGCGACTCCTCCTGAATGGCACCGTCCAGGCCGAGCTGCCTCATACCCACCTTGTCCAACGCGCTGACAGTGATGGCGGCCAGGAAGCCCAAGACGCAAAGGAGGGTGCCTGGAGGAATGGGCGTATTAGCACAAAGCAGAAGCTGCCGTCTTCACGCTACAGGGCTTATCATACTTAGTGTTTACAAAAGGTGTTTCCCAGCCTGGAAACGCTGCACAGTCAAAGGTAGCCAGCAGAACAAAAGCAGATCAAAATCGTACCCTTCACTATGCTATGTACAAAAATGAGGGAGAAACTGCCAGCAGGTGGTGCTGTTGTCACATAAAGCCCTGCAGCGGAGAGACCTTCGCTTGCACCGTCCACATTGTTTAAATAATTATGGTAAAATTAGGCCCCACAATACGGCCATTACTCACAGTTGGTGGCATTTCATTAAAACATGGACTTTGATATTTTAAAAACTAGATTACTATAATTGCATATCATTTTCTAATAAGTGGTAGTGATCGTCTCACAGAATCTTTATCTAGTTGTGCACGGTCCCTTAACTGCACACCCCCCACCCCCAAAATCACGAACAAACAGAAAATCCTCAACTGCTCACAGCCATTGTCTGGAGTCGTAAGTGGCAGAACTCACCCCCCCACAGCGTCCACTGCATCCCGTATTCTGATTCAAACCTCTGGGTGCAAAAGAAATTAAGGACGGAGCCCAAGCGGGAGAAGGCCAGGGTCAGACCAAACGCCAGGGCCAGCTCCTTTCCTTTGAACCAGAAGGCCGTGATTCGATTCTGCACAACTGAAACGAGGCACGGATGCAGCTTTTTACAGCACCATTCATTCAGGGTACAAGTGTCATTATGTATAAATAGCATAATATACACACTGTATCATATGACTATGTTTAACTCTACTTAACATTGTGCAAAGCTTAATGTAACAATGATACCTGTAATACTACAAAGCCGTTTTAGAACAAATAAATATTCTGCTATATTGTACAAATGTATGAGCACAATTTATCTTCTTGGGATGTTTTATTGATTTGTGGTATACAATAATGGTATGAAACAGCAGAAAATACGTACAAGTAGCTATTTTAACAGAACATGTACAAGAGTTTGAGGTGTAGTAGTTAAAAAATTACCGTACTTTTGAACAAGCAGTGACTGAAGGATGATCTATGAATGAAAGATTTGTGACTAAGCATTTATCTTTCACTAAGGATATTAATGAGACTGGTTTCACTGAAACATTGCAAAGACCTGATCAGTTTTGGCCAAGCAAGCCTTCTGACCACAGGACACGGCGTATGTGGTGAGGAGGGCTCGCTGGTGCCCCTTACTGGTCAGCGAGCCGTTGCCGGATCCGAAGAGAAGACGGCCTGTGAGCATGAGGGGTAGCAGGTAGCTGGTGCCCTTGAAATGTGAGCCCAGTGCGAAAATGGTGGATCCCAAGACAGTCAGGAAGGAGAAGAGGAAGACACCAACTGCAGCAGAGTCAGCAACAGCGAGGGCCACACAGGTTAGTGCCTTCATGCATTTTTAAAAGCGCAGAACACCCATCGGCCGCACTACAATAAATCAGAATGCTACTACCATTAGACATATATAACAATATGTATATTAATATGCTTTAATATACATATTAATAATATAAGATAATTGATTATTGTTGCTCTTGGTTTTCTGCTACATCATACTCTTGTAGACATTTATATTCATAGATAATGGAGATAAAATGTATCAACGAGTTTTTTCTAGAATTAAACTCAACAAAACTTCAGCTGCCACATTTGACACTGACATCGTCTTTGTTAATTTAATATTCACAAATATGGTGATAAATACGAATGCATCCATAAGCAAGAAACTTACATCGATTTCCTAACTTGTCTATGAGGAAACCAGCCATGATGACCACCAATGCGTTTCTAAAAGGCAGGAAGAGTGCTTTCATTTATTACACTGTGAAGTCAAACCAGAGCATAGTGACACTACACCTTTCTAGTCCAGTACTTTTAAAACCAAGGTGACAGCACACAGGTCCACTCACGTCCAGGCGTAGACTGCATACAGGAGGTTATACTCCTGGGGGGTCATCCCCAACCCCTCCACACACTCGCCTGTCCTATTGGGTGCCGTCTCATTCTGTACTGTTGCATTGGGACACGTCAGGTTCTAGGACACGAGAGAGTTCTTATTATAATACAAATCTCATTTCGTCTATACAGCCTCATTGGGCTGTTTCAATCCCAGTCCCACTTGGCCACCACACTCACCCCTTGAAACTGATCTTGAAGTACACTAGGAATGTCGAAGCAGAAGTATGAGCCGAAGGTGAGCATGCAGTTGAAGAACAGAACTACGAAGCGGTAGAAGGCTGCAAGGCAAAACATCAGAAAATAAACCTTACAGACATCAAAAATCTGCACGCATGAATTTAAGTAATGTATAAAAACCCTATCGAACAGACGTTGGCTATCAGACACTCCAGTCACTCGCTAGAGCTGCATGGGTTATGATATGTCAATTAGTGGAATTAATACAAATTTCACAGCACATTCCACTTTAAAATGTAGAAGCGTATTAACTTGGCTTATGGAAGATATACAAAGAATAGGGAGAAGGAAAAGAAAGCAATTATTGTGTCATAATAAATAATCGTAATTGATTACCCCTTATGGTGTTTTTGCAAAGTTTAAGCAACAAGACAAACGAAGACATTCAACTTCTCAGGTTCAGCGAGAACGAAAACTGAGCCCATTCATGTGCAAGCAAGGATGATCAAATTTAGTGGACCACATATCATAGGTCCAAATATTAATCCTGTTTTGCTATAACTAACTGTCAGTGTAATAAACACAATTATGCAGACTATGCATGCAAACGAGATTGTGCAACCAAACAATTTAATCAGAATTTTTGCAAAAATATGCACACAAACAAGCTTCATTAAAAATAAACGTTACTACCTTTTTCTGCCGGTTTCCCCATATTAAATACAGTTAGGCTCTGACAATAACTGATGTTTAAAAATCCATTTCTCCTCTCTGTTTATGTATTCCGCGAGAGACCCGCCCGTTCACGTGCTCACGCTACGGCGTTACGTCACACGCAAAGCTCGACGTTACGGTTGAGATTTAATTAGTTTGACGTTTTGTAATGAAGACATGTATTACTGTTTATGTAATGATGGAAAGTACAATTTAAAATGTAAATACTTCAAACGTAAATCTGACGTCAGTTACTGATATGTAACCTCTCAGGCCAGTGGGAAGTAGATACACTCTGCACTTTTATGAATGAGCGTGTTTAGCATTTTCTACTGTTTTGAAACCAGGGCAGTAATGTTACCTTACAACTTGACATTTTAAGCATAGATAGTGAAAAAGAAAGAACGTCCCACATCGGTCATCTATTTACATATGACCGCTTACCGAATCAATTATATTTATTATTCAATTGGATTTGATTAGAGTTTTCTATCTTCCTGCAATTTTTAATGACTTGACATTTTTACATGAAGGACAATTTACCTTTGCGATAACACCGTTCCCTTAAATAATGACTCGTGTAATTATGGTCAACACATAAATCATTCAGTCCATTATAATAAACTTCATCCATCGATCCATCCATCCACCACCTTTCCTGATATGGTTGCAGAGTGTCTGGAGATTATGACAGGTAAGGCAGGGCACGCATCTGGAATACACCATGTGTGGGATTCATGTCCATACATGACACACATACACAAACATGAGCAAATTAAAGGCACAAATTAGCCTGCATATCTGTCCCATACAAGGAAACCTGCAAAACACAGAGAGGATATACACAATTCATTGCAGCCTTTGTCAGTATTAAACAGCACAACGTGTTCTAAGGTGAACCTGCTGGCGTATACTCAATGATCCCCACCACAAAGAATGCTGTAGCCCACCCTGCATCTAGAGAACCATTTGTTCAATGCTCTCTGATATGACGACATGCACTGGAGTTTAACGTCAGATGTGGTCACTACAAATCTGCTGGAGCCTACTGCAGGAAGCATATACTAAATATCACAGTCACCAGCTGTTTGCATCATGGAGAGAAAAAAAACTGGTGCACCAGGAGGAAATCCACAGAAATATACCAGAAGATACCGTTTCTGCACACACGCACAGCTGGGACACCAGTGAGCCAAGGGATTAGACCAGTAGCTGTTCAAAACCAACTAGCCTGTAGAAAACCCCTGGGGATCCTCGTCCTCAAAAAGTCAAATAGAAAGGGTGTTTTAGAGTAACTAGCGCTTAGTGCAAGCAGATGAATTAAAAGCACCGTTCTCCGTGCTCGTCCCCGTTTGCTCTGCCCGTGCTCGTTCCCGCTGCGCTAGTGTCGTGCGATGAAACCGTATGACGGCGCATCTGCAGAGGACCAACGGCGGAGCAGCAGCATCAGCGGAGGCTGCACTGTGCGGTCGGCGTGACGTCGCGACGGCACCGCTATTTAACCGGAGAAGCTTTGGGGGCGCTCAAAAAGCGCTGTATCGGAGAGGACGAGCCGTGAAAAGCACCATCACCATCACTACCAACAACCAACAACAACAACAAGGGCTTTATAGGGGTCGGCGAATTTATCAGGGGGAGGACGGCGAGTTTGACTCCGCCTCACTGTTATGAGTGTGTCAAATTTTTTGCTGGTCATCAGCCGGTGCGCCTCTCTTATTCTATAACTGCAGGTTTTATTTTACAGACGTTTCACTTAATGAATTAATCCCATCGATTACGCAGAAAGATGGACAGAAGCGAGCCGACCCTATTCCGTGTGGTGGAGGATTCAGGCGGAAAGGGATTATGAAGGTTTGCGTGAACTGCAGAGCTGCGGAGACTGGCAAGTGTTTTCTGCTTTATATCAGTTTCAAACAAAAATATAAAATGATCTCTTTGCACATCTCGAATAAAATGCGAGTAGTCCTTTTTGAGGAATCAAAGGAAGAAAAACACGTGCGTTGCCTGCGAATCCCTTGGTGAACGAAGGTTTCATTCTTGTCATAATAATACTAATGACATCGTTTCTGATGTTTTAATAAACAGACAATAGAAGAATACCAAAACAGAATACATCAAGAACTTGCTGGGATACAGTTACTGATAATAAACCAAGGTACCGCTGGCAAGATGATGGAGCTCCAGATCGAGGAGGTGGTGTACCAGGATGACTATGGCTCCGGGTCAGTGGTGTCAGAGCGTGTGTCGGGCATGGCCAACAGCATCTACAAGGAGTTTGAGCGGCTCATTGACAACTATGATGAAGAGGTGGTCAAGGATCTGATGCCGCTGGTAGTGAACCTGCTGGAGAACCTGGACGCGGCACTTATAGAGAACCAGGAGCATGAGGTGGAGCTGGAACTTCTCAAGGAGGACAACGAGCAGCTGCTTACCCACTATGAGCGGGAGAAGGCCCTGCGGAAGCAAGCTGAGGAGGTGCTGCTTTTCACATTGTGTTTCTGCAGAGTCAGTCGCTTGGCGTGTATCTTTCTAAGCAAGGGAGACTCTGTAATGTACTACAATGCATTTCTGTGCATGTTGGCCCCTTATGTTATTGATTAACAGTCATTCCTTATCTGCAGTATCAGTCTTGATATTTCCCTGGGTGAGCATTCTTTCCGTCTGTCATTCATCCATCCATCATCAAGCTGCATATCCTGGTCAGGGTCGTGGGTCTCCCAGAATCACATTTTTTCATATGCGAACATTTCTTGCAGCTGTGCGTGACTCATCCCTCTAACAGAGACGCTGTCACAAAGCAGCTACTCTGATATTATTGTAAAGACAATTGATTAAAAAAACACTCCCTTAGTTGTATGGTACAGACGCGTTAATCCAGGAAAGGTGTTCAAATGCACCCTGTGTCATCCGTCCTTTCATCTTCTAAGCACTTATATTCTCTAGGCTCGTGCGGCTTTGTGTTGTGTGAGTTTTCACCCAAAGAAAGGCAGAGTTTCAGTTCAAGAGCAGTGTTTTTGATCACGGTTGTTCTTTCCCAGAGGTTTCACATGTTTACCGACGGGGCTTTTTCGTGTATTCCCACAGTAATAGCAGTCTGTGCCAGCCACTTGCTACACTTCTCTCTGTTGCTCACAAGCCGGCGTACAAGCAGCTGTTGGTAATCTCTCACTGCGTAGCATTATTTGTGAGCTAATCCTCCCGTTCCAAGCAGCTGTGATTTTACAGCAGTTAGGAATATGAGGCTGTTGCTGGTTTAGGAGGCCTGAGGTCTTCCTGTCTGTCTCGTCAGGGTTTGTTTTGACAGGCATTTCCATTTAGATTTGCCTGTTGTATGCGTGAACAATACTCATTGGCTCACCGCAATAGTAACTTAGGATGGTGCATCTCGTTTAAAGCAAGCTTCAAAATGACACACATAATTGATGTCTTCGAAGGTCTGTCTTAATTGCTGTCCTGAGTTTGCTGGGTTAATTTGAGGGTTAGCTGGTAACAGCCTTTTAACCAGAAACAGCCCTGATAGGAAAGACACCAGCCGTAAATTTGGTAGGTGGTGAGAAGGTGTAAGCTCTCTGAACAGTTTCTGACCTGGTTTCTCCGTGGCGTCGGAGGGAGGGTGGCGCCTGGTACGGCAGAGTGCCCACGCTTCTTACAACAATGCCACACTGATTTCCCCCCAGCGTCCCTGGGACAGGGACCGAGGGCCGGGACGCTGATGCATTCCAGCTTATGCCCTGCATCACAGCCTCTCCTGCAGCCAGAACCCTAACCTTCACAGCTTCAGCACTGGAAAGTTTAATTCCAATATTTACAGGCTTTTGCTAAAATTTTGTGACGCTTTTTCTGGTCTGTAAGCCACCATTAATCATTTTCTGTGTCATTACCGTTAATATGGTATCTTGATAACTGGGCAACCTAGCAAAGACTGAAAATTGATACACAAGTTGCACTTTCATTACACAACTTTGAAATTTTTGTTAAAATGCAAGCTTTGTGTATTTCTTTGGACTATTATTCCTCTCGGAGGTCTGATTGCCAGCTGATGTTCACGCTGTTGCCTTGCACATTGTGATTTCTTTCACATCAGTGATCATTGCACTGGCCCTGCACTGTCACTGAGATGTGAGCTGTCTCAGGCCCTTTACACATGATTACTCAGTGCACTTTTCACCGGGCATCTTTTTACTTGTTCATTGCTAATATTTCCGGGCACTGCTGAGGAATAGCTCACTCACCATAACCATTATGGCATAAATGGAATATTTTTGTATTTATGGAAATTTACATTAGCTAATTATTGTATAATCCAGTGTTTCCCAACCCAGTCCTCAGGGACCCGCAGACAGTCCACATTTTTGCTCCATCCCAGCTCTATGCCAGAAAGTCCACATTTTTACTGGGAGCTGGGAGGGAGCAAAAACACTGTCTGCAGTTCACCGAGGACCAGATTAGGAAACACTGTCCTTCTTAATGCATAACTATAGATACAGGTAAATGGCCCAGTTGTTCTTGACCCACTGGTTCCTCAAGGATTATGTTATTTTTGTCACAATTTTGTGGGGGTTTTTTTTGGGCTCAGAGCAGATCTCATGTGAAAACAAAATGATCGTTTGCTACTTTTTAAATATTAGTATGTCGTTTTCGTTCCAATTTTACTTCACGATAATGATACTGGTCCAAACTCCCAAAAAGCCCAATGCTCACGAACACACACGTCAATCCATGTAGAACAGGCCCCAGATTTTAGCCTAAACATTTTCTCAAACACTTATTCAATTGAGATTCTAATGTAGCTGGTAGACAGCTTTATGGCTTCAACAATGAGTGTATTTAGCAGTTACAAGGACAAAAGATATTAAAAAGCTCTCCGTACTAATGATAATTTAATAAACATGAACAGACAACACTTCCGGTGCTTTTGCTCGTTCTGGCCTCGTGCGTTTTCGAAATCATAATGGTAATTTCATTAAAATAATTTTTAAAACGAGTTTAAATATAGACGTCGACGCGTAATCGACTACGTCGACTAATCGCATCAGTCCTACTGTTTAAAATGTACTACAAATTAAGCAAGTTGGTCTTTTCTGATGTCAGTTGGGTCATTATAATTTAGCATATTTAATAACCTAGAAAATTAGGTTAGGGAAGAAATAAAAAATATATTATATAGCTATTTCTTTTTGTGCACTTTAAGTTGAATATAAAATGAGCTCGTATTATATAGTGGAGATTTATTTAGAAGTGTTAGAAGAAATACAGTTTCTATAAGTGTAGAAACTGTAGCTTTATTTATGTAAATGAAAGAACGACAAGCATTGTAAGAGGGGACAAGGTGCAAAGGAGGGACTGATTGCAGCAAATCAATACTGCATTAGGAGTAACTGGAAGAGTAACCGGACTCCCTGCCTGAAATAGCCGGCGGGATGTAAGCAGGCCCATTTGTACGCGGGAAGGAGCCCAAAGCGAAGGGCAAGACGGCTTTCTCTCTGCACGTACCGTTATTGCATCGGCCGCTTATTATTTCATATCACAGATATTCTCAATTAAATGGGGCTGTGCTGGATCACACTGGATTTTTGAAACCCAATCAGTCAGGGTCTTATTGGGGGTAGGCCTTGAGGGCCCACGCAACTGCGCCAGGTCTTACCTTGCAATTTTTTCAATAGGAAAGTAAACCCGTCCTAAACAGTCCACTTTCATTCAGAGGAGAATTTGATGTATAAATTTGGCTCTGGGATTCTCCTGCAGTCATTTGAACTCTCTCCTGATCTCGTGCCTTCCTCAATGCTTTCTGATTCTTGCAAACCTTTGCAAATGCAAGCTACAGACTACAACAGTCAACTACAAACAACTTTGTGCCAGATAATAAGAGTATTCTGATTCTGACTCAAATTGACTGAGAAAATTCCAGAACTGTAGTCTTCCTCTGAATTGTGCTTCTTTCTCAAAAACCACATGGAAAAGGATCCAGGGCATAAAAATAAAAGCAGTTTTAGCAGTTGGAACTGCAATATTCTCCTGATCATAAAGAAAGGCTCTGCTTACGTTATAAATAGTTTATGGACAGCTCCGTTTCCACCACAGTAGATATTAATAATTAGTGTGATGTGTTTCTGATCACTATAAACAAAGATATTTGATCTTCTCATGTTTGAATCTCTGCCTTTAGGGCCATTTTTTCCCAGTAGACCATATTTTTTTTGTTGAAGCTGCTGTGAATCTGCAAGTTTAATGTAAGATGTTGACTGCAACGGCATCACCGGCAGTGACTCCTGTATGCTTGCAGAAATTCATGGAGTTTGAGGATGCCTTGGAGGCGGAAAAGAAGGACCTTCAGCTGCAGGTGGAGGTTCTGGAGCTGCAGGGGAAGCAGCTTGATCACAGGACCAAAAGCTACGCAGACCAGAGTGAGTGCAACGCACAATTAGCCTGGCTGACTGCTGGCTGGTGTTCCTCTGTGATTTTGAAAATTGTTCCTCTCTGTTTGAAATAAACTCAAAAGAATCCCACAGTGGAACCAGAGATCATCAGCAGCAGTGAATAAGAATGATGTGTCCAGTTTGTTCTGTCATTCCTACGCTGGAATGGAAAACTTCTGGAATATTTTAGTGGAAATACAATTAATAATCAGACGCTGCGTTGCATGTACAGCAAGGGCGCCGAGTCCTTTGACTCAACTTGAGTCAGTCTGACGAGGTTACTCCTGTGATGCTACACACCGAGTAGCAGCGTTTATTACAGTGTTTGCGCCCTGGAAAGTGCGAAACTCATTGGTCGCTTTGAGGTTTGGATGTGACTGTTCTGCTGTCCCACCAGTATCCCGCCTGGAGGAGCGGGAATCAGACATGAAGAAAGAGTACAACACTCTTCACCAGAGGCACACAGAGGTACTGACTCCCTTACTTGAGTCTTTGTGCTGCCACACTGGCATACAGTATCCCAGTTACGTGTCAGTCTCTCCAGCAGAGGCTCCTTGTATTAGGTAATGGATTGGTGTACCTTCTCACTCTCGGGGAACTGGGAGCCCTTTAGGTGCAATATCTAATAAAAATTGTTCAGTGACTCCATCAATCATGGGCCAAGGCCACATCATGGTTTTTATGGGGTGCTTGGTTAATTTTGTAAAAATAAAAACTATATAAATAAAAAGTAAATATTGTTAATTTGTTGGTTTTATAACAAAAATCATGACTTTATTCATTTGTTTTTTTTACCAAAAATAAATTTATCACATTAGAAACAAGCAGTAGTTTTATGTAAATCATTAATTTCAAATAGTAATAAATTACCCAAATTACAGTTCTAAAAGAGCTATTCTGAGTTAAAAAGTTGACAGGCAGTGTAATTGCATGCTTTTTAATTAGTAACACCTTCACAATGAAATAAAACACCAAACATTTTGGTTTAGAACCACTTTGGAAGCCAGTCACTATAATTGCAAAATGATAGCAACGGAATTGAATGAGTCGGTCAAAATAAAATGTCGGCAATGTGCGGCAGATGTGTGCAAATATGTTAAACACTGCTTCTGAATGGATTTCTGTTATGAAACCAACAAATGTGCAACATTTATACAGAATTAAGCAAGCGTCCCAAAACTTTCTGTGACAAGTGTGTATAGCACAACAGCAGAATTATTTGAAACGTTCCCAGAATACTGTGCACAATGGCTCAGTAGGGACTGGTGTCGTGTTAAGTGTATGTGGTATATCTGATGTGCTCATATGTTACATGGAAGGAGCTACGTAGAGTATCAAATGCTAATTTGATATGTGATTGCACAGAAATTCAAAAAGAATTAGAAGCACATGTTGTAAAATGTATAAACAAATTCAGCATGTATGGTATATGCATGTAATGCTGATAATAATTGGTATCCTGTGCTCCTCAGATGATCCAGACCTACGTGGAACACATCGAAAGGTCCAAGATGCAGCCGGTGGGGGCTCCACAGTCAGAGAGTATTGGAAGAACGTGAGCAAGGAGCCTCGCTTTTCTCATTCGCTGGCCTTTGACCGTGTGTGGATAGTAGCAACAGGGAGGGGGCGGTAGCTAGTGGACAGGCAGCTTCTTACCGTGGCAGTACTGTAAGATGACAGACACTGTGCGCAGAGCACAGCAGTTTTATGTGTATATTTAAGCAGGCTGATGCACTGATGGTGAACCTTTCTCCATTAATTGACCATTAGTCATTCCTTTTCCAGTTTCCCAGCGTTGTGCTGAGTCACAACGTGGTGAGATGCTTCAGAATTCTCAGACAGGGATTTTTGAAAAGGTCGCCCACGCAAAACGTCACTGTCCCTCAGCAGCACTCCCTCCGCCACCCCAAGTGGCCGTTCCTGTGTGTATGAGCCCCCAGGTCCCAGCAATAAAGGGTGCTTCCGCTGTGCTCAGGTGTAAAATATTTCTGGTTCATAACTCCAGGGAGCTATGCAGCCCATTAAGGCAAGGGAGGAAGGATTTTTTTAGCACACGGATGACAATGTAATGTGTATGGAATATAGTGCTATAACTGTAAAATGTCTGTCTGTTTGCCCCTGTAGTCTCTAGTTCAGTGTATCTGGCTGACTAGATCCTCTTAATCTGACTTAACCCTGCCTGTCCTTCTTTAGTTTTAAACGATCTCCTTCTATTAATACATCCATATATCCATCTTCCAACCGCTTATCCTGGTCAGGGTCTTGGGGGAGCCTGGAGTCTGTCCCAGGGAGTATAGGGTATAAAGATGGGGTACACACTGGATTAGATGCCAGTCTATCATAGGGCATGAGGCTGGGGTACACACTGGATTAGATGTCAGTCTATCATAGGGCATGAGGCTGGGGTACACACTGGATTAGATGCCAGTCTATCATAGGGCATGAGGCTGGGGTACACACTGGATTAGATGCCAGTCTATCATAGGGCATGAGGCTGGGGTACACACTGGGTTTTGTTCTAGTATTGATCTAATTTTTGGTCATGATTCTGGGTGAGAAAAAAAATAAAATGATAAAATATTATATGTGATTCCCCAACCTAACCTTCTTGATACTTATAGTTGCTAGGAAAGGTTTGTGAGCACTTTGTAATTATCTGGATTTTTGCAGGAATTGCTCCTAAAATATGGTCTGATCTTCATATAAGGCATAAGATATATATATATATATATCTTATCAAATATATATTCGAGGTCTTATCTAACAAAACACACATTTTTATTAACATTTCTTTATTGAACAAATGGATACACCTCTACCAAACACGATTCTGAGCTTTTTAAGCCCAGTCCTCTAAACAAATTGAGATGTAATTTAAACAAATTGATGTATATTTATGGGATGCCTGCTTCAGATCAGGACAACACATTTCAGTGACATTAAGGTTGGTACTCTGACTTGGCCATTATAAAATATTGAATCTCTCTTGTTGGTGATTTATTCATGTGGATTGGATCATGGTCATATTGAATTATCAACCCCATCACATTAAGAGTATAAGATATTTGCAAACAAGAGGAGGCTATTCGGCCTTCAGCACTTAACTATTAACTCAGAGTTGTTAAAATCTTATGTAGCTCTGATTTAAAGGAACCCAGGGTTTTAGCTTCCGCTACACTAGCAGGAAGACTATTTCCATACTCCAACTACACGCTGCGTAAAGAAGTGCTTCCTCAAATTTATTTTTAAATTTTCTCCCGCTAATTTCCACTTATGGCCACGAGTTCTAGTATTTAAACTAATATTGAAATAGTCATTTGGCTGAACAGCATCCAGACCTGTTAGAATCTTATAGACCTGGATCATGTCCCCCCTTAGTCTCCTTTGCTCAAGGCTAAACAGATTCAGCTCAGCTAACCTCTCCTCATAAGACATTCCTCTAAGACCAGGAACTATTCTCGTAGCCCTCCGTTGCACCTGTTCTAAGGCAGCAAAGTCCTTCTTAAGGTATGCTGACCAAACCTGTACACACTATTCTAGGTGGGGTCTTACCAAGAAATTATATAAATGAAACATTACCTCCCTTGACTTAAGCTCCACACACTTATTATAGAATTTTCTGATACAACTTCTTTGGCTCATTCAGTGGTTCATTTGATTCAGTTCATTGGTCACTCAGTGATTGCAAACCATCCACACCCTGTGGCACCCAGGCAGCCATTTCACTCCCTTCACCAACCTACTTAGCTGCCATAAAGTGTTGATGCCTGTTTGCACTGTATTATTCTCCTCCAGCAGTGCAGTGCATCATCCAGTGGTTTCCTGTATGGCAGCCTCCGCTAAATATCGCTCTTATTCAGTGTTTTCTCACTGTTCACTTATGATCACAGATGTTATCTAGTACTAGTCACTAGCAGATCATTAGCTGTCACCCAAGACAGTGAGGGTTCTCCAGTGTGCCCTTGCACTGATCTTCGTCGCATGTCCACCCCTAGGGAGAGTAGCAGTGGAGCTGAATTTCTTCTATTTGTAAACTATCTGCCTGACTGTGCCATGATCCAGGCCCCAGTCTTTAGAAATCATTTCTCTGAGATCACATCTGGTTGGGCCATGTTACATAATTGTGTTGTGAATAGCAGGTAATCAGACGTGTGTTTTTTTTTATATATTATCGGGCAGGTCAAACAAAAAGCTGAAATGAGTGGAACATCTGTCATCAGTCACCTTCTTTTGAAGAGGTCATTATTTTTCTTCAATCAATGGCAGATAGACAAACAGACAAACACAGACACAGACTTCATTAATCCCAAAGGAAAATGCTGGATTTCAGTGGCTGAATACACACGTTTAGACATTAACAGACAATAACAATAAACAATCAACAACAATAGACAGCAACAGTGCAAAGAATGTCAGGGTTTTCAAGTGTTGCATGGAATTCTGTAGTAATGCCTCAGAAATAAATGGTAATTCGGAGTGGGTATGACCTTTATTGCTTAAAAAAGTATATGGAAAATGTTCTGTGCATTGTTTGGCAAATAATGTTATATATCATATAGATCAGGGCTCGGCAGTCTTATCCAGAAAGGGCTGTTGTGTTGGCGGGTTTCCGCTGCAACTCCCTAATTAGATTACTGATTAGAGGACTGATTGGCTGAAGAGTCCTCACACGTGGGTTTGAACAGCTGACCTAAAGGATATTCCAAAAACCTGCATACACACCAGCCCTTTGCGGGTAAGACTGGGCACTGATGGACCAGACATTTTAGGAGCCATTTGTGCAGAAATCTAGAAAGTTTTGATATGTTTTTAGACTTTTTCTTACATCTGGGCTCATTGATGTCCTCTAATATCTTCAAATGTAAGTGCACAAATCACCTTCCTACTCACTGAAATGAAGTGGATCTCAGCTGTGCATGTGGAGTTGGTTCCTGTTTCCCAGTGTTTCCCAACATTGTCCTCAAAGACCTTCAGACGGTCCACATTTTTGCTCACTCCTAACTCCAGTAAGCTGAGAGGGAGCAAAAACATGGACTGGCTGCAGGTCCCTGAGGACCGGATTGGGTAGCACTGCTCTATCCTGTTTGCATGTTGTTTTTCTGTAAATAATCCTGCAGAATATACCTGTCTCAGTTTCTAACCACTCTCTCTCTCCTGCTCTCCTGTCTTCTGTGCTGCTGCTACTCTCTCTCTCTCTTTCTCTCTCTCTCACACTCTCGCTCTAGTATTCCCCATAGTCAGTGGCCCATATGGAGAAAAAGGTACATTTTAATTGTCTCTAATGTTGCACCGCTCTAATGCTGGGCTCTGCACATATTTTGACAGCTACAGTCTGAAAATACTGCTTTTTAAATAAATGCCGAACCCGATTTTTTTAGTGCTCTATTTTTCTGTTCTGGTTCTTTTTTCTTTTACTTCCAAGTCTTCCTGACATACACCGTGTGTGGCTGTGTAGTTTGTCTGCTGTACTTTAATCCTTAATACACAGTGTCAGTGTCTGTTATCTGCTACAACATGCGGCTACGTCAGGTGATAGATTAGGCTACTCTAACAGAAAGATAGAAATGAAAAAATACTTTGGAAACACAGTTACGACAGGATTTCTCCCCCTTAGCCCCCCCCCTGCCTCTCATCATTCAGGCAGGGGTTCCTTAATCAGGGAACAAGCCTCTACATAATATCAGGACTGTAGTCTGTCTTCTGCCTAATCTCTTACATCTGTAAATTTAAGCTGTACCTCTGTCTCCAGAATTTATTTTCTCTCTTCAAATGCTTGAAGCATTTTAAGTCTGCCAGGATAGCACATACTTTGTGTAACTAGCGTGTTTTCATCAACTTCTGTCTTGATCAGATAGTTCCATTCCTCTTCCATGTAGTTACAAAAAATCATGTTACAAACGAGTCCTGTGTCTTTACTTTGGTCATTTATACTTGTTACACTATTATCCTTGTGAGTAGCCAAATAAGTAGTACGGTTAAAAAATAATGAATGTTCAAAGACACTGTTAAAGAATGTGTGTTTCCTTCTCATATAAATATTCAGTGGAACATGTGACTGACTACGCTCTCTCTGATTGGTTTATTCCCGCAGCAAGGCTAAACGGCCGCCGTCACTCAACCTGTTCCCCAGCACCGAGGGGATGGTACGTGGGTGTCAGGGGGGGCCTAGGATGCTGCTGGGGCCTGACGTTTCGCAGGTCAGCAGCCACAGCCAGCCCCACATTGCCTCCAGTCACAAGGTTTGACCGAATGGCTCCATTTCTCTGGCTGGAGAGGGTGGCACATTGCTCTCATCTTGTCAAGTGACGTACAACCCAACCTCCATACCCCAGAATGGCCTGCTTGTGTCATCTCAAGGAATGCTGGGCTAGGATTCTGCCCTGATCTCTGCTTATATTACTGGAGCGATTGTAGGATTTTGGACAGCATGGGGGAGGCTGAAATTCATGTAGATTGGTCAACCTTATCATTAGCCAATGACGTGTTTTGAGTCGGTGAGTGACAGGTAAGGGGCTCTCCGGGGGCCAATCAGATTTCAGCTGGGGCCAATGCCCCTGTGGCCCCACCCCTGTATATACCCTGTCGTATTGCAGCCACTAAAATGCCCCTTAGTTTGGAGAGATGTGTAGAATGTACAGGCCCTTCTTTAATATAGCATAGCAGCCTAATGCAGAACTTAATTGTCTTCCATAAAGCAAAATGGATTTTTTTTCTTAATTTTGTTCTTCGCACACATTATTGAGTAATCCATCATATAGACATGCCTTGTTGCTTCTGACATCTAGGTGTACCAAAATATATTTAACAATTTATGAAACAATGCTTAAATGCATTTTTCACAATAAAGAGCAGAAAGTTGCAAAAATACTTTTTGCTGAATGGAGGCTGTGGACTAAAGAATTGATAAAGCTTTTTTTAATTTAAAGTCCATGTGTTATACTTTAAAGTGATTCAGAATAAACCTGAATCTGGACTTTAAGCAATGTGTCTCAATAAGGGTGTATATTCCACTATCCACTGGGCTATTTGGGAAATAGTACAGAATATCTCACTGGTGTAGTAACCTGAAATACTCACATTGGCTTCCCTGTTATTAGGGAACATGATACACACAGGATACACCCAGTGACTTTAAAATCATAAGACCCAGAGTAAGTTTCTGGCACTGCTGATCTCACTGAGGGTGTGTGAGCATCTTATACTGGATTGTCCTCCTCTCCTCACTGCAGTGAAACTGAAATGCTATAGAAAATCTATGTATTTCACATTTTAAATCCTGAGTTGTCCTCAATCCAAGTTCAAATATTATATTTTGAAAGTGAATATACTTAAATTTCATATAATACCACTGAACATGAAAAGCAAATACAGTACTTAGTTAATATTCCTACATGCATATTTGCTTGCTTTCTGCACTAAAGATATTCCACAGAGTGATTCTATGGAGAGCTTGGCAAAGTTCAAAGGAATGACTCAAGCACGTACCCTGGGTCCATGCCGTGTCTCTGCTGATGTATGTGTTGCGTTGACTTTTTGTTAACTGTAGAAGTCAACATGGTTCTTTCAGTTTGTTTGTACATCAGTGGGCTTGAGCAAAAATGGTGGTATTGATAACAAAGCTAAAGTTATTTGTGGGTAAACTGTTAGGCAAACACAAATCCCAAATACGTTACATGTACAAAATCCTGCCCTGCACAGACAAATTAGGCAGTAGCTGATTTCAGATGAGAGGTTTAAAAGAATGGTGATTAGAAGAAAATCAAAACAAGACATTTCACTCAACTGAGTGGCCCTGTTGGTAAATGTCAAGGTAATAAGGAAATAATTTATTTGCTGGGTGGGGGACAGGTGCAAGAGGGGACAGTGCAAAGCAGGACAACAGCTGAGCAATCATAGATGGGACAGTGCAAGACAAAAGGAAGTGAATATACGCAATATGCATTAAATAGGTGCTGCATCAGGAAAGGATGTGCAAATAGCCACAGAGGCAGTAGTGACTGTGACTAAGAAAACACCCAGAGGTAATATGTGAATTTATTAATGAGTAATACAGTAGTGCCACCATCGATCGCCAGTGTTCTCGATCTCGCACATCTGCACGCAGCTTTAATGTCTCTTCATCCATGTGCTGAAATGTGTGTTTTGTGTGTGCTGTTACCATGTTACATTACAGTGCTGCCCATCGTAATTGATCACTAGATATAGAATATTACTCAGCATGCTGTTATTAAATGAAAAATAAGAAATAGGGAAATTAATGGTCGGTGAAGCAAGTAGCAACAGCATTATATTTGTGAAGAGCTTCAGAAGGATCTAACACGGAGTATGTTGATGCTCTTTAGTTCATGACGAACTCACCATAAGAAGCATGATGAAAAACGTGTTTTATTCCTCATTTGAACACCAGGAGCAAAACTGGCAAGGAAAATATTTCCAGACAAGCATGATAGATGAATGTCTTTCAGTTGGTATAGACAGTGAAGAGGCTGTTAGCTGTATTTGATTTTCTTACAGATTAAAAATACATTGATGATTTTTGCTGGAACATCTTATTACTGTTTCATTTTGGAGTATAAAGAGTGCCAGCTCCAGCAGGTCAAAGCATGCTCCGAAAAGCATGCTCCTTCAGAACTACTAAGGGGATACTTGAGTCTTTGGTATTTATTTACTTGCTTTCACCTCCTTTTTTGTAACCTGACCTTCCGCCACCTAGGATGATGAGTCTGAATCGGGCCAGTCCTCTGTGCCTGTCACTCCCAGCAGCCTCGGCACCAAGTCGAACACGCCCACCTCCTCCGTACCCTCGGCCACGGTGACGCCGCTCAACGAGTGCTTCCCGCCCGTGCCGGCCTTCGACGTGTCAGGCTTCGTGCACGGCAACAGCAGGAGGATCAGAAATATGGAGGTGCAGGTCACTCAGGAAACCTGCAACGTCAGCATCGGTGAGCGTCTGAGTCCCGGAAGCTCTGATGAGGAATCGTGCTCAGTTCATATGCCAACAGTATGTTTGTAGGGATCTGATGTTAAATATCAAGCATTACATTATTAGGAATGAACAGGAATGCTAAGATAATGGCATGGGGGATGTATCTGACTCCCATTTCCTATGTTTACAGGTATGGGCAGCAGTGATGAATGGTCTGAAATCCAAGAGATCTCAACTCCTGAGCTGGATATGTGCATGGATCCACACACTTATGGGAGCGGAGACAGGTACTAGCTCCCCAGGAGAGGTGTCCTTGGGAAATCACACACTGTCATAATTCTTACTTACTTACTTACTTTTTCAACTTGGAGCTGTTTATTAATGAATTTATTTTACTAGGCAAAGTCTTACCCCGTCTGACGTATTTCTGGTTATGCTCTGCCTCAGCACCTTCCAGGGCATCGTCAATGAGGCTTTCGGCATCAACACGGAATCTCTGTACCATGAGATCAAAGACGCCAAGTCTGACATCATAGGGGACGTGGACGCGGGGGCGGAGCTACTTGGTATGTCGAGGCCCTCTGTCACAGGCAGGGGGTGTGTTCAAGAGTCTGACATAACAGGGTCTGCAGCCCCGGTGTGCCATATAAGGGGGTCATTATGACTGAGCTCAGAGTGCGCTTCGGAATGGCTAAGGCGCTGTGCGGCTTTGGTGTGGCGCCCGAATGCTGCAGGAGTGGCGGACAGGCCGGTGAGCTGAGCCCGCCCGGCATCCATCTCAGAGCTTTCGCCATCGCAGTTTCCCGCCTCCTCAGGACATTTTATGATTTGTTTCATTTACTTTTAAGTGCTGTTCAAATCTCTGCCCTCAGTCCCCAAATGACAACAGTGTCTGCCTCCCCTCTCTCTGCCTCATGTGCCGCTGGACTCGCCCACAGGGGAGTTCTCAGGTGCGTATCCCGCCCCCCGACTGACTGACATTTCTGTTGATATACACTTCTGACACTTCATGCTTTAAACAATGTTTTTTTTCTAGTATAAATATTTTTAAAATCACTCACTCTGCAAAGACAGTCCCAATTGAGTAGAAATATGTACAGATGCCCTAAAATTACACCTGATGGAATATTCAGAATTTAGGTCTTCATTAAGACAATATCAAGTCTTTTTTTAAACTGTAAATGTAGTTCAGGTCCAGAAAGTAAAAATCGAAACCAAGATTGTATTTCAATAAACCAGCTGAATCCACAGTCACAGTCACAGAGTACTCAACTGGTTAGTCTATAAATAATTATTATTTATTCTCTGGAATTGCACGATCCACCACTGCAGTAAACATGTTAAATGGAGTAAAATCTGCCCTAAAACCAAAACACCAAAAACGCCAGGCAAAAAGAAATAGAGCTGAAAAAGAAATTATATTATAATAATAAAATAAATGATTGTGATAATGGAATATTATGAAGGATACATCCAGAATGTAATATTAGGTTGTGCTGGTCTGGCACTTGGTAAAGGAGATGTACTATGTCTGTGAGAAATATCCATCCATCCATCATCCCACTGCATTTCTTGGTAAGGGTTCGGGGGTGGCTGGAGCCCATCCCAGGCAGCACTGGGCACGAGGCTGGGGGACACTCAGGATGGGATGCCAGCTGTGAAACATATGTACGCGATAAATAACCTATACGATTTACACACACAATCCTGACTGAAAAGCGGCCGGACACCACAGACTGCAGCATCACGCTGAGCCAGACCCCTTCCCCCCACCCTGGTGTTCTGAAGCCCAAGATATCAGAAAAATGTGCGAGATCCTCACATCGGCTCAGAAGCTCAAATTTCACCCTCATTCTCATCGTGCGGTTGTAGATATCCACATAGATGTCACTGTTTAAGAGGCTTAATCCTAACTGTCTCCATCTCACTTACGAATAAATATTTATCGGTATTGTTCTCTTTTTATCACACCTCTCCCTGCCCCTGCCTTCCTCTTTAATCTCTCCACATCTCTGCTCCTCTGCTGGATTGCATATTCAGCGCATGATGATTACTTCGGTAAGGCGCCACGGCCTTATTCATCCTTCCAGTGCTCATCATCCAATCAGCTTGCTGCTCTCGTTGGCACCCTGCTTGCTCTTAGCCCCGCCCCCTGCTTCTCTTCCACTCCTTGTACTGGCTGGTCAATGGCAGCATATTTTGCATATTTACTTTTGAGCAAACTGCTTCATGCTGTTGTTCATGTCGTTTACTGGCCTAATCTTTATTTCATTGTTCTGTCTCCTCACTGCTGACACATACGTATAGAAAAATGTCAAAGAAAATGCGGCAAATAATTACAAAAATATTGTGAAGTTATGCTACGGGACATGAGTGTTGTAGAAGATGTTCTGTTGAATTGAAGGTATAGAGTTTATATGTGTATTTATTTTTAAATCACTGACATGCCATAACAGAATGAAGGGATGAGTTATACATTCATTTGTGACATCCCTGTAGCCCACAATCGATAGCCTCCGTCTTTCCTGAATGGGTCTCACCGAGGGTCAGGGACCCACCACTCATCAGACCCGTGACGGATGTATAAGTCAGCACATGGTGTTTGACCACCTGGATCAATCCGCTGGATCCTCTATTTCCTAAAGCATATCAAAGCTTTCCATTTGTATCTTTTGAGCTCTTAAAAAGATTATGTGTTTAATTTCAAACATTGCATTCATGTGCTCTTGTCGTGCACACTAAGTATATCTGAGCTCATATTCTTGTCTCTTAGACATTTTATTGCATTCTCTACAGAAATTTTATCACAGATCTTTTTGCCAAAAGCATCATTATGTTTTTAATCAAGGGGATAGACGAATACACATAGAATAAAATGAAATGTCCTCTGACACACCAAGCACTATGACTCTGGGTGTAGCATTGGGGCTAAAATGATAGCTTCAAAGTAACTTTTCACAGGGCATTTGAGAATCTGTGATAATTCTGGTTCCTGATCCTATAGGGATGGGAAAGGAAGTAGAGAACCTTCTGGCGGAGAACAGACTACTCCTGGAGACCAAGTAAGGGGGGGTATACCATTGCAGAGAATGTTTGTAATGTATGGCAGGAACTTGAAGCCAATTGAAGAGCACATTTCCAAAATCCACAGGAAACAGTTTTGAAAGAATTTCTGTGATCTTGGTGAATGGAACTTGAAGGTGAACTGAATTTTAGTTCCCAGGACTGTATCATATGATGAGGAAGCCAGTCTTTAGGTCATCAGTGGTCTTATCTCAAAAATAAAAAATGGACTGTGTGAGTTTTGGAAATTTGGTCTTCAACTTGTCCCTGTTTACATGCAGAATTTGCCTGATTTCTACAGGAATGCCTTAAACATCGTGAAGAATGACCTGATCGCCAAGCTAGACGAGCTCTCCAGTGAACACGATGTCCTAAGGGAGGAACTGGAGGCTGTCAAGCAGTCTAAGCTCAAAGTGGACACTAGGGTCAAAGAGCTGGAGGAGGAACTGAAGAGGTGAGATCCTAGCTGGTTACACGTAGCAAACAGCCCTGTCTGAGTCACCAACATCTGCAATGGCTGACCAGAGTGATGTTCTCCCACAGGTTAAAAGCTGAGGCACTGGGAGCCGACTCAAAAGACGACAGAGGCGACGATGTACGTTCTGGCCGTTCTGTACCACCAGTGATATATTGCCATGTGACTCCATATTATTGCTGCCATTTTCATTTCCTGCATCACCAGCAGCCAATACCCCATCCAGCATATCGCACAGCTGAGTGACGTGTGGCCCCCCTGTTCCCTGGCAGTACTCCTCTCCGCTCCAGGACGATGTGCCCATGGCCCAGCGGAGGCGTTTCACCCGGCTGGAGATGGCACGGGTCCTCATGGAGCGCAACCAGTACAAGGAACGGCTGATGGAGCTGCAGGAGGCGGTGCGCTGGACCGAGATGATCAGGCGAGCTGCTCGTGCTCCGGCGGCACTTCTCACTGCGCCCTCGGGCCCCATCGCTCACTGGCGCCTCTGTGTGGAGGCAGCTGGCGCTGACACACATGCCCTTCCTGTTTTTGATCAGGGCTTCCAGGGAAAACAATCCCCAAATACAGGAGAAGAAGAAATCCACGCTCTGGCAGTTGTGAGTTACTGTGGTGTCGCTTGAAGCCTCTCTTCTGTTATGATGATGGGAAAAAATGGGGTACCACTTTGCAATTAGGCTTCCTCTAGTCACTTAAATGGAATTCACACATTAATTTAAAAAGGACTGTTATAACTTGTTTATAATTATCTATTAATGATTTACAAAGGGTTACAACCTAATGAATAACCTTTATAAACCTTTCATAAATCCATCATAAAGGTAGTCACTGTAAAGTGGTACCAAAAATCGAATTTAACAATGGAAATTCAAAAACCAAGGAATCTCAACCTGTCCATACATGAACAAAATGCGTGTTGCCCCCTGATGAATTATGAAATAGTTATTTTGAGTATTATGAAATAGGTAGATGCATCATTCATAATATTCTATTATCACAATAATAACACAACACTTTTGGTTGTGGTACAGTCACAGAGGGGATTAGCCATAGAGAGGATCAGCCATAGAAAGGATCAGCTACAGAGAGGATCAGCCATAGAAAGGTCCAGCCATAGAAAGGATCAGCTACAGAGAGGATCAGC
>JABFEB020000092.1:20132663-20143270 GCA_019775895.2 Stomatorhinus ivindoensis
GAGGGGCCCCGTCCTGCCTGAATATCACGGGGAGGGGCACCGTCCTGCCTGAATACCACGGGGAGGGGCACCGTCCTGCCTGAATATCATGGGGAGGGGCCCCGTCCTGCCTGAATATCACGGGGAGGGGCACCGTCCTGCCTGAATACCATGGGGAGGGGCACCGTCCTGCCTGAATATCATGGGGAGGGGCACCGTCCTGCCTGAATATCATGGGGAGGGGCCCCGTCCTGCCTGAATATCATGGGGAGGGGCCCCGTCCTGCCTGAATACCATGGGGAGGGGCCCCGTCCTGCCTGAATATCATGGGGACTGTCCTGCATGATCATCAAAACCTTTTTGAAAGCTGCCGACTTGTGTGTGTGAAGAAGGCGTCTTCTGGAAACTGGTAGATCTTGTTACTTTGTTCACTGTCCGCACATTCATCACTGATAACTGCAGCCCACACCATCACTCAACCACCTTGTTGGTGCTTGAAAGTATCCATCCATAGGTCTATCCACCTGCTCCATCCAGAGTCACTCTCATCTGTCCATATAACCTTTGCTAAGTTAGTCTTAAGATATGTCCATGCACATTCAGACCTTTTAGCCCATGTGCCTAATTGAGGTTGTTTCAGCCTTTGTGATGTTAGCAATATCATGTAGCACACTGTGCCTATTATTGCTGAAGATAGTTTTACTCCAAAGAACTCAAATCACACACTAAGCATGCTGCATTTTAAATAGTCCACTCTTAATTGGAGATTAATCTGGACTTTAAGGATTAGTCAGAAAAGAAGATACAAGCAAAATTCACCCTCGCCTGATAATTCTGCAGTGTCATTTGCCATGGCATTGTGTGCCTGTGATCAGAAAGTTCTTGGTTCAGATCCGTGTTGTTAGTGTGATTTCACCAGGATAAAAGTGTCTGCCAAATAAATAAAATGCAGTAATGTAAATGGCTTAATATCAGCTGAAGAACTGAAAATCACCTGAAGCATCAGTGCAGTGGTAGTTCTTATCCAATGCTCTGTGCACTGATGCTGTGGACCAGGTCAGACCTTCCTGGGATGTGTTTCACAAAAGTAGGGAGTCTTGCTTTCCCAGAGAACTTGTCACATTTAAGGCACTCTGGGCTAAATGCAAGTCAATGAGTCCATTTAGCCAAGACTACCTAAAATCCAACAAGTTATTTGGCAAAGCAAGAAATCCTGCTGCTTACAGGGTTCTGTATATCCAACAGTCCCATCATACAGACATGGTGTGTGTGAAACCCTTACTTTGCGGTGAGCGGCGTCATACTAAAACACTTTGATACTCAAAAGCTAACTTGATGAAGCAAATGGTGTAGAAATACTAAACCTAGCCTGACAATATCAGGAAGAAAATGGGGACACAAACATAATTACAACTTAAGGTCAGTTCCCTTTAATGACTTTGTTCTCATGATTCACAATGACAAATGATGTTGGAATACGTCAAGGAAATTTATTTGGAAATTAGACCTGTGAAACCCAACACTGGGCACATACTTACTGCAATCAGACAACTGTACTACAGGAAAACATGTTACAAGTGTTTTAAGAATGTCAGCAGTAATTAAAACACAAGTCCCACTCCATGGCCTGGACACTAAAGGCAATCCATTTTAACCCATCACATCCATAGGAATTCCAATCACTTATTACAATTAGCCACAGTGCAATAAATCTACCTATACATAGATATTTATAATATACATATATATCACGGGGAATTCAGTAAAGACTTTGCTCCATTTAAAACGGTTTTATCAGCATTTCAAAATTTTTATAAATAAAATCAGTGGAAAAAAAAAAACTATCCCATTTATATATATATATATATATTTTTTTACAGATCCGCAACAATGTGGAAACTGTCCCAAGAAAGAAAGGGGGTGGGGGGGGGACACCAGGCCAGTCAGTTTGTCAACACAAGCAGTAAACAAATGACTCAGGCCAACCAATGGAAAGGAAAAGACAAATGAAAAAAAAAAAAAAAAAAAAAACCTACACACACAGGACAGACGAATCACTAGGGTACATCGCGCATTTACAAGAGGTTGACTACCAAACCGAGACAACTGTACACATTGTGGATAAGATCATTTATGGAGCTATATTAATTTTCCTCTTTTTTTTCCTTTTTCTTTTAAGTTCCTCTCCCCGTTCAGCAGCACACTCACTGGAAGGACTCCCGTTTATTTTGTAGAGAGGATGAGAGCTACAATTAGGCCATAAAGACCCAACACTTCAGCAAAGATAAGGATGAGGATCATGCCTACGAATAACCTGGGCTGCTGTGCTGTGCCTCGAACCCCTGCGTCGCCCACGATCCCGATGGCGAAGCCGGCGGCCAGGCCGCTCAGGCCCACACTCAGCCCTGCCCCCAGATGGAGGAAGCTCCTGGGAAGAGGGGTGGGAAACCAGTCAATAAAATATGCATGAACACCTCGCTCTATGAGACATTCCACATGAAGCCTCGGGTAAATGCAAGCGGGAAAGAAAAAAAAAATGCTTGGGAACATTTGTCCCAGAACGGGGGGGCACCTACTTGTAAAGGGAGACCGTATCTGAAATGTTGTTGGCGATCAACACTGCCACCACCAGGCCATAGATGGCTATGATACCCGCCATGACCACGGGGATGATGGACTTCATGATCAGCTCGGGTCGCATCACAGACATGGCAGCGATGCCGGTACCACTCTTAGCTGTGCCATATGCTGCTCCTAAGGCTGTGAGACAGAAAGGGAGGAAGTGAAGCAGAAAGTGAGCTTCAGGGATCCTCAGCACTGCAGGCTGGGCTCAAAGCTTCAGAGAGACACGACGGCCATGTTCGTAAATGTTACCTAAACACATCCCTTTCTGACAAAACTGGGATATGAACTGAACTTAAAGCAAATCTGTAAATCAATTACAATTATATCCATATCCACATTGTTGCAAATAAAAATGATCATCCACGACTAACAGGGGAGACTGGAAAACCTACAGATTTTTCCTTTGCTACTTAATTACTCAAATGAAAAATGAATGAAGGTAAACTGCCACCCCCACCAACTCCATTAATTAAATAGCCAGATACTGCACACGAGGGATGGGGAAACTGTCCTTGCTGCCAGGTTACAGCAATGCCTGCCATGATGCGGTGCTTTCTAATCCCCGTTCTGTGAAAATGCCACATTCAAGATCTACACAGCAGCTGCTCCGCTGAAGCGCATCAGTGCAGAGATCTGCAGAACCAGGAAAGGAAACTCTGCAGCAGAAAGTGGCAGCAGCTGAATTCCTCTGGCATGTTATAGCTTCTCTAGACCCAAACCTGCCCTTCCAATAGATTTATATATAGGAACAGATTTACATAGTCTAAAATCTATAGTTAATTGTGCTGCATTCATTTTTTGAAGGTCACTCTTAAAATAAAATAAAAAAACAGCCTCTTAGAATGGGGCTTCATGTGGGGGTGGGGACAGGGCACTCGCTCATTGGCTACTCAGTGTGACGTAAGCACCAACTTGAGTGGTCCGCTGTGAGCTCCTCCAGTGGAAAAGGAGCAACCTTCAGCCAGGATAGTTATTCCTTTAGGCCAGGTGACGGAGTCCCTGGTATTTTCCTCACACAGTCAGATGAGACCAGCGGTCCTTCATAAAGCCTGTTACAGCTGAGATGGAGAGGCTGACAGCCTCAGCGCCACAGGCGGAGCAGACGCAGAGGTGTCTGAGAAGCCACACAACGAGAGGCGCTCAGCCCTGGAGATCTGCGGCACATTGACACCTAAACACCTGGAACTCGCCTCCATTAAATAAAGATACTGCTCAGCCCTCACATTCACTTCTTTGGACGCTAATCAACAAAGGCTAGGGGACTCATGCCATAGGGAAGGGTTTCTCAATCACACAGACACAAAATTTAAGTACAGGTGTTCACCAAGTAATGGCATGTACCATCAAGAACACTCTTCCGACCCATTTACATAGCTTGTTAAATGAGAGCTATAAACAAAATCAACTTTTTAGAACTTTAATGGATTTTATACATTTTCCAAATACCAAAAAAAAAAAAAAACAAAACCTCACCCTCTACCCCAACCCAGGCCTATACATACATGTGCAAATGTGTAATGTGTACTTGCACTTTGTAAGACCACCATACAATCATACTGATGGGTCATTACACAATGCAACTGCAGATGGGAAAAAGTCATTGTACAGCACTGCAAATAACCAGCCACAGCATATCTGGTACTTCCGAATAAAGTTGAAGAAATAAAGCTGTTAATTGATTCATTTATAATAATTAAAATCACAGAGAGAATGATTATTTCCAAATGAGGGGTAGGCTCTGCGTATAATCAATAAAAAGGGAGCAAATCACATGAAATCTCTTCCTGCATTTACTTCAGCTATATCTCAGCTGACAACAGTGACAACTGGGAGGAGGGAGGAAGTGACAACACAGAAAGCACATCTTTATCCCAATGCTGGAAAGCAGGGGGTCTGGAGGACTTCCACTGCAGAAAATGTTTAGCCAGCAGAGAGGAGACAGCTATTGCTTGTAAGGTGTCAAGTCTTCAATGTCCATCAGTTCCTTTTATGCCACATTTATAAAAACTTATTCTCATTATGAATGAGCTAATTTTCATTTCCCTTTGAAATTCAGAATATCAGCAATACCCAAGTTTCTCATCAGTCATTTTAGAGGGCATCACAGCTTTATAGAACCTGTGTGATTCCCCTGGGATGTGCATTAAGTGTCAGCAAATGGAGTTACGTCAGGCCTACAAAAGGATGTCTTTTGGACAGCATCATCCAGATCATGTAAAACTGACAACTGAGGATGGCCAGTGCTGCTTCAGGACACAGGAAAGGGAGTTCCCACTGGACATATCCGAGCAGACCTCTTATGAGCTTTGTAGTCACGCAGGTCATGCTGAGAAAACATACATCTGGGTCTGTGTAGAGAATATTAAAAACTGTGACCATTAAATCAACGATTTTTACTGTGATCTAGCAGTGTTACTGGATTGTGGAGCAATGTCTACTGTTACTGTAACTTAATGAGCCACAACAAGTCTTTTGTTCCATGGCAGTCATCTAGATGTAACCCAGTTACTCTTGTGGTCCTCATGACCTTCCTTCAGATAGCAACTCCATGTCTAGCTTTACATTTCTGGTTAATTGGGAATTTGGCTATTCCTACTGGATCAATGGGCCTCTGACTTTCCGGACAACAGTTGTATGTGTGCGTGTATTTTGAGGATATTCACCAAATAAAAAAAAGTGTGTATAGGGAATAAACACATACAAGGTATTCAAATGAGTAGACAGTTCTTACTGCCTATAGCAACCATCATGCTCAAACTTCAAATGAATGAATAAAATGAGAAGTGCATTGCAATTTCAGCAGTATTAAAACACAGTAATGGTGCATATTTCTGGGAAACTATCAAGCATGAAGGTGCTCTTAGGTACAGCTCAACTAGACCACTTCCCACTAGAGTATCTCCAGCACAGACCATTTTCACTATGGTGCAAGACTCTGGATGGAGCTGAGAGTAAGCAGTACAGTTATTTCTAATTAAAGACAGTGGGAATGCCACAGATCTTGCTGAAGTGTCACCAAAACCAGCAGGAACTGAAAGCTTTGACATCCCCTAAACCCTTTAAAAAAATCAAGTTAGAGACTTTGGATGCACAAGTACCACCTAAACACTAGAAGGCACATGCTCAGGTAGTACAGTAGGTCTGTACATCACAAATTAAAGGGCAGAGAAGTGACCTAAAATGAGACCCACACTGAACCCCTACTGGCACCATGCATTGGGCACCAACTGCAAGAGAAGGCAGTTGGTGCTTTCTGGCTTCTGTGCTGGTAATACTGGGGACGCAAGTCCATTAGCAGCACTCTTAAATGAACAGAACCAGGCCCTTCCCAGCCAAAGTCACACCAGAGTGATGGAGCTCAAGCAGTCAGTAGCACCCATACAGAAAAGGCTGCCAGAGGTCTTACTCACAGACAGGAATATCTACAAAGACTATACAGTCATGCGTTTAGAAATGTAGCAAGTATACTGGAAAAACAGGTAATTGGTCAACCAATTCATTAAAATTGCTATGACCAGTTAATTAAGGACAATAAACTGAACAACAAATCTATTCAATCCCAAATGTGGAATCACCACACACTGCATATTCCACTTTACAGACCAAAAGCATATTATTGGCTCTCACACACAAACATGTGCCTATCGGGGCAAATAAGACACACTATCTGTTCCAGTTAGAATTAACAGGGACAGCTTTGATGCCCCACAGTGTGTGGACAGATTTTGCACATTCGTGGCTTCAAGATCACCATTTGGTTAATTTTTTCCATTAAAAGCAAATGTTTAAAATACAAACTACACATTCTTTAAAAACAGACTTCAGATATATTATTACCTCAAATGAAAATGTAACAGTGGTTTTCAGACTGCTTCACATACAGGCCTTGATCCCAACTCTATAGTGAGGCTTGATTAGGCAGTTTTTTTTTTGTTTACCCATATTAAAGGAAAATCTGGATCTCCGGTTTATGTGAGCAGCACAAATTATCTACCTAATATATTCCTCTTTTTATTTGCCAGGAAACATCATTAATCTGTAGTGCATACACTAACTGAGAAGCCCAGACACTGAATGCTTCCTCTTTAAACCAAATAAATTAATTCTTGGTTTGAGAAAAATCCATAAGAACCAGTAAGGCTTCCACTGTAGATTTCTAACACTTCAACCCGCAATCTACTTGAACGATTGTTACAGCACATGCAGAATCCAACAGATCCTAGTTTTTATTTTTAAAAATCAAAACCCTTGACATGCCTGTGGTCCTTGGTTTCCCTCTGCACCAAAGTAAAGATACAGAGGAAATAATCTCTTTATGCAACAGTAAACCAACAAGGTAAAAAAAAATAAAAAAATTAAGCATATGTTGCACACAAAAAGAGGCACAAAAGATATTGAGAGCCGTTACAAGTAAGTGGCAGAATGGTAGCTTTTCTGTTCCAGGTTCTTTTTGTTATGCCTTACTGGCTGGAACATACTCACTTAAGTGAGGCTTATTTGCTCAAAGAGGAAACTGTAACATGACAGTAATATTTACTACTATGAATACATTATCATTAGATACCAAAATCGCAAAACTGCTGAAGATTTAAATCACCAGTAAAGCAGATCTTTGTTCTTGGGATTCCCCGTAGGTCATCAGATTTCACTATAACATCCGACAGTGAGACGTTCGGATGTTAAATGTCTCCAAACAAAATCAGTAGAAATATTTAGGACGTACCATTTACAGCAAATTAACCATTAGTCTTTAGAGAAAATATGTAATGCCCCTTTACTCACGTATGGCAGGCAAGAAATTGCATGGAATTTCCATGAACAACAAAAATAATTTCTGCAGCTTAGCTGTCCACCGTTTCAATACATCAGAAAGATAAGGTCGAAATATTTGCTGAAAGGAGCGACCATAGCTCAAATTAAAGCCATTTTAACACAAGACTACAACAAAAGCCGCAACTACAAAATCAATACAGAGAGGTTTTTAAAATCTGCCACGGTGACCAAAGCATTTTAACCAGCACTGTACAATGTCACCAGTTTTTAGTAACAAGTTTTCTGGTATCTCTGGCTTTGAAAGGGCAAAGCCAGAGATACCAGTCATTGCGTATACCTCACAGAAAAGCGTCACCAATAAGGAAATGCAGTTTACGAAAAGGGTGTCCCATCGCTTAAAGTGTACGGACGGAAGTAATAGGAATATGGCATCGGAATCCTAATACAAACGGGAGGAAATGTGACATGAGCGTAGAAGACGGCGAAGATGGCCGATTCTTCGAGGGGGGGGGGCGCTCAGGCAGCCCTGGACGAATCGTTTCCAAAAATCAACGAATTTGCCGTAGACAATAGACGTAACATGGCCGATTTACGCTTACTAGCAGCAAACGCAATCGAATCATGTTAATGGCCGATGGATTTAGCAACACGACAATGACATTTGACTTGAGAGCTGGTATTTGGAGGAAACACTCGCGTGCCCAGGGGGGTTACTGGGAACACGACTTACTGCAGCTTTGGAAAGGCACCCCTGCGGCGCCTTCGTACAGAGACGTACCTGGCTGCGTCGCGCACGGCAGCACTTATAAACTATTGGCTGCCTACTTATTACTAAGTTTCAATTGCCTAACATAGATACAGCCATGTTCTGGACTGCATCTTAAGCGATAAACCGGTTAGTCAGCACATGTGATCAACGCCATCGCTTTTTCAAAACAGGACAACCCGTAGACAACCAGGTACATTATTACCTCCCCCCCCCCAAATCCTGTGCCAATCCTAAACTAGTCAGGTTGGCGTTTTAATCTTTCATGGCATCCATACCCTGTCCTTTACTGCTACCTTGTTTTCCTAGGTAACGAACCAATTAAACATCCCCAAAGACAGGTTCGGCACACGCGGCAATTCAGCATTTTACCACATATACATATACATTAGACGTTAAAGGGAAGGAAGTAAATAGCAATTCACTCGTACATCAAGAAGAAGAGAATGAGAAATAATAAATTTAAATGCTTCATTTACCGCTGAAGACCATAGCCGCAGAGGCACCCATCACCGCGAAGAAGGAAGAGTATTCAGGGGCGGTGGACGACATCCTTTTCCACTCACACTAAAAAAAACAGGAGTACAAAACTAAACGCTTCGCTAAAGGCGACGTCCTTCCGTTTAATAGTCGTGTTAATTATCTAAATCGTGAGTTGCGGGTTGGCGACTTGCTAACGACACCAAGCGACCAGATAGCTACGTAAGTGGACGAGTCACTAGTTTCCTCCTCCGATAAATACCGGCCCAGCGACACAAAATGGCGAAGCGGAAAATATCACCTGACCGACCATATGGACACAGTCCATTGGGGAATCGTAGGGGGTCCCATATGCATAAATGTTTATTTAAACACATTTGAGCTATTACTTTAATGCTAATAATCAGCGTATATATTATTTTAATACTGATTTTATTGAAATATATAGCGATCATGTAAGTACGTTTTTTTGGTAGTGTTTTGCTATTTCAATGTGACGTTTTCTGTCAGAGAGAAAGTGGTGCGTTCCTCTGCAGAGCGCCTCGGTAAGGTGCGATTGCTGTATAGCAGTGTGCTCACGAGAAATAATGGCGGAGTAACCAAGCATAATTTGGAAATTCCCTTGCAAGATAGTGCCATACTCAGTAGTACACATGCATATTTTATATAACTTATATTATGTTATGTATTATATGTTACATTTAGTATCGAACGATGTCGTGTTTTTTTTTCTTTTCAAGTGACATACAAATTAGAACGGTCTTAAAACACTTAAACTGAGAATTTATTTGAAAATGTGATAAAATGAACACGCTCTTGCAATTAAGCGCTGCGTGTTGTGAAATGAAGCATTAGAAAGAAATTTGAATAAACGGCACGATCTCATACACAACTGCACTTCGTACCCTTTACAGATTTATAGTTGATTGGAAAATCACGTAAACTCGTGATGTGTCTTGTGACCTCCAGTCAGCAAGGGGAAGTAATTCTTTGTCTTTGACTACTCATGAAATCCTATCTGTTAACTTCATTCCACTCAAAAGCGTTTTATGCATTAATCCTTTTTTACAAGCAGTGTTGTGTCAGATCAGGTCAAAAATGTTATCCCTAATATTCTATAATTTAATATACAGCTAATGACAGTAAATTGATTTTTAAATGACTTAACAAGTTATTAATTCTTGCCCCTAATTAGGCAATACACAGAGCGAGAGACACACACATTGATACATTTTACATACTACATTTTTCTTGAGATTGTTAATTTGCAGTAATAATTAGAATCTTAATGTTAACTTTCCAGCAATCTTAGATCAATAGGTTGATTTAATGGTGAGTTATCAGCCTGCTTTGGTACAATGCAGATTCACAAATCCATAAATGCTTAATGCAGACCTATGTATGCCTGAACACATGGGTAGAATAATAATTGTAAAGACGAAACTAATTCATTCCTCAGTTGCTTATAATGTACCTGAAGAGGAGATATTACAAGCACTGGGTGTTTGGGTGCCTTGGGCGAGACTCTGCTGAGTGCCCACCTCAGTCCCTTGCCATACAAGAGAAGGCCTGAATATTTTAGGGGTTACAATTCAGTAGTACAGGGTGTCAGGCTGCTATCTGGTGAGTTTGCGTCTGTTTCACAAGAACAGTAGTGAAATATTAGAAATAGCCTGAATAAATGTGCCACAGAATATAGCCAGAGGTATTTCTTCAGATTTTTTTTCACTCACCCTTTTGAGCCCCCTAATTAAATGGCTTCCTAGGCAATCGCCTATGTCGCCCATAGTGCAAGCTGGCCCTGAGAGTGAATAATATACTGCTTGCAGGTATTTGACTTATGTAAGCAACAGTGTAGCAGAGAGTTTGATATTTGGGGAACACAGCTAATAATATAAATACAAAGGCCTATTTATGGGGGGGGGGGGGGGGGTACAAAAAAATTGGAGGGTACATTTCCCCACCCAAATTCCAACCCCCCGGG